>NW_006499705.1:2827445-2915539 GCF_000471905.2 Amborella trichopoda | reverse complement strand
CCGCCCGTACGTTTTACGGTTACGGGACGAAGTAGTAGACCGTACTGGTACGGAAACAACTGTTCTATTTCTTCTCTATAGCGTGTCGTAGTGTCTTCTTATATATATATATATATATATATATATATCCAATATTCCTGGGTGGTTTCATTTAAAAGCCAAAAAGAACTCAAATTAAAACTGCTTTGTTATCTTTGTATGTTGATGTTCAAACTTCGAAATTGTTGGCTAGGAAGTGTCTACCTGAGCTCAATCGAAGGAACTTTCTTTAACATTGAGATGTGGAAGATTTATAACGTTCCTGAACTAAGGGGGGATGGTTTGATGCTTGTTTTCTTACTCTGCAGTTCTATGCTTTGTTTTGATCTCTTATTTGATAATGCTCTATTTGTTAAGCATGAACTGATGAAGAATATATTCATGGTATATTTGTATATTTGCTTTACATTCTAATTTTGTATCTCACTTATAGGTTGGCTATTTACTCTTATTTCTCCTATTGTCGTGCCAAACTCCTTTCATTTTAGGAATTTCTCAATTCGAGCCTGATATTGCTGTCTCTATTGTTTTCAGGAACCCAGTATACTCAACAATCTTACAAAGTTAGTGATACGTTCCCCTTCAAATGGATAAACAAGAAATGGAGGGAAGGATTTCATGTGACTTCCATGGCCACTGCTGGAAGTCGATGGGGAGTTGTCATGTCACGTAATGCGGGTTTTTCGGATCAGGTCAGTTTTCCTGGTTCCTTGCAGTCACCACAATCAATTTTACATTCTATGATAATTGCTTATTGTGCGTCGACCATTTCATCTAACACAATATTACACGATTACTGTGCATTGAGAGAGAGAGAGAGAGAGAGAGATGGATGTCTACATTTCTCATGAAAGATGCAATTTATTTGGTGCCTTCGAGCATATGAAATCTCTAGTCCCTATGAGAATAGTGATTGGATTGTCGTACATATAGGTACTTGTGAAAATCCTGTATGATTTGTTTTGGCATGTATCGTCATTTGTTGTTGCAGCTGTGCTTTCATGTCACGAGCCTTGTGACAAACTTAAAGAAATGAACGGTATTTATCCTTTTCCTTTGCAGGTTGTTGAGCTGGATTTTCTGTATCCTAGTGAAGGAATTCACAGACGTTGGGATAGCGGGTATAGGATTACAGCAACAGCAGCCACTTTTGATCAGGCTGCGCTCATCTTGAGTGTACCCAAGCGCAAGCCAGGGGATGAAACTCAGGAGACTCTGCGGACATCTGCATTCCCAAGTAGTCATGTAAAGGTATGACACCATCTTCCCATGTGCGTATCTCAGAGAGAGAGAGAGAGTGGAGATGGTCTTGATTAAATTTGGTTTCTAGTATTTTTTGGGGTGTCTTATTGCACAATCGAAAATGTATTGATGATTGACAAATGGTTGACCAGGAGAAATGGTCAAAGAATCTCTATCTAGCTTCAATATGTTATGGGCGAACTGTGTCTTAAGAAGCACCCCTTCCTGAGTGGAGAATTAGAATATCGGAATATTGAGAAGATCGGCTGCATTCGTTTCTCTCTCTTAAGTGGTGCAAGGATCAACGCACGTAAAATCGGGGTAATTATTGATACTTGTTTGGTAATCCTATGTATTTTTTGTTATCTTTGTTTTGGTTTATTTCTTATTTTTGTTTCTGAATGGCCTCCTAATTGTATAAAATGCTGAAAGAGAAGTGATGGTTCGATGGGTTATAAAGTCCAGAAGTTTGATCTGCCCCCGCTGGACCTCGAGAAAGATCATGTATATTTACTTGAATGTATATCAGTGCCTCCATGCTTTTGATGCTTTTTTAGGTCTACTCTCGTAAAGTCCATATGCTGTAATTTCCCTGACGATTGTCCGAAGTGGAACTTGGATATATTGATCCAAGCCGTGTAACAGGACTCGTGTCTATGGCTCTTGGCACATTTTGACACGCCAAGATAAAGTCACAGTCGTGTGATAGATATGTTATAAATCTAGACATTTCTTCTTGAAAATATAACATAAAAGTAGTAAATGCCACTTAAAATCTTACATTACTTTCTTTAAATGATGTGTTCATATCTGAAAAGGTCTTTTTTGATATTCTGATTCGATGATGACAGACATGTTTGTCTATGTAACATAGGTTCCACGAGAAGAGAGAGATACGATTCTCTCTCTACTGCCCAAATCCTTTTCCTATTTTGTTCTAACAAGACAAATCTAGCATTTGACTTGGAAAAAAGAAGTTTAGGTTATATTTTGGTAATGTGGATGCTATGTAGTGTTCGAAAGCTACATTAGCTGTTTATACTGTTCCAACTTTTATCATCGCCACACATTTTGGGACTTCTTTTTATAAATATCGAACTGGAAATGTATGTCAAACGAGATCAAATTTCATGTGCAGTTCAACTTTCTACCTGCACTAATAATTTAATGGGTGTGGTTTCTATAAGGTTGCAACCTCCAATTAAGGCGCACCTCCAAATTTTATCTTAGTTAAATTTTTTTTTAGAATTATTACAAAATCTATTTTCATATCTAATTATAAAATGTCAAAACTCAAAAAATAGTCAAAATCATATAGATCTATAATCATTACGAACATTTAGAGAATGGACAATTTAGACAATATGTTTCAAGATGCATTATTTTTGGAATTCAAATTTTTTTTTTTTTCCATATTTATACATCTCGATGTCGAGATGATCAATTACACGGTTTTTCAACATTAAAACAACATTAAGGCTGCCATCTCATATATATATATTTTTAATTTTATTTATCCCTCGAAATCATGGGGTAAAATATAAAGGCTATTTCTCTTAGGTACAATGAGGTCACAATCGTTTCTAACTATTAGATATGAAATATAGTGGTGGGTTGTGCTATACATGTACATATTTAAATGGTAGGTTTTGTTGAGTTTTTACGTTCTATTGCAAAAGGTGATCGTGACATTCTCATATTAAAAATTTAACAATCTAATGTATACATGTACGATCTATATTTTGTGCTCAACTTACATATATTTATTCATATGCCTTAAGTGGATTATTGTTTTGCAAGGGATATGCAATTTAGTATTTTTAGCTTCCATCCTAAGGAAGCGGTGGTCTTTTCCTCTCCTTTTTTTTTTTTTCAGTATACCATCACGTATATGGGGTCCTAAAATGCCATTCACAAGATCATTTAACATGGAATGGTCCTTCATTGTGTTCTTAAAACGACATCGGGTGGTTAACCGAATCACCTCCTGGTTGATCCGAATAGGCAAATTGATAGCGAATCGGAGAAAATAATCGTAGAAAGTAAAATTGGGTGGGAATCGGGCCATTGTAGGCTGTCCAATAACCGCCTCCTCAATCCACCAATCCTGGGTCATATCGGGCCATTATGTTTGTCCTCGCAATGCTCCCTTAACAAGTATTAACCTTAGTTTTGGGCTGCATGCGAAAATCATTTATTGATTAACAAAGAAGTGGGTCGTATATATGCAAATTTTAAAAATGGACGGTTTAGATAATGTGTTGCAAGATGCCCTATTTTTGGGACTCGAAATATTTATTTTCTCTCTATTCATATATCTCGATGTTGAGATGATCAATTAGATATTTTTTCAACATCAAAATAATATTTTCAAGGGATTTTTGAAGTATACTTTAATTATATATTTTAAGGTGTCAACCTTATATAATTTTTTTTCATTTCAAAATGCATCATTGTAAACTATAATAATTTACGCAGTAATCAAAATACATCACAATAGATATCGTATTAAATGCAAATCAGAGTAACCACACTGATTTACAGTAAATTATTACATGTATTGTTAATCACAATAAACAAAGTAACCATACTGTATAGATCCAGAAAATTGGAAAAGCTATTGACAATTGTTTCACAAACATGCAGTCACATTTGTTTTAAAATGTTTGTGCTTTTTATGATAAAAAACAATATTATTTCTTGTGAACTAAACCATGTATTTGTTCAGACATATTGTGGATGAGCTGTGCTTTAAAATTCTAGTTAATTTAACAAAAAACATCTTCTTATTGATGAAAACTCCAATGAACGGCTAAAATTGACTAATTTTCATCTCTATAAGTTTGCAAAATCTAAAGTTAAACAAAATACAGTTTTCCAAAATCCCTAGAATCCCAGATACTTAAACCAAACACAATATTTTTTATTGCCGAGTACTAAAAGTTTCATGTTCTAAATTCATGATATGGAAATTCCTAGTTCCAATTCCAGCTGGGGCTGGTAAGGGCTGAGGGGAGTGATTCAAGGCATTGATAGGGTCAATTTTTTACGAGGGTAGGGGAGTAATTTAAGGCATTGGTAGGGTCAATTGGAGTTACAAATACGAGGGTATTTAAGGGAAACAAAGAATAGTCGCATAAGCGTGTCAAAGAATAACATGTATAGTAGACTCCCACAGGAGCTTTGTGCATCTGCTCCCTCACTCATCCCTCACTCAAAAGATTGTTTAATTGTTTTGGGAGGATCTTTTTTCTGTTCAAAATTTTGAGAACCACCTAAAAATCACTAGATGATTGTTTTCAAAGAAATTATTTTTTTGAAATTGGAGTTTTTGACACTTAGATCTCGACCTTACAAAATTGGACGGTCTTTGTTCAATCATGTGATATTGTTTTTTTAAAAGAAAATATCTCCATATCCTTTATTTTTAAGTTTTATTTTTTGATAAACCCAAAGTTGAAAAATATATCTTTTAACCCCCTGGCCACTTTAAACATATTTTTTAAACTAAACAAATATATGAAAGACGTTCTATTTTTAAACTCAATCATTTATCTCTTCACTTATATACCTCAAACTTTTCTCAAATTTTCTCTTCTTATGTCTCTCTCTCTCTTCTCTTGTGTTTCTCCAAACGCATCTCTCTCTCCTCCCGTAATCTCTCACCTAAATGAAGTCTTTCTCTCTCTAAACGTTTGGGAGGATGGCTTTCAGAAAAATTATGTCTTTTTATATTTGTTTGGCTTAAAAAACAAGTTTAAATTAATTCAGGGGGTTAGAAGAAATAAAATATATAATTTTTATGTTTCAAAATATCTTTTAAAACCTTGAGTCTATTGTGAAATAAAACATAAAAGTAGGGAGTATGAAGATAGTTCCCTTTTTTTTTTTTTAAATATACAATGGCTTCAATTGGGATTTTTTTTGTTTTATTGAAGTTGCTATGTGGGTTAATGAGTAAGGTCCTAAAATTACCCTTGCATTGGGTTTCACTCGAGGGAATAAATGCATAATATAATCCTGGAAGGATAAGAGCTGTCGGCAACGAAGCCAAGAATTTGACAAAAAGTGGGACCTTGACATAAAAAATGGAAAATTTGAGACTATTTGTAATTTCTAAAAATATTTAAGATGTTTATGTAAATTTCTATCTTTTTTTTAGAAAGAGATCGTATATTGTAAGACCATTCAATTTTCAATTTTAGTGCTAGGAGGTCACAAATCACTATTAGCGATCAAATGTTAAATTTGACAGGTTAAGAAATTTTATTTTGAGTATAGTGTCTAATCAATCACACACCCAACCACCTGATTTGACATCTAATGATCAACATTATTTGTGATCTTCCATGTGCTAAAAATAAACCATATTATTGTATTCTGGCCCTTTTTTAAGAGTTCGATTCACAATCTATTTTTTGGGCTAGACCACCTAAATTGGGTAGGTGCTCAAGACCATATAGGAAAAAATTTATATAAGCTTGAGACCCTGAACAAGCACCTAAAAAATTCACTAGAAAAAGTTATTTCAATGCAAAAAAACCTTCCAATCTAATCATCTTGGCCTTGAGATACATGAACTTAAAAAAAAATAGACTTCAAAATTTGAAAATAATACATCATGTAATGCATTATTTAGATTGTCAATTTTCAAGAGTTTCAAGTGTTCATAGATATGCTTGATATACATTATTTTTAAGCTTTAAACTTTATAATTAGATATTAAAATAAGGAAAAGTATACAAATAAAACAATTACTTTGAGGGATTGTATACAATGAGACCATTTACCTTTTATATAAAAGATGACACAATTACTTATAACCATCTGATGTGAAATCTGATAGCTTGAATGTGTCACCAAGTTCAAACAAATTTCTTTTGAGCACCGAATTTCATATCCAATAGTTAAGAGTAATTGTGACCTTCTTGTATAAAAGATAAAGGGAAAAGTTTATAAAAGGTTGCAACCTTAAAATGTAGAACTACGGATACACCTCAAAAATCCATCGAAAAGGTTGTTTTAATATTGAAAAACCCTTTATTTGAGATTGTTTCATCTAGAGTGATTGGGCAATGGTGCTCCCCTCACAGTGGTTGTCTGAAACTAAACTTCGATGGTAGCTTGTTCGATAATCCGGGTGAAACAGGTATTGGTGAGGTGGTGAGGAATTCATAGAGACATCTGTTGTTGGCTTATGCTGGCCTGATTGGTCATGCTACGGCCAATTGTGCGGAGATTACCTCAGCGCTCTTTGGTCTACGTTTCATTAAAAATATGAATGTGAGGAACTTTATATTGGTTGAAGGCGATTCCTTGAATGTCATTAGGTGGTGTAAAAATGAGCAACGAGTTTTTTGGTCTCTCATATCACTTTGGGGTCAAGTGATGGATTTGGCGGTTTCTTTTTCTATTTTCTTTCAGCATATATATAGGGAGGGCAACTTTGAGGCTAATGCACTTGCAAAGGGGGGTTTCTATGGATTTTATTTCTTTATTGAATGATGTAATTGATGCCTAATTGAGTAATAAAATATTATAACTTTGGTCCAAAAAAAATATATATATTGAAAAACCTTTAATTAATCATCTCGACGTTGAAATGTATGACTATGAAAAAAGAAACGATTTTGAGTCCCATAAATGATGCATCTTACAACATATTATCTAGACCATCCATTTTCAAGATTTTCATATGTTTATAGATCTATTTGATTTTAATCATTTTTTTAGTTTAAAATTTTATAATTATATATAAAAATAGATTTTGAGATAATCTTAAGAATATTTTCACATCAAAATTATATGCTATGATAAAATTTAGAGGTGCACCTTAAATGGACTGTTTAAGGTTGCAACTTTATGGAAACCACAACCAAAGATAAATGATCTCATTGTATACTTTTTTTTATTTTTAATACAAGGTCGTCACAATTATTTTTATCCTCTAGATTTTAAATCGGGTGGTTGAAAGTATATCATTGACTAAACTCAAAGCTAAAAATAAATTTTTTCGAACTTCACGACACATACCAAGCCATCTAATTTGACATCTGATAGCTATAAGTGATTGAGACCTCTATATAACAATGATAAAGCGTCCCATGCTATGCAAATCTTTAAAATAAAATTTTAGATCATCCTAACGATTTTCGATAATAAAAGACATCTTTCGACACTATTTTAGGGGTGATCCTTGTACAACAGACCAGACTATATAAACTTTTTCCGTTCTTTTTATACTTATTTATTATTTTTATAAGGGAAATGTTTATATAAATCCGAGGCCCTAAACAATCAATTAAGAGCATACCTCAAAATTTTCACTAGAAGATGTTGTTTTGATGCTGAAATATCCTCAAATTGATAATCTCCACATCAAGATACATGAACATGAGAAAAAAATAGATTTCAAGTATTGGAAATAGTGTATTTATAGAGGATTTTTGGACTGTCAATTTTCAAGATTTTTAAATTTTTATAGGTCTATTTAGCTACACTACTTTTGAAGCTTTAAGCTTTATAACTTAAAGATGAAACTATATTTTAAAGCTGTCACAAAAATTTCTAGTATTGAAACCACATTTTTCGATACTATTTGAAGGTAGGCACTAATTGATTGTTTAGAGCCTAGGCCCTATACCAACCGCACCCTTTTTTATAAGGGAAAAGTTTATATTGAGCTTACTCCAAACAATCAAATTTGAGCCTACCTCAAAAAATTCACTACAAGAGGTTGTTTTGATGGACAAATATCTTCAAATTGATCATCTCGACATCAAGATGCATGGATATGAGAAAAAAAATGGATCACAAGTTTTGGAAATAATGTATTTGTGAAGCATTTTTGGACGGTTAGTTTTCAAGATTTCCAAGTTTGCATGGATATGTCAATCTACACTATTTTTGAAGCTTTAAAATTTATAAATAAATATGAAAATATATTTTAAGGCTATAAAAAAGATTTTCAATCTTGAAACCGTATTTCTCGATACTATTTGAAGGTAGGCTCTAATTTGATTGTTTAGAGCCTAGGCCCTATACATACCGCACCCTTTATAATGTTAGGAATTTTTATAATGTTAGGTAGGTTCCACGAAACTTACTTACACGTGCGAAATTTTCGATGTGTGTGAAAGAGGTTAGAAATTTGGGCAAAATATGTCCTGCGTTTGTCTCCTCCATTTCCTGGGAGCAAAGTGATCCCACGTCATAATAAGGGGAAAAAAGAGAATTATTTTTTTTCTTTTTTTTTCTATAAGCATTTCCATGAATTTGGAGTTTTTGTTTTTTGCCACAAATTTTCTATTTAAAATTGCATTGATTTTTGGTTAAGACAACCAAAGATCGAATTGATCCCACCCAACATTAAGTTGCAGTGATTTGATGCCATCTGAAAGCTTTAATGAAAATTCCATTTTTTTACGAGTTTTTATAGAGATTTTGAAGCGAAGTATTGGGGAAAAGAGAGGGAGAAATGGCTGGAGCGGAGTTTGGGGATCGCAGATTCCTTCTTCGGTCCAATTCTGCAAATTCAGAGTCAGATTTGGAAGCTCAGAATGGGAGGAAAGTTGGGATTAGGGATTTGTTGAAGCAACTTGATCGACGGCTATCGGGCAGAATACTTAGCAGGAAGCATTTGGAAAGAGAGAATTCTCATCGTTGTCCTCCTCATGAAAATCCGGATATGCTTGGAGATGGAGCTCCTCCTGAATGGGCTCTTTTGCTAATTGGATGCCTTTTAGGGCTTGCTACTGGTCTCTGTGTGGCCGCCTTTAATCGTGGGGTATATGTTCCTTTCGATCCAAGAGCCTTATATTGTTGTTGTCTAAATTCTCTGGTTTGAGGATTTTTTGTGCTTGATTTAATTAGGATTTATAATAGTATTTACTGGCCTTTTTTTTTTCGTATCTTGTTGAACTGAAACTTTGGGTAGTATAATCTTATGGTTTCCTGTCTTTTATGGTGGTAGAATTGCTGGTGTTAGGGTTCATCAAAAGGAAAGAATTGTGATGTGAGATTGTAGGTTTGGTTATTGGGATAGATTGGGTTTCGATGATCCATATGGACGGATTATGGGATTATCAGGTAGTTGACACTTTGTATGGAACTCATATCTTGTTCTACTTTACTGTGTTTCCATAGCATGTAAGACTTGTTACCATTTTCGGATAGGCTTTTGGGTTTTGTGAGTGTTTGTTTTTTCTTTAGTCTATGCTAAATGAACAAATGTAATGAATTTTTTTGGCTGAGAATGGAGTTGGATACTCTTCCTTATTGTATGAGATTCTCTAGACAGCAAGATGTCTTGTCGAGACCTGCATTCTTCTGTATTCTTGTGAATTTTGGATTATTGTTGCAATTTTTTATTTTTTTAAGTGATTGCAATCTAATGGAGCATCAGGAATTGGGCTTTGGCTTGATTGGTTAGTTGTTGTTGATTGTAGCACTAAGTCCCAAGATTGACTCCAACTGGTGAACTACCCAAAAAGTAGTAAGGAAGTCTAGTGGCCCTTTGAAAAGAAGTTCAAAATTAAAATTCCAAAACCACGTAGGGGATCCTTCGCTTCTTTGTTTTCATTGGATCTGTAACTCTAACCGACTTTCTCAATGCCTTAAGTCACTCCCCCTAAGTGGTCCTTACCAGCCCCAGCTACAATTTGGAAAAAGGTCTCAAAGCACTCTAGTATCACATTTAGCTTGAAACCCCTTTATAAGGACACCTACACCTGTTCTCAATCCTCCAACAGGAAACTTTTCTACCCATGAGGGTCCCATCCTCATTCATTAGGTCCACTTCCCTGGCCTCTTTGAACTCTTCCGTACCTAGAGACCACAAAATTAAGGTCAACTAATGTTCATTTCCACCTCTAGACTTCTTGATCTTGGCCCATGAAACTCTATTGTTTATCTCCTAATACATTCCCCAGAAATAATTTCTGGAAGTGCTTCCAAAGGATATAATATTTTTCCTCTCAAGGGCACCATCCTTGTGCTTAAGAATCAAACTGAGGCTTCCAGAAGCACCTGAATGATCTTCAAGAGTTGCATCCAATATTTTACAGTTGCGTGGTCCAAATGTAGAAGAGGAGGGTTTGGCCCCTCTAGGAGGTTGTTTGCGGGTTTGGGTTGGTTACCAAAACCCCTTAATTGAACTTAAGCATCAAGTATTTTGAAAATAACCTAGTTTTAACTAATCACATTCATACATGAGTTTGTTGACACTTGAATGGAATTGCTAAAATTTAGAAGATTGAAACTTGCTCAAACTTGATGGGCAATATTGAATGAAATGTGGATCTAAATAATTATATAAGGAAAAATTTTATATAGAGCCGCGGTTCTAAATAATCAAGTAAGAGCCTACCTCAAAAATTTTACTAGAAGAGGTTGTTTTGATGCCCAAACATAGTTCCAAAAGCACTAGGTGGGTCTTAGGCAGCCTGGGGGATAAAGGCCGCCCAGCGCCTAGGCGGGCGCCCAGAACCTGGGCAGCCCAGTTGAATCCAAAAAAGATGCGCAATCAAAGATGCTTCTAAGGACTCAAAATCTTCTAAAAAACCCCCCAATAGATTTATAAAACATCAAAAAATAAATATAATATCAATGAGTGATATGTTGATCAAATTTTGTCAACTTTGAAAAAAAAAATCTCTGCCTCTAGGAGGGACGGCCGCCTAGGAGGGGTGTAGGCCCTAGGCTTGGCGCTGGGCGCCTACCTAGGTGGGTTCTGTACCGCCTAGGCGGCCACCCAGATCGGCCGTCTAGGCCTGGGCGATGCGCCCAGGCCTTCTAGATCGCCTAAGCGGCCGCCTAGGAGCTAGACGGTCCGCTTTTTGAATCACTGTGCCCAAATATCTTCAAATTGATCATCTCGACTTCAACATCCATGGACATATGAACAAAATAGATTTCGTAACGCATTTTGGACCGTCAAATTTTCGACTTCAACATCCATGGACACTATTCAAATTTGGGAATAGTGTATTTTGTAACGCATTTTGGACCGTCAATTTTTAAGATTTTCAAGTTTTCATAGATCTGTCGATCAACACTATATTTTAAGCTTTAAACTTTATAAATAAAGATGAAAATATATTTTAAGGCTATATCAAATATTTCCAGTATTGAAACCACATTTCTCGACAATATTTAAAGATAGGCTCTAATTTGATTGTTTAGAGCCTAGGCTCTATACAAAGCGCACCCATTATATAAACATTCTCTCATTACATGCCAATGTTGCCATAGTCATATACAGAAGAAAAGACACGACTCACAACTCAAACCTCACAAAGTCTAACTCAAATTGAACTCAAAGGAGCAGAAGTTCACGAGAAATCATTAAGTTATCACCGCCACCAGTAGCTCTAGGACCACCACCACCTCCATTTCCATTACCAGCACCTGCTGCATCTGAATATGATGATGATGATGCCTAACCATCATCATCAAAGTCTCCCCCTTCTCGACATATTGTTCTTCTTCCATGGTCTCCTCCAAGTCCGCTACTTACTCCTTATGCTCCTCCTTTTCTCTCTTCATCCTCCTCCTCCTGATTCAAGTTCTTTGCGCATGCAACATCTTCACAAACTTGTTTCCATGTCAAGATATCTCCACGGAGAACTTCTTCATCTCCAGCATCGACCGACCTCTCACTAAATTCATCCATGTATCTTACAGAGACGGGGTCAGTTAGACTGTGCTCTAGGTGGTGCTCCTTCAGCCTCTGATTATACAAACTTACACAAGTTCGTTCAATCTCTTCTGCTCAAGCATGTTTGCCTTTTGGTATTTACCTGTTGGATAATGTATGAATGCATGATTGGACCTTGAAAAATCACAAATATGCTACAAATTGGGGGCTTATGGCTGCCGTAATACGGCCTATGAGGTATCATGAGACTATAACAAATGAACAATGTGTCACTGTGTGGGTTAAGAAATTACCATCTCGAATGTGCTGAAATTCTTCTTGCAACCAGAGGAGCTACAAGTTAAATTTAAAATGCATGGGCCATCTTTTGCAAGTGCCTTGCGCTACTCTGATGTGAGTTGCACCTTGTGGCTCAATTACATAAAAAATAATCAAAGTATATAAATCTATTTCAAAGTGAAGTTAGAAATCAAGTAAGTATTAGAAATCAAGTAAGTATTCAAAACACAAAAAAATCCAATAAAAAAGTAACTTTTGTACTAACCTGGATATTTGGTTGTCTGCCTTATCGCTAGGTCCTTGTGAAATGAGTCCAATGAGAATCTATACTTAACTAGTTGGAGTATCACTTGCTCTAGGACATCTCTATCAGGGTTGAGTTTTATGTGGCACAAGTTGATTATATCCCTGAGCTAATGCTCAGGCTCAATCTGAAGATCACTATAGAAAAGCAGGTTTGAGATAATACCCTGCCACATGCAAATACCTTTGCAGATGGGTATTCCATTCGTTTTCCACAATTCTTAGAGACCAGATATAGTTTTATTTTCATTGTTTCCAAAGTCTCTTTTAATGTCTTCCCTGGTAACCTCTATTACATGGTAAATATGACCCATTGGTGGTTCCTTCTCACTATCCACCAAATGCAACAATACCTTCACCGATGGTTTGAGATCTGTGAGGCGTAAAAATTGGGGCTGCAAAACAATGAGTGCTACTATCTTCCCCTTTGGATGCTTGATCTACTTGCTTTTATTTCCATCTTCAGATAAAAACATGCTTCAGAGCTTCACTTTTAGGGCCAAACATACAGTGCAATATCAAATTTGAGGTTGCAAATCTTGTAACCCTAGACAGCTTTAAAAAATCTTGTAACCCCTGACCTCACCAAGTCCCTTTCAGCAAACCTCCTCATCATGGCCGAGACATAGGTATGACAACGCATTGTGAGTGCTCTTACTTTCTTCATTGTTGTTTGCACCCCACTTATCTTGCTTATCGCCTCAAGCATGAGCTCAATACAATTCACCACACAAGGTGTCCAAAAAATGTGCGGCCTTTTCAACGACATCGTGTTAGCAAACATTGTATTGGCTTTAGCCATATTAGTAAAAATTTGAATGACATATTTCTCCACCACTTGCTTCACACACTGATCTACAAACTTAAAAATGAACTCCACATCATGTATTTTTCAGACGCATCAATTGACCTCAAAAACATTACCAGCATTAAACAATTTGCCATAAAGTTCATAGTGCTTCTCCTCTCCCTCTCCTATCGGTCTAAGTGTCAGTCATCTAGTGACCCCATACTTCCCCCACACATCCTTGTCGGTATTCAAGTCTACTGATTGGTGAGCTCCACCTCTTTTTTTTTAGGTAGAAGCTCCCAAAGCTTATGAAGTGTAGGGGCCCTGTACCGTGGCCTAAACTGACTGACCCACTGCTTCTATCACAGCTGAAGCTCTTCAAGCTTGCGTCGTTGAAAGAAATGTCTGCTTGAGAACACCAATGGTCTTCATATTGAGAAACTTGATCCCTATCCTCTTTCTTAGAGCTCCTCTTCGTGTTAGTTCGCCCTTCTTTGAATAGATCCACCGTCTTTGTTTTCTCTTTATATCTTCTTCCTTCTTTTGGCCTGCCTGCAAATGGTCCAACATCTCTCTCTTAACTTCAGCAGGCACTTGTGTGCATGGGGTTACATCACATCTAATGCTGCCCAAATTCTTCTTTAATCTATTAATTCCAGCATTGCAATTCTTATGGCAAAAAACTGCACTCCACCCTATTTTTGTCATTTGGGTTGGGACATGACCCCTATTCCTAACCTGGACCAACTTGTCTATTTGTACTTGAGGAAGATACTATCACCTACTCAAATAAATCCGAAAAATGCACAAAACCACCAAAACCCAATCTTGAGTACATGTAATTTATAATGCAACAAATTAAATTGAAATATTGAATAAAGTAACACAATTTTAGAAAATGTGGTCAAGAAACTCAAAATCAAGTGAATAACCCAAGCTAAACAATTTTTAATTGTTTACAAATCTCAAGTATTAACGTAGTAACTAATTACTTATTTAAGAAATCAAGAAGGACTCAATGACTTGATCTCAAGCATTGATTCTATTTTGTACTGAATAACCCTAACCCAAAAAAATATTAAGTAATATCAAGAAGATATCATAAAAATGAAACGGGCATTGAAATTAGGGGAAAAAAACACAAAATTTAAAGCCAATCTTAATCGAATGTCATCAAACTTAACACAATCTTGAATAAGGCCCCCCCAAAAAAAGTCAAACTCAAAAGAAAAGACCAAAAAAAAAAAAAAACAAAAATTGAAAATAAACAAATCAAAACCCAATATTCATGAATATCGCCAAACCATAAATCTATATTTGAAATACGCTAAGCTTTCAAAACCCAATCAAACTTGGCTCAATTCCACGATCTTTGGTGCCAAAACACTTATTTTGAGACCACTTTAAATCTTAAAAACTATCGGCTTCTATACTTTTCCGTTTGGGAAGAAATCAAAAGTTCCTATCCTGTTTTTTTCAATCTTTGAAGCAATCTTTGTTTCTAATATGTATTATCTCTACAAACACAGTCACCAGACGTTTTCATAGCCCAACGTCTCAAGTTCCATTCCTATGTAACCTTATTAAAAAAAATAAAGGGAAAAAAAAAGAGGGACATTTCCTACCCTCTGGATGGCTAATTGGACAACTTGCCTGAATTGTAAGCTCTAGGGCAGCAACCAAAAGATCCCAATTATTCTCTATTGACTTTAAGACCACCTTAAATACTAAGGAACACTGTATCACCTAAGGTACATAAATGCAAAGGGACAACACCTTAAAGGCCTAATTGACACCTTAAAACTCCAGGAAAGATCCTAATCAACTCAATAATAGTCTAGCCCAAGTATGGAACTTGTTCCGAGACCAAATTGATGTAACCTAAGATCAGCCATCTGCCATGATCACAAGACCCTAAAGCACATTTAGAGAATAATTTAAATTCGAATAGGGCTAAATTGCTACAATTCCAGTAGGGCATTCACAAAACTAAATCAGCAAACCTGTGTAAATTAACATGCAATCTAAGAATTGCTTTAGTGCTTGGGAGATGAGATTTTGAATCTGAACTGGATTGAAAATTGTCCTCAAACAAAATCAGCCAAAATAAAATTGATTGCTGCTGAACTTAAGACTAGCATACATCTCACAGAGAAGATATGGGCATACTGTTTGCGTGAATAGGAAATGGGTATAGAACAGCTTTAAACTAATTTTAGAGAATCTCCATCGACTAGTTCAAGGGTTTTGAAGTTAATGGTGTGTAAAAGGTAGGGTTCTGACTTTATGGGCGAAATTATGAGGGCTGATCTTAGGTTACAGTACAATTATAAATTGGAGTCATTATATACAAATTATAATTTTTTAGGATCATCAATAGGATTGTTTGCTTTACTATTTCTTATGTACAAGACATATACCTGTTATATCACTTCCCACTTCTTCAGGATTTAAATATTTTTTTTCATGTCTTGTGGGACAAATTTTTTTCCTTAAGGTGGGGCCCTTCAAGAGTTTAAAGTTCTGCAAAGTTTCAGTGGCTGTCCGGAATTGTCAAAATGAGTGTTAACATTATTTAAGTCTCATCAAAGATGCATTGATTAGTTTATTCATGGATTTCTTTTTTGATAAGTAGGTTAATAGTGAATTTATGTTAGATATATTTGATTGGCATGAACAATATAGTCCTTTTCCCTTATCTATTCATTGCTTTTCATGTTTCTTTTTAATACACTTTGAACATAGTTTCTGATATATAGATGCTAATGCCAGCAATTTACTCCCTATCATACCCATTCATTTTTATGCAAATCCTCGGCACCTTCTGATTTGTAAGCATTGTTCCATTTAGGTGCATATAATACATGAGTGGGCCTGGGCAGGTACTCCTAATGAGGGTGCTGCTTGGTTTCGCCAACAGAGACTAGCCGATACATGGCATAGGATCATGTTAATACCAGTGACCGGTGGAGTTGTAGTTGGGATGATGCATGGTTTACTGGAGACCATTGACCAAATAAAGCAGTCCCGGCCTTCTCAGAGGCGAAGCTTTGATTTGCTTGGAGGAGTTGTCCCTACAATCAAAGCTATTCAAGCTGCAGTGACTCTAGGTACTGGTTGTTGTCTAGGTCCTGAGGGACCTAGTGTGGATATTGGCAAATCATGTGCAAATGGGTGTTCCGAAATGATGGAGAACAACAACGAGAGGAGAATAGCTCTTACTGCAGCTGGTGCAGCTGCAGGAATTGCTTCTGGTGAGCCAACCAATTCCCAATCTCTACCATATTCATGTTCTGTGATGTATGGTTTTAACGTGGCTAGCTATAGTCATTGTTTTTGTAAACAGTACTCTCTCATAACATTCATATTGCTATATGGTTGAATTTTACAATACACCAGCTCCATTTTCATGATTAACATTCTCAAAAAAAAAAAAAAAAATCCTGTTTTGAGGAGGGTATGTGTCTGTTTCTTGTTTGCCTAAGACATAATTTCCCCAGCCAATCCTTCATTCCTTAGATCTTGAGTATACACATTTTTGTCTATTGAAAGTTAAATTTAAGAGATACATTAATGAGCGATAAGAAAACCGACAAAGTGTTGTCTACTCTTAACAAAAGCTCCATGATAAGGGGAAACAATGCTTCTCAGTAACTCCCCAACTCTCAAACATTGGAGGAACCATTCAAGATGGAGCATTATGGGCCATCTGTAAAATCATTTTAGTCTGCTCCTAAATTGTTGATTACATTATTGGCACTCATTCCATTAGGACCAACTCCATATCTATGCATTTCACACCCATTCAAGCACGTTCTGACTATTACAGATGAAATGGCCACATCATTCTATCCACGTGATTCCAAGCCTTCCCCTTGGAACATGGTTTATTGTGATCCACGTTTTACCCCTATGCCTTCCTCCACCAAATGACGAAGTGTGCAACCCTGTGTCCAAGCTTTCACCGACTATTCTCCACCAGTATTCCTCCTCCCAACTTGAAATTTTATCCTTATGATAGAGTGATTTCATTCCTTTGAGATCTACTTGACCCAATTTGAGTTAATCTTTGAACATGGCTGCACATATGTTTTCCGTTTATTTTTCTTTTTTGAATTGCAATGGTAATCATGCTCTTGGTTGTGTTGCTTTTTTCCCCTCATTGTCTTTGTCATTACTAAAATTTGCATTTGAATTTGTAGGGTTCAATGCTGCTGTGGCTGGTTGTTTCTTTGCCATAGAGACTGTACTAAGGCCCCTCCGTGCAGAGAATTCACCTCCCTTTACAACTGCAATGATTATATTGGCATCTGTTATATCATCAACTGTGTCAAATGTTTTGCTTGGAGAAAGGCCAGCTTTTACGGTGCCCACGTATGAACTGAAATCTGCTGCTGGTATTTTATCTTATTCTATATCTGAGACAAATCGGTTTATGGTCTGAGGTTAATGCTGTAGAGACTGTGCTTGCATGTTGTGCAGTTTAAGATTTTGCATATTCCGTTGTGGCTCTTCTAATTTATTTGTCAGACATTGGTCTCTTAAATTACTCTGGGTGACTGTGCAAGCTCTTAATTGACAAATTGCTTGCTTGTTATGGTGATGCTTCTGGGGAGTGGATTGGCATAAAGTGGATTTAGGTTCATTTTGACTTCATGGAAAGAGTTATTGTCTATTATTTTAACCTGTGGGGTCTAGACTGCAAACATTTTTTTTGCATTTGCTTTCAAGCAGCTTGTTAATGGTATATGTCCCTGGGTTTATGTTTGTAAAGTTGATGGAAGTTTAAAGAAAAATGTAGAAAGCAGAACCTGAAACTACAAAAGTATTCTTGACTTGATGATTAATGCTTTATATTTGTATCTGCTTGTATCGGTTGGTTCGTATTGCACCAATTTATTTGTACTAATGAAAGACTGATACTGACTTTTTTGGACCCCTTGATACTTACACGTTGAAACATCAATGCACAGAACTGCCATTGTACCTCATTCTAGGCATGCTTTGTGGAGTGGTTAGTGTTGCTTTTACCCGACTGGTGACCTGGTTTACAAAGGGGTTTGACATCATCAAGGATCAATTTGGGATACCTCCAGTTATGTGTCCTGCTTTAGGTGGTTTGGGAGCTGGTATGATAGCTCTGAGGTACCCTGGAATACTCTATTGGGGTTTCACAAATGTTGAAGAAATCTTGCGTACTGGGAAGAGTGCTTCGGCACCTGGAATATGGTTATTGGCTCAATTGGCAGGTGCTAAAGTCGTGGCAACTGCTCTCTGCAAGGGATCTGGGCTTGTGGGTGGTCTCTATGCTCCGAGCTTGATGATAGGGGCAGCAGTTGGGGCTGTTTTTGGTGGTTCAGCAGCTGAGGTTATCAATTCAGCAATACCAGGAAATGCAGCTGTTGCTCAGCCACAGGCCTATGCACTGGTTGGCTTTTTCCTTTCAAACTCAATTAGATTTTGCTATACATAAAAGGATCGAAAATTAAAATCATATTTACCTATTCCTTTCTTTTGGTTCCTTTTTGTGTTTTATTTTAATTCTCAATTTTTTAATAGATGGTGTGATTGAGTTATCCAAAATGTCTTTACAGGTTGGGATGGCTGCAACATTGGCATCAGTATGTTCTGTTCCCTTGACATCAGTGTTGCTGCTGTTTGAGCTGACTAAGGATTATAGGATATTGCTCCCACTCATGGTAAGCTTGCATGTCGATGACTTGCTTTCTGTTTTCATCTCTAGCTGAACTTGTCAAAAGAACATAAAAATTATCGCTAAGGGAATTTTTTCAATCAATTTCATATGTTAAATATAGTTTTAAACAGGGAGCTGTTGGGTTAGCGATATGGGTACCATCTGTAGCCAACCAGCCAAAGGAGACCGAGTCTTCTGAAGCACGGGCGCCCCGTCGGGGTTATGCTTCTGTTTCACCTGTTGAAGACCAAAACCATAGCGGAAATGATGTAGAACTCTCTATTGTAGAAAATGGGGCTGACAATCAAATGTTAATTGAAGAGATACTTTTGGAGGATCTCAAGGTTGGTTGCATTCTTCTGCTATTTAGCTCTGAAATAACTTCAGAATTTTGTGATATTGTTTTTCCTATTTGAAGTACATTCTTGTATCAGTTATTTTCCCTGATTGAAAATTTCAAGGTTATGGGTTGTCTTCTCTTTAGTGCTCCTCTTTTTTTTTGAATCATGGGGTTTGTAAAGAACTATCCTTTATCAATGAAGGTGATTGTTTTCAGGTATCTCAAGCAATGTCAAAGAACTTCATCAGAGTATTGCCAACAATTACAGTGAAAGAGGTACTACAGCTAATGCTAGATAGCCAACAAAGATGTGCCCTTGTGGTTGATGCTGATGATCTTCTTGAGGGAATTATCACGCATGGTGACATCAGACGATTCATATCCCAGAGATCTGATGATGCTCCTAGGGATGATTTGACAATTCTGAATGTATGTATGTGTTAGGAATTCTCCATTTTCTCACTAACATAAGGCTCCTCTTATTATGAGAATAAAAACCCTAAATTTATTTGGAATTTCGTATTTTCAACCTTTTAGCCATCTTACTACTAAAGGAAATCTGTACTCTGTGTGTGTGTGTGTGTGTGTGCGTGTGCGTGTGCGTGTGCGTGTGCGTGTGCGTGTGCATGTGCACGTGCGCACACTTGTTGGACAGCCAGAAAACTGGTTTGTTTCTGTATTTTTTTTTCTTTTTTTATCTTTCCTTTTTCATTTGGTTCTGACATATCATATCAGGTGAGTGCCAGCCCTGTGTCCTCTGCCTGTACTCGGAGGATACGCTATCGAGGGAGTGAGCGTGGTCTTCTGGTTTGTTATCCAGACATGGAGTTGTTGACTGCAAGGGAACTCATGGAGGCAAGAGGAATCAATCAGCTACCAGTTGTTAGGCGTGGTTCAGAGTTGAGGAAAGAGAGGCGGCGAAGAGTTGTAGCTCTTCTTTCATATGATCTAATTGGGCATTGCTTAAGGTTAGTTTCCCATGACATCATAGGAATATATCTGGGACCATCAGCTTTGATTGTCAATTCAGCCTTGTCCTATGATGTAGATTTTGCTTAATATATTGCGTTTGGGTGTTGAATTGGTTAGGAAGATGCATCAGCTTTTCAGGTTTCAACGAAATTAAAAGTAAATAAATTTCAAATGGAATGGGAAAGGACGACTATTTTGTAAAGAAATGGAGAGAGAAGGGATTTTGAAAGAATAAGGAAAGAAAAAACCAGGTAGAGGGACCTCCCCTCTCCGAAATTCCTGAAGAATGACGAATTGTCCTTGCAATTGATACAGTACAATAAAAAAAGAAAAGAAGTAAAAAAGAAGAAGAAGAAGAAGAAAATCATGGTGTCTTGTTTTCATTTGATTGGGGGGGCACTTTAATAGATCATTTTATAACGCTTTGTTTAATCTATCCCAAGAAAAAAAGGCCTTGAGACTAATGATTTGGCATTTTAGGTATTTTTAGGTTGGTTCCTTATTGGGCCAGTGCATAAAATAGTATGGCATAGGCCAAGTTCTTGGATTGGCAATGTTCTAGGCAGAAAAAACAGTCAAACACATGCTTTTTTTTAGCTATAAATATTTCTGAGATTTCCAATAATATAAATAGTATTGCATAGGCCAAGTTCTTAGATTGGCAATGTTCTAGGCAGAAAAAACAGTTGAAAACATGTTTTTTCTAGCTATAAATATTTCTGAGATTTCCAATAATATATGTGTTTACAAACAATGTTTGGTAGAGGCCTAGCATATCATATGGTAGACCATCATTTCTCTGTTTCTCTCTTTCCAATGTTGTGCCTGAAATTCTTGAACTGCTAGTTTACTCTTCTCAACTTTTTCACTTTGAGCAACTCTTCAAAAAAAAAAAAAACTTTTTCACTTTGAGCACTGCAGCTAGAGGGGCCACCAAATGTTATATATTTGTTTCTTCTTGTACAGAGAGGAGTTGATCCGGGGGAACTCTTACCCGCAAAGGAAAGAAGAGGAGCGGGAAATCACTCCAAATGATCATTGATCCAAATAGTATGTTGCAATTTGCACTTCTGCTGTAGTGCGTCTGCACATGAAAACAAGCCATTTCGATGAGTCGCTGTCAGCACAATGAGTTCAAACTCATTATCATTGGCACACTTCACAGCCCTTTTCCTTGTTTTGCCAGATTAGCGTGCGTCGTGTGCATTGCTCAAGATCTATTGGGATCCAGCATGGGTTTGGAGCATCAGTTACAGTTATCAATATGGAAATAGTTGCAATTTTTTTTAGGCCCATCTGTAACAGCATTGTTCGGTGTAGAGATACTTACTGTTTTTTTTTTTTTTTCTATATTCAGGCCAAGTAGGCATACATATGAAAGGAAGTTTTACTGGTCATGCAAATAGATATGTGCCTTTGTATTTTATTGGGTCAATTTAGCATTTGTACATTTTAAGTCTTTTTGTTTTACTCCAGCCTGTGATACTTGGTTTCCACTTTCTACTCTTCTTCGAGTGCTCGCTCTTATTTTCTTTCAGGTTTTCATTCTTCGGGTTCTGAGCTGCCAGTTAGAGAGTTGCAAGTGTATGTATTTTCGGAGGATATATACAAACATGAAATGTAAGTATTGATGTATTATCAAATCGTAGTTGTTGGTTTGGATCTTTCATTTTGCTTGGAGATAATTTTCCATCTTTCAGTTACATGTCCCCGGATTTCGGGGGAGGGGGGGGGGGTCTCTCTTTGTGTGTGTATGTATTGAGAACAACTAATTAAAGTAAACGATGTGATTCAAGTTACCTTTTACGTGGGGTGCTTTTGGGGCATTGTTTTTATGCCAATTGACACTTCACGTAGTCTTGATGGAAAAGTTTAGGGTCTCTCAAGGAAGTTAAAAGTAAAATAAAGAATCACATAGGGTGCAACTTACTCTTTTGGTTGACACCCAACCTAAAGAGAGAGAGAGCACCTATATAGGGTACAACTTACTCTTTGGGTTGGCACCCAACCTAAAGAGAGAGAGCAAATCCCTCCATACAATGGGGGTACAAACTTACTCTTATGCTTGGCACCCAACGTAAAGAGAGAGAGCACTTGCAAGAAAATCACTCCATACGAGGGGGGAAAAGATTATGGAATTGATGAAATAGTATAAGTTCAATAGTCGAGATTGAAATTAAGTCGATCTAATGGTCATGGTTTTATTTTTTATTTGAACGTTACTATTTTTCTAACTTCAAATCATTTGAAATTGAGAGTGTCCACTCTTCTTACAAAGATATATTCAATAAAAATATTAAAAAATTATTTGTAAAAATTAAATTGATTTAAAGTACCTATACTATCCATTTACTCTTTTGGTTAAAACTTCACCTAGGATAGTTTTAGGATCCCAACTTTTGGGGCTATAACCTTTCTAATATATAGATTAGCCACAATAAAAGAAATCCTAATTGCACCCTCTAAGCACGAAAAAAATAAAGTCTCAAGATTGAATAGAAATTGTCCAATTTTTGAAAGGTGAGATCCAAGTGTTAGAAAATTATCAATTTTTTATTTTTTTAGAATAATCATCTAGTTGATTCTAAGTGATTTCGAAAATTTTATATTTAAAAAATCCTCCCATGTAGGAGTAAAGGTAAATAAAACATTACATAGTTTAAGCATCGTTCAAATAAAATAGATTCCAAATAAAATGAGTGGTATACCATTGCAACATTTATTTGCAGAAAATAAGGTTATTTCTATTTGAAAATATTTCAAAAAAATATATCTAAAACTATCAATAAATCAAGGAAAAAGTTTTTGTAACGTTGCAACCTTAAAATATAGAGTTACATATGCACCTCAAAAATCAATCGGAAAAAGTTGTTTGCTGTTGAAAAACGTCTAATTGGTCATCTCGACATCGAGATGTTTGAATATAAAACAAAGAAAAGAAAATGATTTTTAGTTTAAAAAATAATGTATCTTACAATACATTATCTAAACCGTCCATTTTTAAGATTTTCATATGTTTATAGATCTACTTGATTTTAACCTAAAACCTTATAATTAGATATGAAAGTAGATTTTGAAATAATCCAAATACTTTTTTTCACCTTGTTGATGACCTAGACAAGTATATATTATATGCTAAAAGATTTAATACTCCCGTCGAAGTATATTTGCCTATTTACTCCCTTGAGTACAATCTAGAAGCACTTTTAATGAAGCACTTCTAATACCTTAAAACTTGGGCGACGTAACATCTTCAACTCATAGAATGGTGGGCAATGATTTTTTTATTTTTTTTCCAAATTGCACTCTCTAAACATCACGATTGAACAGAGATTACCTAATTTTGGGAAGGTGAGAACTAAATGTTAGAGATGTCATAAGCCAATTTTTTTATTTTGAAAACATACTCATATACCTTCTTTTTTCTTTTTTTGTTGGGTGGGGGGTAGTTCAGTAGTAGGGATGGAGCTTGATGATTACTAGGTGATTCCAAAAATTTGAGATTGAAAAATTCTTCCTAAGTGGGAATTGCTACTCTCTGGTAATTTCTGATTCATTAATTGAACGGTGATAAACGCTTGAGACCATACATTTCTGTAGCCATAAGAAATAGTAATGAGAGAAGATAATTCTCAGAGGCAGAGATGGTAGTGTATTTAAGCTTGCGTTCCTAAAGAGAGAGAGAGAGAGAGAGAGAGGAGCACAGGGTATGTACGCGAGTTTAGCCCTAGAGAAAGAAAGTTCATTACGAGATCAGTCCTTGCTGTTTCTCTCTCTAAAGTGGCCATGGCTTCCCCAAGATACGCAGACAGTCTGGTTGTTTTAGGCATCTCCATAGCCTCTGCCTTCTTATGTGAAGGCATCTCATGGATCCTCATCTATCGTACCTCAAATTACAGATCCCTTCGCCTTTCCATTGACAAGGCTTCGAAGAAGCTCGAGACCATGAAAACCACCTCTGCAAAGAAGCCCAAGTCCAAAAAGATCGATCGATTTGAAACCTCTCTCAAGGAATCGAGTAGAGACCTTTCTCTCTCTAAATTTAAGTCTGGTGGGGTTGTGGCATTGGTTCTTATCATTGTTTTTGGGCTATTGAATTCTCTCTTTGAGGGGAAGCCAGTGGCCAAATTGCCCTTTTCACCGTCTGGTTTTGTGCAAAAGATGAGCCATAGGGGTTTACCTGGTGATGACCCCACTGATTGTTCAATGGTGTTTCTTTACTTCCTTTGCTCGATGAGTATTAGGACCAATTTACAGAAGATTTTAGGGTTCGCCCCACCTCGTGGAGCACCCAGTACTGGCCTTTTTCCCATGCCTGATTCCAAGACCAATTGATTGATTCGTTCCTGTCAAGATCTGGGCTAAGTGGTACTCCTCTCTCTCTATCTCTTTCTATCTTTATCTCTCTTGACGATCTAACTGGTTTCCCTCTCGCTCTGTTCAGTTCTTTCTCTTTATGTCTTGATGATCGGTAATGTTGATGTTTTTTATTTTTATCAGTAGGATTAGGGTGTCGCCCTGTGTGGGTGGTTGAAAAATGAAGGTGGATAATGTGAAATAGTTAGCAGGAGTGATGGAAAATTATTAGTTTTTAGATTTATGCGCGGATTTTCTCATGATGCAATGTACACGTAGAAGATGAAGGCAAAAGCTTTGAATTTGTAGTATTTGATATTTTTTCAGTTTGAATCAAAATGTAACTTTTCATTTGCTCGAATTTCATTGAAGTTGTCTTTTAATATCTGGTTTCTTCTCATGATTGAATGAACCTCTGATTGGAAATCCATGTCTTAATTCTTCCAACTAGTTTAGTAATTAACGACCTTGTTGTTCCAATGGAAAGGGAGAATTATTATTCGGTTTCTGAGGGATTTGTAAACAAGCAGTTTCAGTGAGTACATTAAACACGAAAGGCTCTCTGTTTCTTTTTTCTTTTTTTTTAACTCTTATTGATGTTCTCAATTGAGGCGAAGTCAACAAAAGATGTTCTTGATTGAGATTCCAATTCGAGTTCCTTTCTCTTCTCATCCAAATGGATGGAGGTTGTGCTGCATAGAATGGTATTTTTTAAGTATCGTACTTGGCATGTACATATATGAACAAAAAAGTCCATAGTTCAGGGCTGGATAGAGTTTTGTATTGGGTGCAGACTACATGTTTAGTGCTCTGGTTCTATAAGGATATATAGATCAAGGAAAGAAATGGGTAGTGTTCTTGTTAATATGGCAGAGATTGTGATTTTGATTGAAGTGACCGTTGTTGAGGTCATTATAGTAGATCAAGTTATCATGGTTCTTTGTTGTGATGTTTTAATATGATTTCCTTACCATATGTAAAATTATATAGTAGCTTACCATTTAAAATATATATATATATTAGCACACCAAGCACAATTAGGGTTGGTTGAATTCTAATCATCAATGGCAGAAATGGAAGTGAACAATGTACACTGGCAGATGTTTGGAGCGTTAAAAATGATTATTTCCTTTATAATTGGTAAGATTATGATCATCGGCTGTTGATAATGATCAACATTATGAACTGGATCTCTAGTTGCAACTGAAGAAATCTCTTTCAGAGTTATTTGTGGTTAACTTTATCTAGAGGTGACCTTTGTAATGTTATATATCCAAGTTCTTTAATGGTTTTATTGATTGATAAGTGAAACTGTCCATAGCTCCTCTTGATAGTCCATTCCCAGTAACAAATGTTGTAATTTGCATATCATTAATTCTTTTTAATGAATAGTTACTATTCTAATAATAATAAATATATTTTATCTTGTCAAGATATTATACCTTTATTGTATGCCTAAATATTTATTGATTTAATTATAATCATTTCCACCAACAGGGTCTTCAATTCCCCAATATTTGCTGTATGTGTTGGGATATTGAAGAAATATTTCATCACCTACTGTTACAGTGTTGTTTTGCTTCGAGGGTGTAGGAGCTTCTTTTAAAATATATTTCACAATGTTGTCAGGACCGGACCGGCTATAGAATTGGTGGAGGCAAGAATTTGGTCGGACCGGTTGAATTTGAAGTGGCCTAGTGCAATGGTAAGAAAATTAATAAAAAATAAGGAAAATACAAATATGTTGAAAACAAATGGAGAAAATAGGGAAAAAAAATACAAAACTCTAGGAATTTTTTTAAAAATTAAAAAATAAGAACAATAGGAAATAATAAAATCTTATCAAACCAATTATAAAACCATAAATAAACAAGATTAGAAGCCAACATTACAAAATAACGACATATATAGTACATAAAGTACTCTAGTAAGGCCTTAACTCATTAAGTAATAACAATTAAACATTGAATTTTAAGCGCATTAAGTAGGCTTATTGGTAAAGTGTACCCCATATCCATACAAAGCCCCACAACATAAATGGCTCACACTCCCACTCTCACAAAGACACAAACCAAGCAATCCATACTTACAAAACGTGGCCTTTAAAAGAATTCCATGACACAAATGACAAAACACATAAATTAAGTCATGCGTGATCTTCATCCTCACCTCCTCACTCCTTTCCTTCATCTAGTTCACTACCATTTTCCTCATCATCCTCATTGAAACGTATTAGATCCTTATCTCCGCCAATGTTAGCCATCGAACTGGTGGAGGTACTAGTTTGGTCAGAGCGGTCAAAGTTTCTTGCTTATGAGAAAAGACAAAGTTTAGCTGTAAAATATATGAAAATAGTTTGTGGTTATGCATTTGGCGGACAATTGTTGAAACTTTATCGGCACTTTGCTGTAACATTGAAGTGAATATTTTACCTTGGTGCAAGTACTACATTGTTACTGAGCTTTTTCTCAGCATTAGTTATCAAATCTTACATCTGTTGTAATACATTCACTATTCTAAAGTAATTTTCTATCTAATGTATTGAGAAGCACAACCATCAGGATGTTTGTTGGTCTTCTAAACCTTTTATGTTTTAACTAAGCAATGACAATACCAAAACTAGACAAAATAATAAATGTTAATTTTTTTTTACTATCTTGCATGGTCTGCTGTTCCACTTGATAAAAAACCACTAGTTGACGAGGGATATGAGTTCGGTTTTCTCTACTATTTAAGGGAGGATTATGTTGGGAAAAAGTATACAAAGAGACCGTTTACTTTCGGCACAAGGAGGTCACAAACACTCAAGTCCGGTGGTTGTAAGAGGGACTCAACATTCAAAAAAAAAAAAAAAAAACTACGAACTTCCTAACACACTCTTAGCAACCTAATTTAACATCTAATGGATAGAAGTAATGGTGACATCCTTATAACAAAGATAAATTGGTCTCATAGTGATGAATCTCTTATCAAGTTCGTAACTTTTCCAGCGTCATGGTTTGTCAAATAGATGTAGCTCTAAATCCCGAACTTGATGACTCTTTCCTCTTCAATTGCCATGTTTGGATTTGGAGTGATCTTGCCAAACGAAGGGGGGAAGAACAGCTCAGAACCCATGATTCAATATGGTGGGAAGATGGAAGGGATTCTTTACAATTACTCTCAGATTGTGCATAACTTATTTTGCTTGTTGATACATGGTTTTCTCCTTTCTGGTATTCCATAAGTTGTAAGATAGGAACTTCATGGTCCATGTTGCTTTATCGTGTAGATGAAGGTTAGGAGGTTGACTTTGGCAGCACAAGAAGATTTGGGGATTATGTATATGTCATGGCAATGAAAAGATGGAGGATACAAGTTTCAAAGGAGTCATGTGATGAAGGAATTTATTAATTTTGGAATGATCTGCATTTAGAGGGAGATGAGACTATGAAGTATTGATGTCTCCTCCATTGCTAGCCAAAGGTACTGACTGACATGTAGATTGGAGTCCTTCAGACGATGAATTCTTGAAAAAACCACAATAGCCTGGTGTCCATGGCTGTGTCAAATAGATTTGTCCATGCTGGAGATTTATTTTATTTGATAAAATCCACATTAGTGTTTTTTACATGCACTTCATACTGCTTTATGTTCAGTATTCTATGGAAGTAGTTTTGGACTTTCAGAAAGTGAAATCTTCAGGAGGAAGAGAGATGATGAACGAAATGAGTCCTGCTTCCAATATGTTGTTTAGTTTTTATATGGAGCCAAGTGATCAAACAATAGAAGCATTACAAAATCTGGAGCTTATATCAGGCCAAAAGAATGAAGACATGTCGGTTGGTATTCCCTTTTGTGAATTGAGCTTACCAGAGATCGTGGGGGTATTGTATGTAGTGTTTCAATAGGGCATCTACCATCCATTCTTGATGATGAATGGGGGCGATTATTCATAGTTCGATCCATTGGGATATTCACCCAGGTATAGTTAATCCCCTCCATCTATTTACTATCCATTCAGAACTGATAGTGGATGCCTCTTTCGAGCCGTATATGCCATCATGTTCATTGGGTTATAATATACTTTACCATCATAGATTACTCAATAGAAGCATTACAAAATCAGGAGCTTATATCAGGCTAAAAGAATGAAGACACGTCGGTTGGTATTCCCTTTTGTGAATTGAGCTTAACAGAGATCGTGGCGGTATTGTATGTAGTGTTTCAATAGGGCATCTACCATCCATTCTTGATAATGAATGGGGGCGATTATTCATAGTTCGATCCATTGGGATATTCACCCAGGTATAGTTAATCCCCTCCATCTATTTACTATCCATTCAGAACCGACAGTGGATGCCTCTTTCGAGCCGTATATGCCATCATGTTCATTGGATTATAATATACTTTACCATTATAGATTACTCAAGTAGCTCTCAAAGTTTAGCTTCTTGATGTTTCTCTAAGAACCTTATATATCCAGTCAACCCTGAACCTAGAGAACGAGGGTAAACCGGGCGAGGGGTGTTAGTGGGTGTAGTTTGCATAAGGTTGCAACCTTAGGCAATCAAATTAAGTAGCACCTCCAAACTTTGTCATGAGATACTTTTTTTAGACCAAAAATCCTTAGGATGGTGTGACAATCTATTTTTATCACTATTATAAAATTTTACCTTTAAATCAAATAGATCTATGAACGCATGAAAATCTTGAAAATGGATGGTCCAAATAATGTGTTGCAAGATGTACTACTTTTAGGATTTGAAATCTCATTTTTTTTCTCTATATTTATATATTTTGATGTTAAGATGATTAATTAGATGTTTTTCAACATCAAAACAACCATTTTTTTTAGTAAGTACATCAAAACAACCATTTTCAAAGGATTTTAGAGGTGCACCTTAATTTTACATTTTGAGATGTCAACCTCATGAACGTTTTCCTTTCATATTTGTAGCATTTTTCCCAACTAGTATGGGATAGATAGGTTGTGCAGTCAGTGTTGATTAGGTCTCATTATCTCATATAGCTGAGCAAATGTGTGTTGGAACCTGTGACAAATTTATACATTTTTTGGATGGTTACACATGGAATGCACCTAGAAAATCCGAAGCGGTTGTGCAAGTTTCCTTTGAAAAGGTCATGTGGAAATGAGATCGGGGTCGGCGTCGGGGTCGTAGCACTACCTATGCCCCAGTTAAGGTCTAGGCTTCCATTAACGTTTTCAAAAACTACTAACAATTTAAAAATTGGTTAGAGGTTCGACATCCCTTTTGAATGACAAAAAAAAAGAAAAAGACGTTAAGTTAAAAATAAACTGCATTTTGAGTGATTTGATAAGTGAAGAATTTTCATTCGAGTAATTCCCAAAAGCTTGGATTATTTATTTTCTTCCAACTTTTGTGAATGAAGCCTCTCTCTCTCTCATGCACATGGTGGCGGTGGTAGCAAAACTCTGTAAAATATTTGACTGCCTGTTTCAACTCACAAACTAACATTTTAAAAAGGGTGCGGTTTGTACAGAGGCAACGCTCTAAACAATCAAATTAGAGCTACCTTCAAATAGTGTAGAGAAATGTGGTTTCAATACTGAAAATCTTTGTGATAGCTTTTAAATATATTTTCATCTTTATTTATAAAATTTAAAGCTTCAAAAATAGTGTAGATCAATGGATCTATGAGAACTTGAAAATCTTGAAAATTGACCGTACAAAAATGTGTTACAAAATACACTATTTTCAAATCATGAAATCCATTATTTTTTCATGTTTGTGCATCTTGATGTTGAGATGATCAATTTGATGATATTTGGGCATAAAAACAGCTTTTTTTTAGTAAAATTTTTATGTAGCCTCAAATTTGATTGTTTAGAGCCTCGGCACTATACAAACTTTTCCCTTAAAAAAAACATAATCAAATATCAATGTGTATAATAAAATTAATGTCCCAAGATTGATCAGAGACCGTTGAATATTTTGGAGGGTGAAATCATGTGGAAAACTCAAAATCCAAATTGGTTTTCTTAAAAATAGTCCTTTAGTAATGTTTAGATGGATTCTAAAATTTCACTCAAAATCCAAATTGGTTTTCTTAAAAATAGTCCTCTGGTAATGTTTAGATGGATTCTAAAATTTCAAATAGATAAAATCCTACGAAGCAAGTCAGTATACTCCCTCGGGAGCATAGTACGTATGCTCTTTTGTTAATTAAGTCCGAATATGAATGCACTCTTATTCCTCTTCAAACATAGGGAATTAATGTAATGAATGGGCGATTGGTATTTCTTTTGAAAAGAAATGAGGTAACGTTTTCCAACATTTCCAAGGATAGGGGAACAGTATTTACCGATGCCCTTATCATTGATCAATGAATCAGGGGAGATGGGATTATCACTAACAAATAGTTTGCCCAATCTAGACCTAAGTGAATAAGCTGAGTCTTAATTAGAAAGCAAAGAAAAAATGTTTTTCTATGCCAAAGAGATACACCTCCTGTTCTCTTTTTTTTTTTTTTTTTTTGGGTAATTAAGAGGGAATACAGATCCCACTTGTTTTTGAAATGGTTCTCAATTTTTGAAGTGGTAAGTGAGAATAAAAACCACAACGTGAAACCAAGGTATTCGGAATGCTATCATTGTGACCCTAACTTTTTATCTGCTCGTATTCCATGCGGTCAAGTGTGGGGAATGTTTTCATACCAATTAGTTTTAGTGTATCTTTTCACACTAATTGACAATTAATTGAGATAAAATATTCTCATACCTAACGACATGAGAATTTTTTCATTCAAAAATATTTTCTAGAAAATATTTTCATGCGAACCTAATATGCCGAGTGTTTGAGGAATTCTACTGGCCTTATATGATGTTAAAATTCTTTGAAGGCATGATAACAAAACCTATGTAGGCACGATAACACAGCCAATGTAGGCACAAGGAGAGAGAGAGAGAGAGAGAGAGAGAGAGAGACGTTTGTGGGAGTTTTGGATTTGGATTTGAATAGTGATAAAATTAGATGTAAACATTAGTTAGTTATAGAAGTGTGCCTTATTCTTTCAAAGGCCTGTTTGGCTCCATGTAAATAAATTTCTTTGGAAATTTTAAAGAGAGGACGGAACCATTAAATCCAAATTGTTTCATGGATCCATATAGCATCAGATTCATAAGGGGTAACAAATAATGGTGAAAAATAATAGGCCTATGGTTCAAATTAAATCTGATTCAAATACAGAAAACTAATTGTTTTGTTTTTTTATTCTAAGATGATTCAAATACAGAGAACTAATTGTTTTGTTTTTTTATTCTATGAATTTATGTGCTCCACTTGCCACCAAACAAAACAAAAAAAACGCCAATGTGATCAAAGTGCATCACATTGAGAACGGGATCAAAGTCGTAGTGGTAGCAACCACCTGAGCGTAGCTACCCATCTTAAGTTTCTATTCCAACATCGGTATTCAAAAATCTCTACCTACTTCTAATATGCATAGGGGCCTCTATTCTCCACTTTTCTACCCAAAAAAATTTAAAAAAATATTTAAGAAAGTGTATCACACATTGATGATATTTGACTTGCAAACCTTATACAAAAGAAAGTAATTTACACACATACCCTTTTAATTTTTTTTTTTTGGGGGGGTAGTTCACATACCCTTTTAAGTTTTTTTTTTTTTTGAAGTAGTTCATTGGGGCAAATTTTTTTACCCGTGGTAGGAATGAAATTCAAGATGTCAATTGTAGTGATGCACCGCCAATCTAGCTTGATACCATGCCTATACCCCGTTCAGTTACCATTATTAAAATAATCCTTTGAAAAATTAAATGTAATGGTTGCACTTATTTTTCACATTTTTTATGTTTTTTTACAAACTGCCCTAGCTTTAGTACTTGGAATTCTGAAGATTTAGTATTCTTACTTTTAACTGTATGTGGGATTGTTAGATGCATTATAAAATCCAAAATTCTCCCCAACCTACAACAAACCCATAGGGATAGCCGGATGCAAACAAAACTACAAGAGTTTTGCGATCTAAAGTTTAGAGAGGTTCACATTTTCAAAATCCAAAATGTTGGAAAAAGTAGATTCAAGTCCTAAATATGATGCACCTACATTAATTAATTGTTTATTTTCAACTTTAAGTGTTTATAAATTTGTTTTAACTACATTTGAGAAGTATCAAAATTTATTGGAATGAAATTAGATTTCAAGGCATCTTAGGGTGTCGAACACCTTGCACAGTTCGAATGTAGGGAAATGAAATTCTGTATGAACCCTACCACATGCAAATCCAAATGCACCCGCATTATGGAAAAAGTTGTAACCTGCTCAAATGCAAAAATAAAATCGTAAAACCTAGAGTGCTGCGTTCTAATCCCCATTTTGAAAGGGAAAAGTTTATATAAGTGTCAACTCTATCTCATCCTCAAGATTTATAGATATGAAAGAAAGTCAATTTCCAATCCTAAAAATAATTCATCTTTTAACTCGTTACATGAACCGTCCATTTTCAAGATTTTCAAATGTTAATAGAACTGCTTGATCATTACCATTTCTAAAACTTTAAATTCATAACTAGAACAAACAGTAGATTTGCATATCATTGTAAGGCTTGAAATACCGAAAATGCACTTTCGAATTTGTTTTAAGGTACACCTTACTTCAACAATGAAACTATTTACTTTTGACAATGAACATTAAACATTAAATTTGATGCCTGTTACTTGAGAACATATTATTTTGACACAGAACAATGACACAATCCATAATAAAATGGAAAAATATCTACATATCCCCTATTTTTATATTTCATTTAAAGTTTCAAAAAATATCTTTTTACCCCCTGACCACTTTAAACCTATTTTTTAACCTAAACAAATGTGATAAATACATGCTATTTCTAAACCTAACCCTTTCTTTTTTCATTTTTATATACCAAACTTCTCTTTCTCTCTCTCTTCCAGTATCTTTTTTACTCTCTTTTCTTCTGTATTTCTCCAAGCACCTTTTTTGTTTCCCTTGTGTTTTTTTAAACAACTCTCTCTCCTACTGATAACCTCTCACCTCCATGGAATCCATCTCTCTCTCTACAAGTATGAGAGGATAACTTTTTAAAAAAGCATGTCTTATTATATTTGTTTAGCCTAAAAAAAATAAATTTAAATTAACTAAAGAGTTAGAAGAATTAAAATATACAATTTTTATTGTCCCAAGATATCTTTTAAAAACTTAATCTATTGTGAAATGAAACCTAAAAATAAGAGATATAGAGATATTTTACATAATAAAATCTCAAGAATGTTGCGACACTTTCATCTATTGAATTTCACATCCAATAAGTATAAGTAATTGAGCCAAAAATAAATGGCTTCATAATATAATCTCAGATTTTTTAAAACAATTTCAAATTTTACAGTTTCATTTTTATGACCAAGTGTGCACATAACTTTTGTATTTGTAAAGGATCATCTCAATATGTGGAAAGAAATTTGATGTTGGGTTTAGACAAGGTTTAAACCTTTATCAGTCAAAGTAAGGTACATCACCAAATTCTATTGATAGATTGATAGATACAATCCCCAAATTCCAAATTCTATTGATAGATTGATAGATACAATCCCCAAATTCTATTAATAAACAATTCAGGTGTCAAATACCCTTGGACGTAGGGGTAGCAATGGACTAGACCCAATCCACACCCACAAGGTATAACCCACATGAGTTCGGGTACGGGTCCAAATTTTGAACCCACAGGTAAAGTCCATGATCAATAAGAGATAACCAAATTGTCTCTGGTCCGGATAAAGGTACTGCCTCACCCGACCAGACGGGTAATAATAATACTCAAAAATCTTGATAATAACACTTAAAAATCTTGACAATAATTAGAAGATGAATTACAAGATACCGTATTTCTAAAACATCAAAGCCAATTTTTTTCCCGTAAGCATCTTTACCTTGATCAATATTCGTAAAATCAAAGCAGAACAGTTAACCGGACATAGGCTTGAAAGCAGATTAACCCGTAAACTGGCTGATTCAACCGCTACAACTAGACAAGTCCTAAACAATAAGAAAAATGTTAAAAGAAAATAAAAAATATACAAAAAAAATAAAATGAAGCGGAAATTAAGTTACATATAATATAATATAAACCCTTCTTTTTGTCAACTAAGTAGTAAATGACATATTGGTTAATGGGTCTAATATTCAACTACATAGTAAATAAATGACGCTAAAAAAAGCACCATAGTCAATAATTTCATACAACAATTGTATCATAATATAATGCAACCGCATTAAAAAAATCATATTAGAGAAATTTGTTTGACACAATATTTTAGATGTTTACTCTTTTCATTCTAAAGAATAATCACAAAAATTAAAATTAAGAAAAAACAACCTAAAAAGTGTTTTTCTAACCCAATTAATATAAATTTTCTATTTTAACGAAAAAGTTAGACATATGCCTCAAAAGGACTTTCTATGAGTAATAATCCTAATACCGTTCTAAATCCTGAGACCCTCTTACACCTATGTCTGTAAGACTCCAAAAGATCGCCATTAAATATGGTACAGATTTTTTAAAAACTATCACATGAATTGAGACTTGATTTTCTAGAGATTTGTACCACATTTAAAAGTGATCATTGGATGTAAGAAGGTCTCATAGGATCATTTTTTTTTTTTTTTTCAAAATTTCTATATAGTGTTATCATCATTAGATTAATGATGCTAAAAAAAAAAAAATTGATTTTGAATTTGTCAAAGCCTAGATCATGAAATTCACCGAATCGACAACTGAGATTTACTGTTGGAAAGTACTAATTTTACCATATCTAAAGTGCAAATTGAATTTTTTTTTTCCATTAAAATTGATTATGAAGATTTGAAAACCATATAAATACCAAAAACATGGTGTTCTAGAAGTTCAGTTGTATGAAATCATTACTCTAGCCTAAATAGTAAATAAAATAGTAAATAAAATGGCATTTTTCAGTGGCAGGTAAATGACATTTACATAGTAAATAAATGGCACTCAAAAAAATCACCTAAGTAGTAAACGAATGGCAGACGTTTAAAATAGCGTTCAAGATAAAACTCGGGCGGCAAGGCGGCAAAATTTAAACCGAAACACGAATCATATGGAATGTCCGTCAAAGCAAATTTGATCGTCAAAGCTAATTTGATCGCCAAAACTGCCGGAAACCAAAACCGGCTACCGACCAGTTCCGATAACGAGGCAGATCAGTTTGAGGGTTTTACACCAAATTTTTTTTTATCAGTAAGCCTTTGGGCTTTTGCGGTTAAACCGAACTCTACTACAAAGTAAAGTTGATCTCATGTGCAAACTTGTTTTTTATTTATTATTTAAAGGAAAAAAATTTATATAAGGTTGCAATAATTAAAGATGTACCTCAAAAAACTATTTGATATTGAAAACCCTTGATTATCTCAACATTAAGATGTATTAATAATTTAATACAAAAGAAAAGGATTTTCGACAGTCGATTTTCAAGATTTACGTATGCATATAGATCTACTTGATAATCATTTTTGAAGATTTAGCATTTTTAAATTAAAGAAAAATAAATACATTTTCAAATAATCCTATGAACTTTTTACACCAAAATTACATGTTAGGAAGTACGCTGGTTTAAAGTTGCAACCTTATAAAAACCACTCATACTTAAAATTTGTTTTTTAAATATATAGATCTCATGGGTTTTTAGGGTGTTTTAACGTTGAAAAAATAACTTGTGAATTTTCGAGGTCCGCCTTCGTTTGATTGTTTAAGATCTCAGCCTTAAATTTTTTTATTTTTTTCTTTATTTAAATGGCTTATGTATACAACGGATCAGGAAGACCAAAACTATCCATAAGATTGATGTATAAACCATAAATAGGGTACTTGGTTTTCTTGAGATGGGGTTAAAGGATTGAAAACACGTACCCAAAAAAAATAGAGAAATAAACGAGAGAAAAATAGAAAAATAAAAGAGAGAAAAAGGAGGCCTGATACTGCTTATTCCCATTATTCGTTTCATGAAAAATCTTCTCTTTAATTTCAATGAAAGGATAAATAATAATTTAAATTACAGCCTCAGAAATTGCCAATTACTTAACCAGAGGTTTAGAGTTCAAACTGAATTATAAAATTTATCAAGACAAATTACTTAAAACCCAACTGAAAGTTGTCAAACCAGCGATTTCAAAATCATGGATCCCTCTCTGATCCCGATACCAAGATCCCAATCAGAATCAGGATCGTCCCCATCCCGAAACCCCAATCACTGGTTCAAAAGTGATGAAGAAATGCGGTTGAAAATTTAAACGAATTTGCAAATTTGTAAAGAAAAGGAATTGTAGGAGCATCAGGAAGAATAATGCCTGTAAATGTAATGGGACAATACTCAGAACCTCAACTCCGTTATCAATCTAGGCAACGTAAAGCACTGTATGCACTATCAAGAAGCACATAAGAGACTCTAATTTGTTGCCTACTGCAAAAAATAAACTATCTAATATTTTTGCAACAGAAATATGATTTAAAAAGTTTAAACAAAATTTTTAAATCACGAATATGATTTAAAGAGTGTATTTAAATTTTTTGAATAAAACTATGATTTAAAACATAAATTAATGACCAGATAAAAACAAAAGAATTGGATTAAATGGAAGAAATAGAAAAGACAGGCTCAGCAGATAAAAGGCATAGTACATCAATGAATTGCTTCAGAGTTTGATGGTATATTCTGATCATCTTTGCCTGTAAGTTTTTGAAAGCCAAATATAATATAACATTTCTTAAAAGACAATAAATACTGAATGTATAAACTAAGTAGAAACTTAAAAACAGCAGGAGTTTTCTTTTCATCTTTTATCTTAAAAATGGCCTCAGAAATATATATAGATACAATCGTCAAAGATGTAAGCATCTCCGATGGTACGGACAATTTCAGCATCAATGGCCATTGAAACAGTTATTGCCATATTGCCATATGAAAACCAGAAACAGTTATTGCCATATTGCCATATGAAAACCAGAGAACTAGGGTTAAAGAGAAAGAGATGACTCTATTGCCATATGAAAACTCGAGAAAAATAACATCATGCAGGTTTTTAAAGAGCGAACAAGGGCCAAGCAAGAACCTAGGGTTAGAGAGAAAGAGATGATTCATGAAAAACCTGAATGGTAAAGAGCACCGAATGACTCATGAAAGACCTGAATGGCAGAGGTTGCACACAGATCAAACCCTAAAGCTAAACAGATTTTAAACAGAGAAAAAACCCAAAAAACTAGAGATAGAGAGAGAGCCCTAGGATAATGAGGAGAATGGCAAGGATGGACGATATTTATACGAAACCAGAGAGAGTTTGCCGTCTTAAGGAATGGGAACCCTAGCAGTTTTAAAAGGGAAATGACAATTGCAATCCTCATCTATTTCAGAAAGACAAGAACACCCGGCTGTGGAATTGGACGCCACCATTTACCATTGATGCAGTAAGAATACAACTACCCCTATAGTAAATGTAAAATCGGGAGGCTCCAAGTACATCACATTTCCCCCAAATTTGATAAATTTTTTATTAGATTTAGAATGGGGTTATTAGTATGATACCCCCACCTCCACATTTCACATTTGACGGCCAAAGATACTGTAATTTTTTACATGAAAAAGATAAAAGACAAGTGTTCGTTAGAATTGCTGCCCTATCAAAATAAGTAAAGCTTTATGATTGTCTTACAAAACCTTTAAAGCGGTTATCTTGGATTGAACATTATGATTATGAAAAAAAAAAAAATCAAACTCTAAAAATATGGTTTTCACAACAAATTAGCTAGACCATCCCTTTCGCCCTATAAATAAATATTCAAAGACTTGCAAGATTTGTACTATTTATTGAATTTTTAAATTTATTTTTGACATTGAAAATTGTTTTTAAAGCTATCATATAGATTTACGTTGCCAAAACTGCTTTTTGAACAAGGATTTGAGATCAAGCTTTATTTTATTTTCATAAAGCCTATGCCTTAAGAAACCTCATCATATTATCCTTGCATATTTTTTTCATAACTATCATATAGACTTTCAAAGCCTATGCCTTAAGAAACCGCATCATATTATCCTTGCATATTTTTTTCATAACTATCATATAGATTTTCGTTGTTGAAAGCGCTTTTTAAATGAAGATTTGAGGTGAGGTTTTATTTTGTTTTCATAAAGCCTAGGCCTTAAAAAAAACCTCATCGTACAATTGTTACATGTAGACAAACTATGTGTTACATGTCATCTTAACTGCCCATTCTTAACAACCTAATGTGCACGTTAAAAAATTGTACAACTTTCTACGCTGCAAATTTACCCAAAAAAAAAAAAGAAAAAAAACAAATTGTATACTATGAGGCCACATATATTTTATAAAAAGAGGTCACTATATTTTTTATCATTTAATGTAAAATTCAATATATTGAAGTGTGTCACAACATTCGAAAAAATTTATTTTTGACTTTTTGCACAATTAATAATACATTTTCATCTACCCAATTTTGCATCTACCGGTCTATAATACTTGTGACCTTTTTATACTAAAACAAAATGATCTCATTGTATACATTTTTCTAAATATTCAAAAAATGATGAGGTTCATATCAGGTGTCCACCTTATATTATTGCAATTGAGGTAAGATTATGGCTCAAAACTATGCTGAAAGATATTGTTCAAGAAAAACTTGCGATAATATGAAAATCCATTGTCAACCCTCAATATGAAAATTAAAGTTACAAAAATGATGCATATCAAACAAATCTATAACAATTAAATTTTTTAAAAATAGACGGTTGAGATAATGCATTACAAGATGCATTATTTTAGACAGTTGAAGGATTTTAGCATCTGCACAGCCTTTCCTTATAGGTGTTTGAGGTCACCTTATAGGTGTTTGAGGTCACCTTATTCTATGCACCTCAAAAATCCTTCGGAAAAGATAGTTTTAATGTTGAAAAACCCTTTGATTGATCATCTCGACATCGAGATGTATGACCATGAAAAATAAAAAGATTTTAAGTCTCATAAATGGTGCATTTCACAACATATTATCTGCACCGTCTATTTTCAAGAGTTTCATATGTTTAAAGATCTACTTGATTTTAACCATTTTTTGAAATTTTAAATTTTAAATTAGATATAAAAATAGATTTTGGGATAATCCTAAGAACATTTTACATTAAAATTATATATCATGATAAAATTTGAAGGTGCACCTTACCTCTATAGCTACGGATGCATCCATACGCCAACTGCACCTTTCTATTATATAAAGTTAACACCCTATATAAACTTTTGGGATTGGATACAATGAGACATTTACCTATTGTATAAGGAGATCACAATTACTTTTGACCATTTGATGTGAAATTTGATAGCTTGACGTGTCACAAAGTTGAAAAAAATTTCTTTTGACTTTTAGCTTCAGCAATTAAATAAATAGAGCCACCCAATTTAACATCTAATAATCAAGATTATTTGTGACTACTTTGTACAAAGGTTAAGTGGTCTCATTGTATACTTTTTCTTAACATTTTCCTTAAAAAAAGAAAAAATTGTTTCATACGGACTGGACCGCATTTCTATAATATGCAGTCCAAAGATATAAAGCATTCATCTTAAAGATGGATGCAAATATGAGGTTCATCTAAAAACAATGGTAACTAACGATCCAAATATTTTCTTAATATAATTATTATTTCTAGTTTTCAATTTAATTAGTTATTTTTCGTATTCATGATCGCCCTGTTAAAGATTATATATTCTCTACAAAATAGGATCAAATTATATTTAAAAAATATATTTATTGCCAAGCCCGCATGTCTACAATATGCGGGCTGGCCGCATAGAAACCACGTCCAAAAAAAAGACCTCTCTTTTTCTCTATCTCTATAGTACAAGACAATTCGAAAAACCAAAAAAAATATTTCGTGAAACACAAATCGGCACTACCTTTGTACATCAGGATTGTCTAGTAGTACCTTCATGATGAGTCCTTACTTGAAGGTCAGACATATCAGATGATATTCAGCGCATGGATAAGGATTCTGTGATACAAAAAACTCATCCTTTTTTTCTACAACTAAGTTCTGATCATGTACCAGTTGAATCGCTTCTTCATATTAGGAGAGAAATCTTTTGAAGGTCAAGTAGAAACCTCATTTGAATTTGTCAAGGCTGACTGTTGGGTAGCTTGCTGAGGATAGAGTGCTCGGGCTTATGATCGCACTCGAAATCAAGGTGGACAAATGCGCGCTCGACTTCGGGGAGTTCCTCGATCTTTATCTGGAGGGACTCTCCTATTGCATGCGCCTCTTTCAGAGGCAAATCCTCAGGCAACTCAATGTCAACCTGTTCGATTGCACATGTACAAAAACCAGTCATTCTCAAAATAGCTTCCAAAAGGTCTCATGCATAAGTTGACTTTTGCTTCTGGTGTAAACTCATCTTCCCCTTGTATTACTCTCTCTCTCTCTCTCTCTCCAAAACAACATAAATGCTCCTCTCTTTCTTGCAAGAAGAAAATTGGCACAGGGCAGAAAGTTTCCATATGTTCCCTTTTGAAACCCCATGTCCTAACAAGAAATGCCATACTTTTATAATGTCTTAGTAGTACCTGTACCTACGCGTTGCAAACCATTTTAGAGGAGCGTGGGGATGGGGATTATTTTTATATTTATCAGGGGCAGAAACAAAATAATCATATCATCGTTGACATTTAGCTATCAAAAGCCTAGAACACCTTTGAATTCTAGGCATTTAACTAATAATTTGCAAAGATATTTTTACCATTAATCTGAGCAAATGACAGACAATCCCCTTACAAAAGAAACTTTTGCAAGCTATGTTTCAAGGATATGGATGAGTGTCGATGTCTGACATTGACACACGTGTCAAAAAGGTCAATCCCAAAATTCGCCTTTCAAATACATGTCGCATACCATTTAAAGAGAGTGGGAGACAGAACTTCAAGTGAAATTATGGATTTCTACAGTAAAATTTTCAAGAAAAAATGTTAAAAAGTGTCCGAGAGATGAAATATCTCATCCAAGTATTTTGGATGCCAAGGTTTTAGTTACATAGTTTGCAATGGCTTGGTGAGTATAGCTTGGTGAGTATAGCACTTGTCAAGGTGTATAAGCTCAAACATGAGAAATGCAATTTACCAACCTCAACAAAGTAGAGAACACCAAAAGTATATGCTCGCACTGTATCCACTCGCTTTATTTGAGAATGATGCCTTATGACCAGATATGTCAGCTTTTGGAGCATTTCAGGAGGGGCTGATTGACCCACCAAGGAAGCTGCAAGAGTAAACCACTTGTGTAAGAGAAAAATCTGTTAAAAGTAAGCAATGGATTCATATAATTCATAACAAATAAGTTCTGAGAAATTAAAACATAGTTCAAGATTTTTTAACATTTCAACAAAATTTTGCAAATATGGTTGCTATAAAAAAAAAAACAAATTTGCAAATATGGCAAATAACGAAAACTGTGAGAAGCAACAAATCACAGCCAAGCTTGTCGTCTATAAAAGAAATAGTTCAAGTAACAAAACCCACAACCAAGGTTCCAAACAAGGATGTGTTGACAAGGATTAAATGTATCACTTCCAAGAGTAGAATATTTCTCTTCTTATGTAACTCTATTTTGTTGTGTTTCTACGAAACTTTACAAAATATATGTATCTTTTATACTTGTAATTGTAAATATTGTCTTGTTTATCTATTTTACAAGTAGGATGGAAGCCAAACTTGCAATACCCATATGACAAAAGAACAAAACGAATCTTTACTAGGTATTTACTTAATATAGCGAGCATTATATTGGACAAAACAATATATACATAATTAGTGAGGCGGCATCCTCAGCTGAGAAAGTGTGGTGCCCCCTCATTTCTTCACATTTTCGATGATTGAGGACCAAAATGTCAGGAAATCCATCCTCTTGACCCCCAAGATCAAGATTCTGAAAAACAAGGATTTGAAGCTTTAAAATGCGCCATCTTGAATGTTATATCAGCATGTAATCTGGATTGTCCATTTCATTGTACCCTAGATCACTCAGATTTACATTATTTTAGAGCTCCAAATCCATTTCTCTAGGGCAGAAATGGAGATGCAGGAGTTTAGAATGATTTTGGTAAACAAGCAAGAAATATATAGATTTTGAAGTGGGGGCACATGGTCTTTAAGGCAGGGCTTTCACGGTAACACTACCCTATACACAATTGAAACATTTACTCATACTAAATAAAGAATCAGGTGTGGAAAAACAGGCGTGGTTTCCACTTTATTTCACAAGGAGATATGGGATGAGACTTGGTTTATTTGTAGAAATTATGTTTATTAGCCTGGAAACCCCAAATTTTTGAAGGATAATAGGAAAAGTACTTGGTGGTCACGCCTCAAATGCAGATCCATTCGCTTCCCCACCAAGATCATTGATCTGTAAAAATATAAAAGGAACTTGGAGCCATAAAAATACTCCATATTGATTGGTGTCGCAAGATCTATTCTTGACCATCCTTTCCAGATCAAGCAGAATATCCTTTTTAGGATCTTCAAACCACTTTTCTTGGGTGAAAATGGATTTGGAGGTCAATTACAGTGGTTTTGGGAATTCAATCCCAAAAAAATTGGTTAGTGCCCTGGATAAAGCCCATGGTGTCACCATAATAACCACACCCAGTAGAGAGAATGGAATAAGATTTCAAAACATGAAGCACTGGTCAACTCTCTCTTTAGAATTGTAGCTTAATTGGTTCCACCAAAAGAGAATAGGATTCAACACTCACACTTAGTCATAACATAGAGTTAGAAAACCAACCTGCATTTTCCAAAACAGTTCCTGACCAATTGGTTATAGTATAAACAGCAAGAACAATGGCGCCTGCTGGGTCGATCCACCAGTAAAATCTATCACCAAGAACAGCTGCAGCTAGACCCACGATGTTGGTTACAACATCGAAATAATGGTCCTGGATGGTGCAACCAAGGAAAAGAAAAATCAGTTACTTATTTAAGAAAGAGAAAAGTATCAATAAATGAAAGAGAGAAGAAAATAATAGAAACAGAAAAGAGCTTATGGGAATCACGAAGATAACATAGTTCAAGTAAAAATGAGAAACTGCCCTATCATATTATGGGTGAGGATGAAATGTCATTTTTGAAACCCATTCTCTCCCTAACTGGTGCAAGGCCTCTTGCAAGAAGAGGAAAGGAAAGGGGGGGGGAGGAGAGAGAGAGAGAATCAACAACCGAAAAATCTCCACAAATGCAATGAGAGAGGGTGAGGTAGAAGGGAAGTTTTAGAACCAGTATGTTCTATAAAAAAATTCCTTTTTCAGAAAAATTCTAATAAAGATGTTGCAAAACTTTTATAAGTTTAATGAGAAACAATGTTGTTCTGGATTTCTTTTTTCAAAATCAGCAGTCACTCGTGCCCACAAGGAAAAAGAAGTTTCTGAAACATACAGTCAGTTTCACAGATTGGGATCAGTGAGAAAATGACTGAGAATTCCAGAGAATAAATAAAACAAAGCAAGTAATAAGAGTTCAATAACTATTAATAGGGGAAAACAACCTTTGCATAAGCTCGAACAATCTTGTTTCCTGAGCTCCTGCAATAAATCCACAGGCCCAATTTTACAAAAGTAGCAGTCAACATAATGGTGTATAGCCACACCAATTGTTCTGAGCTCATTTTAGCCTTGACTTCATCTTGTATCAACTGTTCCAGTGCCTGGACAAATACTTGAAAGCCTGAAATTGAGAAATAAATACCATGTTATTTGCAGTTTCCAACTTATTAAGCAATTCTATAAAGAAATTTATCAAAACACCACTTTCAACAATTTGACAGTTCACCCCTTTTTAAACCATTTCAACTCATGGTCCGGTGTATTTTGATGGTATTTTGAAACTAAACCAAAAGATATGGCTAAAATGTTAAATAGCTAATCTCTTAACATGTATTTTGATAAGTTCCCCAAGAAAATACAAATGAATTAGACAATTATTATGTAAATTCCTATTTCTCAAGCTATATCATGAGTTCCATTCATCTATTCAGTCATGATGCACTCATTTTATAGTAGATAACATATACTTTTATTTAATATCATTTGTTTATCAATAAATATTAACCAAATTTATCACAAGAGACGAGATCCATGAAATAACTACACATACCTAGAGTGGCCATAACAGCAGCAAAAATGATAATACCAACTGGCTGTACCCGAAGCTTTCCAATGGGATATTTGTAAATGTTTATGCTTTTCATTGACAGATGTGTAAACCAGAGGATACCACCTGCCATGAGATCCAACAAAGAATCCAATGTGGATGCAGCTATTGCCAAGGATCCACTCCTTATTGTCGCGTATACCTGAAGTAGTCCATTACAAAGCAGTCACAAAGGGGAATCCATGAATACCACTTAGTGCCTACAATTTTGAGATCATTAAGTAAAACTTTGAGAAATGAAACCTTCTTGTGAAAATTTACAGTTCCAGATTACATTATCGAAAAAGCCACCAAGCTTCAGAACATATCCCAAAATAAGTAATAAAAAGGGTATTGAATTGGATCACTTTTAAATTCCAGAATTCAAAAAATGCATCTATTAAGACACTGCCTAGCAAGAAGGGAAAATGGAACCACTCTCAAAAAAAAGAAAAAAAAGGAGAAAGGAAAAGAGGCTCAAATTTAATCAGCACCCCTAGCATTAGAAAACTAGATCCCTTCACTATGTAAGATTTTTCAATAAGCTGACGCTCAATACGAACAGAAATCGAGCATTTCCAACTAACATTTAATACTGAAGATGCCACATGGGAAGCATCACAATGAACATCAGACACAACTTAAACTTTACATGCCCCAAAATTGACAATATTGGCTTCTATAATTTATGAACGCATTCCCATGTCCATTATAAGTTAAATAAACGCATAGGAGTTGCACAAAGGATCCTTGGAATCGCATTATCCATGGCTAGTTTGCATCAGCTTCTTATTATGGTCTAGCTACAAAAAGGGAAAGCATAAATGAGATCTTGGTTCTCTGAAACCCTCAGATTGAACAAATCTTCACATTCTGGTACGAAAAAGTATAATATATCTAGACATTCTATAACCACAAATGTGTGTACCGGGACCACTAGATGACTAGACACATGCAGGTATTTGAGGGAGAATCTCTGTTTCTATTTTTCAACTGAACTAAAGGAGTGTAGGAACATTTGAAACTTTTCAACATTCAGCAATTCTCTCAAATTTCACAGGAAAAACTGGAGGACAACCTGGTGGTGATTAGGTTAAAGAATCTTGAATTTGTAAAAGAGCAACTTGTACGTGACAAAATGTTTAACTGAACTAAAGGAGTGTAGGAATATACGGAAGTTTTCGACATTAAGCAATTCCCTCAAAGTGCACAGAAAAAATTGGAATGAAATCTGGTGGTATTAGGTTAAAGATTATTGAATTTGCACACTTATACAGCAAATTGTATGAGACAAGCATAAGAACTATGCCTTGTAAAGGTCTAAGGAAAAGTGCGCAAGGCAAGGTACTTGAAAATTTCCAACAAAATGAGATGAATCCTTCTTTCCCACAGCTCATGAATATAAAAAAAACTCATTTTTTTCAAAATCCAAAAGAAATAAAAAAAGGCATTTTGGCAGTATCTCAATTTCATTTGGTGCGCAAGGAAAGGAAGACAGAGTCTCATTATTTTCCTGTCTGGTAGAAAGCATCCTTTTATGTACATGTTTTAGTTGAATTTGCACTATGGAAGTTGCAAGACATTGCCTCTCTAGTAAAATAATCCCAAAATTTCAAGGAGAAATCAAAACATGAAAAGTAGATTCAGATGTCGTAGCTACAGCAGGAGGTAATAACAAGAGGATGGTCCTTCTTCTCAAATTAGCTATGAAAGAGGATGAAAAGAAGAGAGGGTGAGGACAACTACTATTGGCTTCTCTCCTTAGCCGTTGAGAACAGTTACATCCTGAGACATCAATTTGATGGCCTAAAGACCAACACCTTTGGTGAGAATGTGCATTTGATGAGCCCAAGCTTGACTAGACCACTATTGCATTAAGGAGGAACATCCCCTGCGCTCAAAGGGCATTCTATTAACTTTATTTCAGGACTTTTTGGAGGTTCACAAGCAAGAAAATATGGTTATGTACTAGGAATTCCATAAGCAAATAGTGATCAATCCAAGGATTAATACTAACTTAGTGGCCTTAGTTCCTACCATTAGCCTTCTCAATGCTGTATACCCAATCCTGGAGAAGGTCCTCTCCAACAGGCTTTGTGAAGTGTTGGGAATCATTATTTCCTTGCTGAAAGGGATTTTGTATAAAGCAAATAAGGGATGGATTGCCAGCTGGCCACAATCTTGTTTGTAAATTACACATGGAGAAGGCCTAAGATGATAACATTACTAAGGTCTCCCTTGATATCTCCTTGGGTGCGAGAAATTTGGTGTTAAATGACAAAGATGATTAATATAGCTTGCAAATTGGCCCTCGTGGTTTCTTTAGTTGCTTGATAAATCCTTTCTAGTGCTTTACCATATCGATTTTGGGAAACATCATGCAGTATCATACATGACATCTTATAACTTTATCAAGCAAAAGGAGACACACTCATATACAAAAGCAAAAGCATATTATTTAAATAAAATATAGATCATTGAATTCCCACTATCTGTTTCTATCATGTACATAATAGGACAAAAAAATTAATAGATTTGTTTTACCTTAAAAGCTAGCAAAAGTATATTTGCAATGTTGGATATCTTCATTGCATATTCATGTTGGGCTTGCTCTTCAAGTTCTTCATCCTCATCAATACTATGGGACAGATGCAATGAGTCCACTTCCTCAAATGATCTTAGAGTAGCAAACTGCTTCTCATAGTACTCTTTCTCCCCTGGTGCAGTAAAATCATATCAAAATGTTAAAGAAAAGAAAACAAATGCCGCTAAGAATACAATTTCTCTGATATGTGTGTTTGTGCGCACGTGCAAGCATGCATTTGTGCGTGTGAAATTTTATTATGTCCCCTGGAGGATATTTATTAAGGAAGGGCTGTTTTTACCTCTTTCATGATAAGAGCGCAGAATAAAGTGCAAATTGGCGATGCTTAATGTGTGTCAAATTCACAGTTTGTCTTCTATAAGAAAGATGAGAAATGCATCCCTAGCTTTAGTCCCACTGCTCTGCTTTCCAATTATCTTTTTGTGTATTTGAAAATGAAGAAGCTTGCTAAATTTCAATCCTATCAATCCCTCTTTGCAATAAATAGTTGAAGGCTATGAAACTTTGGCCTTTGCCACAACATAGCACCGCTCAATACTTCAATATTAGTTTTGTTTAACAATCAGGAAAAATATAAATCAGGAGAACACAAATAAGTTGAGACGTATAATCTAACCCAAGCCTAACAGATGCCAGTTATTGCCATAGTTACATACATTTTTAGGTTGCAGGACAATTTTCATAGAATAATTGAACAATTTGGAAAGAATTTCCTTCACATAAGAGAAAGGAAGAATAGACACATCGGCGTCAAAGACAGAGAGAGTCCAATACCTCAAAACTATCACTAAATTATAACAAAAGCAGTACAGGATGAACAAAAGAAGTCAGGCACATTTGACACAAGAATTCAAAGTAATAGGCCTTAATTCCATGAAATGCGCTCCTCCACGTTGAAACACAGAATCCCAACTCACCTTCCGACAGCCCTTTGATTTTGGACACATCAATGTGGAATGGTTTCTCTGGATCCAACCCACTCTTCGCCTTTTCAGGAAGCTTGGATATAAAATCACCCCTTAATGTATTCAAAGAAATCCTATGATAAAGCCTTGGTTTTCTCGCACTCCCTCCAAGCAATGGCTTCTTAGCTCCCTCACCACCTTCCATATTCCCCACCCACTAAAGAAATCAACTGAACCAGCTAAACCTCTCCAACAGGAAGCTTAGAATTACAGGTTTAAAAAGAACCCAACATCAAAAATACTGGTTTGGGTTGCCCAATAATTCGTTTTCTGGTTTCTCTTATAGAACGAGTGGCCTAGAGGGCAAGTAAGATACAGGTGGCCAATCGTTCATGTGTTCTCATTAAATTCGTGGCTCCAAATAAAGAGAACTTGGAGTTTAAACCTTTCTAGAAGAGATTTCTCTGCAAGTCTCCTTTGACAAATCAGTTGGCAGCAAGATCTAAAATAAAGAGTTTTGCCTCTTGGGTTTCTGAGATTCCAAAGCAACTACTATAGCTAAAGGGATTGAAGCTGAATTTTTTGGGTGGTAAAACAGGAGAGAGAACGTGGAATTCAGGAGATTTCAGCCTTCAAAAATTGAGCAAAAGCCTTGATAAGGGGCTGTCTACATTACCATGTCGAGAGAGAAGTAAATTAAAATTTGAGTTTTTGGGTTGAGAGAGAACGTGAATTTGAATAAATTTCAGCCTTAAAAAAATCCAGCAAGGTCTGATAAGGGGATCTCCATGCCGGCCAAAAGTTTCGGAATTTTGGGTATTTTTCGAAGTTTCATGAATAATTTTTACCTGATAAGACTGAAATGTCCGCCCTTTTCGGTCTACAGAAAGGAAACCTGTGATGTCAGCGGTGAGGCCGGGTAAAAAGGCGATAAAGGCAAAAGCGTCCACAAGAAACACAAAGAGACAAGAAACACGGTCGTTTCTTTAAAAAGTTTCGGTGAACTTCGGCGAAAGTGCTTATACTGGTCAAACCCACTTTTATATTTCGGATAAACGTCACGGAGATTTCGTTATTCGACACTATTGCGGCTCAATCTTTGCAAATATTTGAGCAAAAATTAAAGAAATTCAGTTCAAAACCTTGAGGGATTTTGCTAAAATCAAGCAAAAAAATAAAACATTTCCTAAAATGTAGATTTTCTGCAAAATACAGGCCATGAATCCTTAAATTTGGAGTTTTAGAGACTATTGGCGGGGAGCCGAAATTTGGTGAAATCTTTGCGAAATTTTGGATTTTTCACCCTAGAAAATATGCGGACTATAACAAGAGACCTAAATTTTAGAGCTAGCGGACACAGAACCGTTTCTGCAACTGACTGGAATATTTTGGGTTGTTCCAAAAAGAGGGGACTAAAGGACAATCAAACTTTTATGATAGGGTGCAGTTTGTAGAGAAGCGAGGCTCTAAACAATCAAAGTAGAGCCCACCTTCAAATAGTGTTAAGAAATATGATTTTAATATTAAAAATTTTTATGATAGGTTTAAAAAATATTTTCATCTTTAATTATAAATTTTAAAACTTGAAAAATAGTGTAGATCAAGCAGATCAATGAAAACTAGAAAATCTTGAAAATTGACGGTCCAAAAATACATTACAAATATGTATTATTTCTAAAGCCTGAAATCTTTTTTTTTTAATGTCTATGAGTCTTGATGTCAAGATGACCAATTTGACGACATTTGTGCATCAAAACAGCATTTTCTAGTGAAATTTTTGAGGTAGGCTCTGATTTGATTGTTTAGAGCCTAGGCTTTATATGAACCTTTTTATTTATGATAGAGAAATTATGACAAATATAAGTATATTTAGAAAAAATCCTTTAATTTTTATAAACTCTTTCTATATCCTTTTTCTTCAATTTTGACTCTTTTTTTTTATCGAAATAAATCTTCACGATAATCGTATTACCGTGAAGCACAATTACGGTACTTAAAGTACCGTAAAAACTAAAATGTTATATGGTAATTTTAAGTACCTTAAAAACTAACCCACCATGTAATACGGCATTTGTACTTAAAGTACCGTAAAAACTAAAATGTTATATGGTAATTTTAAGTACCTTAAAAACTAACCCACCTTGTAATACGGTATTTTAAGTACCGTAAAAACGTATGACGGTACTTAAAATGCTGTATAACATGGATTAGTTTTTGCAGTAATTAAATCGTCATAATTAGGTTCACGGTAATACTATCATGGAAAAAGGGTGGGGGCGAGGTGGTTTATGAAAGTTGAGGTTACAAAAATTAATGTATATTTATGATAATTTCCCTTTATGATAAGGTTACCGATATTTTGTTAGTCGAATATTTCGTAGATATTCCCTAAAGTCTGGTGAATCATAGCTAGAAAATAGGATAGTTTCAGCGAACTTTTGGGTTCAATGTGGCTTGTTTGCTCTCTTTCCTTCTAAGGGTGGCAACCCAGCCTGAGCCATGGCCTGGCTCTTGTCTTTGTGTAGCCGATCGAGGCCAGGCTCTAGTTAAGGTCGGGCCGGATCGGTTCAAGTCAAAAATAAATGAAAAAAATATAAAAAAAAAAAAAAACAAAACAGGTAAGGTCGGGCCTGGCCAATTTGGATTGACACAAGCCCTAGCCTAGCTACTATAGGTTGTGGCCCCGGCTTTACTTTTTTCATGGCGGGGCCGCCCAGCCATTACCAGCCCTATATGTTCCTTACTAGTTTCTGTTTCAGGTTAGGTTCATAAATTCCCTGACCTAAGATGATTCTCTCTCTCTTCCTTATTAGTTTCTCTTTAAGGTTACTATTCATAGATTTTCCTAACTTGAGATGATGCTCTTCATCTTTCTTCCTGATGCAGTCGAGATTAAGGTTACTATTCATAGATTTTCCTAAGTTGAGATGATGCTCTTCATATTTCTTCCTGATGCAGTTGAGATTAAGGTTACTATTCATAGATTTTCCTAACTTGAGATGATGCTCTTCATCTTTCTTTTTGATGCAGTCGAGATTATCGCACTCGATTTTTTTTTTAGAACGATTAGATCTCAACATGAATTGGCGATGAAGGTTATCAAGAGTAGGTTACTAGGTGTTTTAGGAAGGTTTTTGTTAAATAACAATTGGAAGTTAGTTACTTCATTCTAACATGTTAGAGAGAAAGAGTAGGACGTTTGTTTTTGGAGAAGTTTTAAAGAGGTTGAACGTCTCATTCTAACATGTTAGAGAGAGAGAGAGTCTTTTTGTGGGTTCTTTCTTCTATTGTTTTTGTGGTGAGTGGCGGAGGATTCGAATCCTTATATTTGTATTTTTTTTTACTGATTTTTTATTTTCAAGTGGTTTATTCCTCCAAATGACAAAGGTATTTATAATATTTAAAGTATGGGTGACACCTTCACCTCAAAATGGCAAAGGTATTTAAAATATGAGTGAGGTTTATATAAGGTGTCAACCTTATACTATTAAAGTAATACATCTTAAAATGGCAAAGGTATTTAAAATATGGGTGAGGTTTGTATAAGGTGTCAACCTTATACTATTGAAGTGCACTTCAAAATTATGCCAAAATACACTTTTGGTGCCACAAAACCTTAAGATGATATGAAAATCTATTGTTGCCCCCAATTATGAAATTTAAAGTTTTAGAAATAGTGATGATCAAGTGGATTTGTCAACACTTAAAAATCTTAAAAAAGGAGGGTCCAGATAATGTGCTAAACTATTTTTAGGACTAAAAATTCCCTTCTATTTTATTTTTTTTGCTTTTTTGTCAATCTCTAGTCGAGACGATTGATTTGAAGATTTTCCAGCACAAAAACAATCTTCTCTAGTGAGTTTTTTAAGTACACCTTGCTTGTACAGTATAAGGTTGACACCTTATATAACATTTTCCTGGAGTATTTTGTATAGGTGGAAATCCCCAACCTATTGTGAACATTGCATTCCATATAGTTCTATTATTATTGTTATACAGTGCAGGTGACCTTATGCTACACATGCAATTGGAGCTTTGGGTATATTTTATATGCATATAGTTTTTCTTTTCTTGGTTTGGTAAGCGAGCATAGCACTCAGGCCCAATTAATGATGGTGTATAAATTTGTTTAGCAGTCATCGCAACATGTGAAGAGAGAAAGAGAGAGCTGCTATGTGTCCCACAATCTATTGTTTTCTAAATATCAGAACTGGTCCTCTCTCCTTAAAGACACATAGCACTGCCACTTAATTGATAATGGTAAGAGAAGCCCATTCCCTTGAGTAAAACACTCTCTGACCCTAGAGGGCCGGCCCGGCCTTGATAGGGCTGACATGACCCGCTGTGCTAGGCTAGATATAATAAAAGTAAATACAAAATAATAGACAAAGGACAAGGCCAAACTAGGCCGGTCTTGTCATGGATGTTGCCTCGGCCTGAGCCAGCCCTAACTCTTAACGTCAGGCCTACTGCTAGGACCACATTTGGTTACCTAGGCCCTAGTTTTTTAGGATCAGACCAAGCATGGCCGCCCAAGCAATGCCAACCAGGCCATTACCAACCCATTCTCTTACCTGCTTTTAACTATACTAATATAGACCAAAACGGCAAAAAATAACAATTGCCACATGTGGAAATGTTTCTTTTATTGGAAGCATACCTATGTATCTCCACACATATAATTTAGAAAAAAAAAAAAAGAAGAAAAGTTTGTATAAATTGTCAATTTTGGACTACAAAAGGAAGGCACACCTCAAAACAGCCACTAGAAAAGGTTGTTCGAATAACCTTCCAACTGGTCATCTCCACCTAATTATATACGGAAATGAAAAAAAACAAAAAAAAAGTGCATCGTATGACAAATTATCTGGACCATCCATTTTCAAGGTTTTCTATTGTTTATAGATCTTCTCGATACACATCATTTTTTTTTATATTTGAATTCTATAATTAAGAGTGTAAATAAATTTTCAGGCCATAATAGGAGTTCCCAACGAAGAAACTGCATCTTTTGATAGGATTTGGTGAGGCGCCAATTTTTTAATGTTGACACCTTATAAAACCACACCAATTTATGTGTCTCAAAATCCAAAACTATCAATTGAAAATCAATGGAGAATATTGTCAAGCAATAAAACTTACTTCAACTGCCTGACCATTGAATAGCTGGATATCCCTAGACCCATAGAGATCTCGCGCCATAGTTTTCAAGATTGAAAGATTGAACTGATCTAGTAGTCTAAATGGTCGGACCAACTGCTACCTTAGCAAATTTGATCCAAAGTAAGGATTGAGTTTGATTGAGAACCAATCAGAAACAATGTTTAATTGATTTTGGCCGATTTGACTAGCTAGTTTTGGCCAATTCAACCAACCAAATAAAGTTACAAAATTTTTTAAAATACAACTTATATTTTTAAACTATCATATCAAATTTTCTTTCATTTTTGCTAAAAATCGATCCAGCAGCTTCAATCAATGGTTTGAACTCATTTGACTTTATCAAAACCCTCACCAGTACGAATACGATGGCCAGTCCAGCAGCACTGTCTTGCATTTCTTTGTTTGGAGTGTCTTATTTTAGTGTGAGCTTAAATAATGTACCCATACATGCACGCACAACACATGCTCATACACATACTATCACTTGTGATACTGCTTGTAGGCAGACCTTGAGAATGAAAAGCCACAAATGCATACAATTACTGGCGTGCTCATAACCATACACATACAAGCTAATAATTATACACATTCTTGCAATTTCCCCACCTAAAAATATCCTCAACCAGTTATTTGTGACTAGGTTCCTACAAATTTTTCCTTCCTCCTATTTGATCATTGTCTTCATTTGATGAAATTATCAAACTCAATTTTTATCAACCAAATCTCCCAGCCTCATTTAAAAGTAAACAACGCTAACCTTGTTCACGGCTCTTGAGATCTATTTTTTGATTTCCAAAAGCATTAGACTCTAAAAACATAAGAGACATGTAACACACATGACTAGGAATACCTGTTGGGTTCTTGAAATTTTGTTTCCAAGATATTTTTCTCATGAAAATGGGGCATCTCCAATCATTTCAAATGATTAACATCCAAATCGGGGGATAAATATTCCTATCATCCTATTTTTGCCTCATCTTTGAAAAGTCTTTCAACTAAATATGTGAAGGAAAAATATACAAAGAGAGTATTTAGTTTACTTTCAGTTCAGTTAGTTCACAATCATTCTTGTCTATTGGATTTCAAAACGGGTGGTTGTTAATGTATTGTAGACTAAACTCAAAGTTTAAAAAAAAAAATTTCGAACTTCATAATACACCCTAAGCCATCCATCCAACTTTGACATCTGATGACTATAAATACTTATGACCTCCTTGTGATAAAGATGGGGGGACTGTATACAAAGAGACCACCAGTTACTTTTGTTACAAGGTGAAATTCTTTTTACACAGGAGTGTGATATCTAATATTAGAGAGGAACTTGGCCCCAAATAGAAAAACAAGTCCCATGACTATGAATCCCTTAAATGCACCTCCTCATCAGACAAGGACAAGTTTCTAGAAATGAGAGGCCCCTTATAATGCCAAATACATTAACTTGGTCATAATTTGCCAGCCATTTTTACCCCAGTTAGCTAGCCACCAACTTTGAAGAAGGGGTTACACTTGCCATATATCCAATGACCAACCACCTACCAAACCCTTCTATTTATTTCTATCTTTAAATGGATAAGATTATAGCTCCGGCATGATCAAATTGTACATTTGATCCCCAGGTGAACCCTTAGTGGGAGCATTTTTTGGACCCAAATTATGGAGAACATAACCCACTCAATCTAGCCACCGACTTAAAAATTAAAAAAAAATAAAAAAGTTCTCTATGCACTACGAAGTGCCTGAAGAAACCATGTCCTAGGATTGAACAGAGGGTGTCTTGGAAATCATTCTTTTATTTTCATGAAAATACTCATGCAGTGGTCGTGACCTAAGTGGATTCGAGAATTTCATATCAAGATAATCCTCCCAAGTCATCTGTGAAAGGAAGCAAGTGTACAACTTGCTCAAGAGGGAGCATTTAGCCCACCCTGGTATGACTTTTGACTTTTGAGATTGAAAATCCGTAAATATTTGCATAAAAAAATCATTCATGCACTTAAAAAATTGAGAAGGAAAGTTAAGGGTAGTAAGATAAGTGACTCCTCTTTACGTCCGTTCGGTTCCCTCTCTAATAGACCCGTTTCTATGGAAAACGGCAAGTAAATGTTGTTTGGAAGCCCTTTCAGGGCGGGAGTCTCATTTCTGCATGGAGATTGATTTTCATGTTGTAAGCTTTTTTTTGCTGGAAATTCCAATTTCACGGGAGATTGAAAGAGAGTCTGGGACCCAAGAACTTGGGGTAAGTCTGTTCAAAACAGCGTACACCTATATTTTTAAAGATATCAATTCTAGGAGAAACCAATTCCAGGAGAGGCATCTCCCCAAGATACCCATTTCCAAAGAATCAAACGGGGCCAAGATAATTCAAAGTGATCCTTAGATTGTTAAAAAATGTGTCTTAAACACCGTCAAACTAGATCGAGAATCAACAAGATTGGGATTTGGTGGGGACCTATTATGTTCCTAGTTGGAACTGGGAATCAGGGAATTAATCTAATTTTGGTACATTCACCTGGTTCTATCAGAGAACAAGGCGAGTCTGTTAGGGAACTATGAGATCTAGATCGTTCGAAGCAGCAGGTCCCGGCCATTTCAATTTTTAATTTTAATTTAAAATTATTATTTAATTTATTTTAAAACCGATTCCTATACCATAGAATCAATTAAACAGGCATGGACTGGAGATATGGATCAGACTAATATATGACCAATCTGCACTCTTGATCCGGGTTTTAAAACACAAGTGGACCGTCAAATGATGCTCGGCTGATATGGTACAAAATAAAAATTAAGTTTGGTTAAAAGCATGTAAAAATCGATGTTTGACTAGTTTTAACTAGTCACGCCATCTAATCTTAAGTGGCTTACCGACGAAATGAAGTTGGAAATTGTTTTAATATAGTTTATATTTAAAATTATCGTGTATCTGTTTTTTTTTTCGATCCAATTCCACCAACAATCAAACTGATTGGACCAAACTAAACCTCTGACTAGTTTGATAGCTGATCTGATCTTGATAATACTAGTCCCAAGACTTCATCACAAATTATCGTTGGTCCCATTCATTTTGGTATGTAATAGGTAACCCGTGAGGGATATGTCCAGGGGCTCATAAACCAAGCGAGGAGATACCCAACTAGGAGTATTTTAAGAATTACTCGGGATCCCCAATTTGGGGACATATTAAAAATAAATTAAAAAATTAATAATTTATACGAGACGAGAAAATCTAAATTTATTTGTTTTGAAAATACACAACTTGTGATTCTAAGGCAGCTCCCAAATTTCTAGCTATGCAAAAATTCTTTTGGTCATTTAACTCGAAGAAGTAAATGCATACTATAGTCCCGCACGAGCAAATTGCACTCACGCGTCAAATTTAACAACCATATGAGACAAAGTGGTATGAAACGACAGAGCGGGTGAGGTGAGGGAGAGATGTCGTATGTCAGCAAGACCTGTGAGTGTTTTGTATTCAGCAAAACATACAAAATAACAATGAGAATAAAACAAAAAAAGCCATTAGGGCTCCCTATCCTCTATTATTATAGCCATGACAAGGGACGTGGGGTACTGAGAAGCTCGTACAATAATGCAACCTATGATGTTTATCTACTATGTACTTCATATGATAGGATTGTGTGGCAATTAAGGGATCATAAGTTTAAGTTTTTTTTTTTTTAAAGGGGATATGTTAACAGTGAGAATAGAGGGCAAGATGGCGATTAGGTCATAGTTTTCATCTTCTCTTCAAAAAGTCAGACGTCACTATTTGAGGTTTTCAACCAAAGCCTAACATATAACTTGAGTGAGTTTGAGTGGGAATTGGGATTTTTAATAAATAATTAAATATATAAAAAGGTAGACCCCTAGATTTGCCTTGCAAATATCTGGTCCCAAGTAAGATATGTGATTTTTCAAACACCTTTCAAAGCTACTACACATAAAAACTACAAGTAAAAAAACTACAAGTAAGAAGCATGTGTGTTGTACAAAAGTTTAGACATACTCATCTAATACAACAATATATGCAAATAAAGTACAATAAACTATAGATAGTTACATTAATATGGATCAAAGGTCAATTTTTTTCTAACATGGACTACGGCTTCCGACTTTTGAAGTATAACATATAAATAAGGGAAAGCTTTATATGTTCTCCTGACAATATAGGAGTTCGGTCCTTTCCCTACGTTATAGGAGTTATGTCCTTCCCCTACCATCCGGTTGTTCATTTTTTATCAAGAGAGTCATTCACCGTTTGATTTTAGATCCAATGGCTCAAAATATTTTATTTTTAGTATTTTTTAATACAATTTTTTTGGATATAAAATTTGGTACGTGTCATCTTCTCATTGAGGTGCACCTATAAAAAATATTAACAATAATTTTTTGATAAAAATAATGACCAAAATGCCCCTTGAAACTTTTAGGGGTATTTTGGTTATTTTATTTTATTGAAAATATATATTTTTTATATTATTCTTTAGTACGAGTTTAATAGAGGAATGGGCATCCAAAATTTGATGCCAAAATAATTCATATAAAAAAATTAAAAACAAAACAGTAAAATAATTTATATAAAAAAATTAAAAATAAAATAGTGTAGAGACGTGATATTGTGATTGGACAATCTTAGCCCCAGTTGGATAAGGGAACTTCTATGTTGTAGGATAACATCGAAAGCTTTTCTTATAAATAATATAACAAAAATGGACAGTTGGATAATGGGAACTTCTATGTTGTAGGAGAACATAGAAAGCTTTTCTTATAAATAATATCAAAAAATTTATATAAAAAATATTACTAATATATTTTATAACCCAAATTTAGAGATCTACATGTATCATGTGCGATCATTGAAAACCAATTTAAGAAACTAAAAAGATTTTATAATTGAGCACATGCATCATTGCTTGTCTTACCCATTTTTTTCTTTTTTAATGTTGACTTGGAACAGTGTCAATTATGGCACCCTGACCACCTTTGTGTATAGCTTGTTATTATTTTTCACATTACTTTACTAATTAAGTCAATTCTAAGCTTCACTATGGTCATTTTTCCTTGCCTCATATGCTACAACTCTTTTTGTATACCGGTGTGCATGTCCACCAAACCTAGTTCATTTATAAATAAAAAAAAACGAGCATTAATCATTGGACACGGTTACCATGTGGCCAGCCCGCATATTGTAGAAATGCGGGTTGGGCAATAAATATAATTTAATCTTAATTTTTAGAGAATATATAATATTTAACATGGAGAACATGAATATGAAAAAAAAATTTGAAAATTAAAAATAATAATTAAATTAAGAAAATATTAAGACAGTTAGTTACACTTGTTTTTAGATGAACCACCTATTTGCATCCTTTATATACCTGTATATTGTTACACTTGTTTTTAGATGGACCACTTATTTGCATCCATCCTATACCTTTGGACCGCATATTGTAGAAATGCAGTCCAGCCCGTTCGAAACAATTTTCCTTATTTATTTAGTAAAATCACCCATGATTAAGCATGTACTATACATGATCCCTTTCAGGGGGGTTGTTAAGATAGTTGCAAACAATTTTAAAAAATCCGTTTTTAGTGGTCATCCGGTTAGGGTTAGGAATACCTAACTGCGTTGTCTCAACCAAAAGTTGAATAGGGGCCCAAATGGGTCGGTTCAACCTTCCCCAAGACCCAACTGTGTCCAGGTCAACTGCCTCAGACCCTGACACCCCGGGGCAGGTCAGTTCTTATCAAAATTAAATCATCTGTTTATATGATTTTATAGGGTGTTAACAATATAAAAACCTATATGTGTGTAAAGTTAACAATGACTCATGGCCTAAAATGAATAGTAGTTTAGGTGTGCTCCCAACCATCGGATCTTAATCAGATAGTTGAAATTGCATGTTAATATTTGAATTTTATTTTATTCTTTCTACAAATCAGTTTAGTATGAAATTTTAGGCATATATCCTTGAGACCATAACACATAATATAAAAATATAAAAAAAATTGTTTTAAAAAATTTAATATATAACCAAATTACCCCATCATTTTTAAGGGTAGTTTGGTTATATTATATTTTGTAAAATATTTATTTTATATTTTTTCTTATCCCCTATTATGTAATATATATACACAAGGTTTTATATTAATTTTATTTATTAAGAAAAGATTAAATTGAAATAATAACATGTATTTTCAACTATCCAATCAACATCTAACAGTTGAGAGCACGAGCTAAACTACTATTCATTGTAGGTCAAGACCTATTGTCATATATTTTGGATCAACCCAACCCAATTATCACCTTTAAAGTATTTTTGGGTAAATATCATTTGCAGTGTTCTATTTTATTTTAGAAAAAAGTTTATGTAAGGTGTCAAACTTATATTGAAGTAAAGAATGCCTAAAAAACCCACCAAAACTTCTTCTTTTTTTAACACTATAAAAGCCCTCCAAATGATCATCTTCACCTCGAGATGTATGAATATTTAAAGAAATTGGATTTCAAGTCTTGAAAATAGGACATCTTGTAGAATATTATCTAGACCGTCTATTTTCAAGATATTCAAGTATTTATAGATCTACTCGATCTGTATCATTTTTAAATCTTTAAATTTTTATAATTACATATCAAAACAATTTTTTAGACTATTATAAAATTTTCCGACACCAAAACACCACAAATACTCAATATGCATGATTTTTAGAGCTTTAAATTTTATAATTGCATATTACAACAATTTTTAAACCATCGTAAAGTTTCCCGGCACCAAAACACTATCTATTAGTATAAGGTTGATGCATTATACAAACCACACCCTTTATTTAATTTGTTTTATTATGTTAAGTCAACTACACAAAAGCACAAAAATTACAAAAGCAACCAAAAGAACCGAGATTGATAACAATGTATGTGAACATGATTTCCTCCCAAAACAATACGATAGTCTAAAAGTCCCTTAACTTCTAATAGAAAACGTGCTTTGATACAACAACTATACTACAAAACTTGGGTGTTCAGGGTCACATCTTGATGTTTAAAATTCTAGTTTTATTAAATGCCCGAATTAACATTAAAAAAAAGTTTTGGAGGTTGATTATGAGAAAAAAGATATGTTTTTAAGTGTGATATTAGCAGGCGAGTAGCCTGATGCTTTTTTATTCGTGAATGATTGTTCCCGGCCATTCATTCAGATCAGAAGACTATATGACTCAAAAGTCGAAAATTAGAGCATATATAAATTAATCAAATGCACCGAATGTAAAGGGGCTGTCACTATGGTTTGAAATTCAAAAAGTGGGTATCACACCACTGGATCCATGACTACAAAATGATCAGGAATGTCTTGATCTTGTATTGATAATTGCAACACAAGGTAAATCTCACCACTGAACAAACCAAAAGAAAAAGAAAGGATCATGTGAGAGTTATTTTTCAAAGGAAAAAGTTCATACAAGTGCGAGGTTCTAAATAATCAAATTAAGGTGCACCTTAACAATTTCAGTAGAAAAAGTTATTTTGATGCTCAAATACCCTCAAATTGATCATCTCGACCTCAATATGTATGTACATGAGAAAAAAATAGATTTCAATTATGAAAATAGTGCATTTTGTAACGTATTTTTGGACCGTTAATTTTCAAGATTTTCAAATTTCCATAGATCTGCTCGATCTACACTAAATTTTATAATTAAAGATGAAAATATATTATAAGGCTATCACAAAGATCTCCGGTATTAAAACCACATTCTCAACACTACTTGAAGGTGTGTTTTACTTTGATTGTTTACAGCCCCAGTTCCATAATGTGATTTCTTCACTTGAAAAAGTTAAAATGAGGCCGTATTCAAATGCAGTCGTTTTATTTTATGAGGATCCCTCTTGAAGCACATCTCAAGTCACTCTATGTACATTTCAACGTTGTGATTTTGTAGGTCAAACATTGCGTATCCGTGATGATCCGCAAATAAATGAAATGGACGACGACAAAAAGTCCATAAACAAAATCTAAAATATTTAATTTCCGTAAATAAATGAAATGGATGACGACAAAAAGTCTATAAACAAAATTTAAAATATTTAATTTATTTCATATTCATGATTGTGGTTGTCGAGATTTTCGACGAGATTCATCTTAACCAGGATAACTTTTTTTTTCTTAATTTAAAAAAAAAGAAAAAAAGGACAAACATGAAACCCTAGGGAACAAAAAAAAAAAAGGCCGAAATTCACCGAAATATCTCTAAAGCATACCATGCATCGATCCAAAAAATCACCAACATTTAAGGAATGATACGGTTGTGTGCTTGTATCCAGTAAATGAACATGGTGAATGCACCAATTTAAAAACCGCTGAAATTCAATGAAACCTAATGCAATTTAGAAGAAAACAAGCCATACACGAAAGATTGCAGAAATTTACCGAAATTTACGGGGATAATTGAAAGGACCGTACCTTTATTGAGCTTTGTCCGATTATTACTCCTCTCTTGGAATTGAAGCTCGTAATTTTCCTTACAAACTCTTGAAAATTTATGGAAAAATTTGTCTCTTGCTACTGATAGTGACACTTCAGGGCCATCTGAATCAACTCGTATGATCAACGGCTGAGATGTTCCCTCAGGAATTGGACGGTACAGAGGCCCAGATTCGTCTGATCTCGGCTCTGGGCCGTTGGGCACAGGGGGTGAAATCGAACGGTCAGGATGCGATATAGGCAGAGTGAAGCATGGACATGGTGTTTTTCTTTTTCTTTTTCTTTTTCTTTTTTCGAGTTTGAAAAGATATTTGAAGGAAACAAATCTCATTTTCTCATTAAATTTCAGGCCAATATTTTTGTTTTCTATTACTTTCAAGGGAACTAAATTTTATTTTTTATTTAAATTCGTCATATGCGTGGTTTTAGCTTTTTTTTTTTTTTTTTTAAGAACATTGCAGATAAAAGTAGGCTCATTCTAATGTCTCACTGACCAGGATTTTTGTTTGCATTTCAAAAAAAAATTGCGGAAAAGATACATATTATTTTAGCCTTTCACATAGAGAAATTGAAAAGAAAACATGATTTTACCATTGAATTTCCTTGGAATTGCAGAGAAAAGAGCTTTCAATCTAATTGTTTTAATCCTAAAAGGAGATGCAAAATCACAATGGTTTATGAGTTGGGTGAAAAATTGCAGAAAAATATTCATTTATTCATATTTTCCACTATTGCAGAGGATGCTCATGAACCTGGTTTCATTTATTCATATTTTTAATCTGGTTTAGTGGATCAATTTAAGCAAAATTTGAAGAAAAATATATTGCATTTCAAGCTTGAACTGACGCAGAAAAATTCAGACATCCAGAGCATCCCAGTGTTAAAAATTTTCTGAATAAATTTGATATTTAACTAAAACAAAGAGATAATTATCAACAAAGTTCTTCTTTTCGTGTTCATTATTTCATAAAAAGTTGCCAAAGAATCCCTAAAATTACGCATAAACCTGTTTCTTTTTGTTAAATTTAAGGAAGAATAATTGCTTAAAAAAATAAAAAATCATCTCAATCAGTTACTGATACGAAGGCATAAAAAACAAAGGTTACAAAATACTAGAAAACATGTTTTAAACCTGTTTCTTTTTGTCAAATTTAAGGAAGAAAAATTGAGAAAAGAAATGAAAAATCATCTCGATCAGTTACAGAAACCAAGGAATTAAAAAAAAAGGTTACAAATTACTAGAAAGCATTTTTTTCCTACATTGTGTTATTTACCATAATTCCTTCTTTTGTTTGCTTGTAACAGAGAAAGCAAAAGGAAGATCGGATGGAAATAAGCCTAAAAATCCCTTAATTCCATCGAATTTCTCAGAAAAATAATTTCAACCTAAACAAGAGGCACACTTGTAGTTCTACGCCTTCTTTTCTAATCAAATTTCAGACAAAAAGCTCAAGAAAAGTGCCATGGACATACTCACACACCTGGTATTCTATTTAGTTGGTAGAATGGTTGCAGAAAATACCTTTCATCTTCAATCTAGTGGCGTATTTTTCACTGTGGAGCTTTGATCAATCTTCCATTCCAGTCACAAAAGCTCAACTCCCTGTATCCTTACTATATATAAATAGAGAGAGAGGAGTTGTTCTAGAGAGAGAGGTTGTTAGAGAGAGATGACAAGGTAAAAATAGAAAGAACAAATGTACGCCATTTATTTCTCAAATTTCCTGTCAGAGAGATGAAAAGATAAAAAAAAGAAAGAACAAAATGTGAGCCATTTATTTCAGAAATTTCATTTGAGAGAGTGAAAATGCGATGTACACAGTGAGAGGAAGAGTCTCCGGTTTCTCTATAGAGACTCGGTGTACAAAGGACACTAATAAAAACTAAATAATGGACATATAAATTATACCCAAACAAACACAATATCTTAACCTTCCCAAATTTACTGATTACAATATACCTTTTCTATATTGACTAAATATACAATATATAATTTCATTTCACACTCCCTCTCAAACTAAACTATACCTAAACTTACGATAATATTCATGGTACAATATCCCACTTTTTCCATATTAATTGATTACAATATATACCTTCTATATTAATTGGATATATAGTATATAATTTCTTTTCACACTCCCCTTCAAATTCAATATGCTATGAAAGAGAGCAGTGGCAATTCAATAGGCCTCGAGAACATATGGCTTCAGAAACTATTGGAAAAGATCAAACAGATCAGAGAGTCGAAACACGGCTCGGCAGAGAGACAGATCAAATAGTCGAAACACGACTCAGTAGAGAGAAAGTTGAAACACATCTCAGCAGTGAGGACAGATCAGATAATCGAAACACGACTTAATAGATAGTCGAAACACGACTCGACTGAAGTTGCACCGACTGAGTGAGCAACAAACTCGTATTGAAAATTAACGACAATGCTTCAGGGACGAGGAATTGACACAACTAAAATGAATTTGGTTCTGATACCATGTGAAGAATCTCAGGTTTCTTTAAAGAAACTCCTTGTACATAATTGCCTTTGATAGATAAATTACAGATGACACTAATATAAACTAAATCATAGACACCTAAACTATACCCAAACTTACCATAATATACCGGACAGAATATCCTACCATTCATATATTTATTGATTACAATATACGCCTTCTATATTAACCTGATATATAGTATATACTTTCCTTTCACAAGAGGGAGTTGAAAAGTTTGCAAATTTTCCTGCTATTTTACAATAGAGAAGTCCATAAAAAAGGAGTAGAAGTAAGTTGCACTTCGATCATTTGCCGAAAGAGGTTGTTCGGATGTTGGAAAGCCTCTAAACAATTATCTCGATATCAAGATTTATAGATATTAAAAAAAAAAAATAGATTTCAAGTTCTAAAAATAGTGCATCTTATAATAAATTATTTGTACGTCTATTTGTCAAGGTGGTTAGAAGTTGAATGGTGGATTCATGTAGTCGATCCCAATTATTTGGAAAAAAGCTTTGACGATGATGTAGATGATCACCAAGATTTTCACGTGCTTATGGATGCATTTATTTTACAATATTTTTACAACTTTAAATTTTATAATTAGGGGTGGAAATAGATTTTAAGGCATCTCCAACACCAAAATTACATCTTTGAACCAGATTTTGAGGTATATCTTTGATTCTTTGAGTTTAATACCTTAAAACAAACTGCCACTTTTTACATAAAATTGTCGAAGTGCCCTTGAATATGAGAATTTCTCTTAACTTTACTCGAAATTAACAATGTACCCTTTAAAATGGAAGATCATGGGTGCGTTTGTTTGGCGGAAGTTTCGGCTTTGGCTTTATAGGGGTATGAAACGGGCGGCTTCTATTTTTCTCTTTTTCTTGTACTTTCTTTCTAAAAATACCAAAATTTCTACCAAACAAACATGCCCTATAAAAATTTATGGGTATTGACCAAATTCCAAAGATGCCCTAAGGGTTGATGAAAAGTTACCAAAATTACATGCATAGTCGGATTGACTTCGATCCGACTATACGCAAACCTAAACCTAGTCGGGTTTAATGTTGTAATAAATGCTGTGTTGGATAGGAATTGTTGTATCTGATCCGACTATACGCAAACCTAAACCTAGTCGGGTCTAATGTTTTAATAAATGCTGTGTTGGATAGGAATTGTTGTATCTGACCTTGGTACTAGTTGCTGCTTGGTACTAGTTGCTGCTGTCCTAATTCATTGAATATATCTAAAAATCATTATCTCGTTCTCTAACAAAACCAGTCAATAACATAATCGGCTTATTTAGCTCTATATTTTATTTTTTATTTTATTCTCAACGCTTTTATTTTCTTATTGCTCCTATTCAATTTGTAGGATGGCTAGTTCACCAAACATTGGTCAGGTTCATAGACCGGTTGTGGTCCAAAGCGGGAAAGTTGACTAGACCCGTTTACCACACGAAGTGACGAGACGGCATTACCTCAATCACATGGTATGGCACTAATATTCACATGTGTCTTTTACCAAAATAGTATGTGCGTTCAAGTTTTCTACGAAAAGAAACCCGTCTTGAATTTGAAAAGGATCCGGTTTATATGAGACCATGACTCATACTTTTTTATGTGCGTGCTCCCTCTAACATCCATTTTTTATATATATTTTGGATTTAAATTTGTAGAGATCTATGATCTACACTATCATGGTCATGAATATAAAAATATATTTTTTTAAAAAAAAAAAAATTTCTTATCCATTGGATAGGAATCTTTAGTTGTAGAGTTTCATCTTAAAGATGGACGCTTGTAAGTCAGTAGGCTAATGAGTCTGCTCACTCACAAAATACTTCTCCATTAGAAAATGGCTTACGCAATATTGTTTCCAATTGAGTTTAGTAAAGCACTAATCTTTTATTTTTTTGGGTGAATAAAAAATGGTAAGTTAGTGAGGATTTGAGCCCTTATGTAAGAGATCTCACTATGGGATCGACAATCCTACCACCAAGGCACTAAGCCAATAAAGCACTAATCTTCACACACATGATTCATATAACCTTGTCTATTTGAGGTTAAGAATGTCCTTTATTGGAAATTACTAACATTTACTTGCTTTTTATGGTGTCAATTTCCTTGCTTACTAGTGTCGTTAACTGCTTGGAAAATTTAGGAAAGTTTAGAAATCACAATAGAATTATTTGATTTTTAAGAGTTAAGGAAAGACATCAATATTGACATGAATAAATGGGATAATGGGGCCATTCAAAAATAAAAACAAACACATGTGCCGTCAACAACTAACCAATCAAGTTAAATGTACTTGGACAAGAATAGTATTAGGATGGATGACCTCCAAAAAAAATCGTTGTCGTGCACCCTTTAAAAAATTACCCAAAGAAAAAAATAGGATGCCAAGCTATTATTTTGCACGAAGACAAACTCTCAACATTCAACTATGGCAGGAGACAGAAATTAGACTTCGATGTGAAACGTCAGAAAGGAGCTGCTTCCAATTCCTCCTCAAGTTTCGTCTCCGTCTTTAGTGGTCATTTTTTGTTTCCAAATTCATCAGTTTGATTCAGAACTGCCCGAGTCGAGCCGAACTAGTAACCACTTAATCCGAAATCCCACTCTTAATGGGGACTGAATACATGAGGGTGTAGAACCGACATTCAAAAAGGTTTTATTATAATAAAAACTAATGTTTTTAGAAAAATCTAGAACTCCTAAACCTTGTTGACGGCTTAAACTATTTAAATTTTGTTTATTTTTAGACTTGCCCGATTCAATTAGGACCGGTGGGTAACCGATTCAACCCCGTACAAGTTTTTAAATTGTTTATCTTGTGCTTTATCAATTCCTCGAACACCCTAAAATTTCAAAAATATATATGATTCTTGAATCGAACATAATTTGTAGGGCTCATATTGATCCAATAACACGTGCCATGAAACCTAAGTCGGGTTAAGTTGCGGGACCACAAACGTTTGTATTTGTCCCCATTTCCAAACATTGAGTAGATATTGCATGATAGATATCGTGGTTTATTATTAAAGAGACCCAAATTCAATGAACTGTAGGGATGGACCTCCCCGAAAAAAGCCAAACTGCCCTGAATAAAAGAAAATGGCATCAGGTGAGAAAGATGGGGACTATTTTATAAATATATACAATGAGACTATTTGCTTTTGGGTGTAGTTTGTATAAGGCTGAGGTCCTAATCAATCAACGTGAGGAGCACCTTTAAATAGTGACGAAAGATGTTGTTTTTAGTATAAAAAATCTTTGTGATAGTTTAAAAATTTATTTTCATCTCTAATTATAAAAGTTCAAGATTAAAAAATTGTGTAGATCGAGCATATATTTAAACACTTAAAAATATTAAAAATTGACAGTCTAGATAGTACATTACAAGATGCATTTTTCAAAACTTGAAATCTATTTCTTCTCATGTCCATATATCTTAAGGTTGAGAATATCTAATTGAGGGTTTTTCAGCATTGAAACAACCTCTTTTGGTGAATTTTTAACGTGCGCCTTAATCTGATTGTTTAGAGCCTCACCCTTTCTTTTACTTTTTTTTTTTTTCAAAACTGTCTTTTATTCCCGGCTAGTGTTTTGGAGAACCGGGCATCCACATGGATCAGCTCTCCCTTCGCTCGATTCGGATCATGTGATGAGCGATATAGATCGGCCGAAATGCTGATCACACTAAAATTAAATAAAGAAAGAAGAAAAAAAATGCACATTTACATTTAAACACTTGGGAATGGGTATTTTTACAGCCATTAAAAATGAAAAATAAGAAAGTAGTGAGTCATCGAGCTGAATTATTTTATTTTGCATTTCACTTTGATGGAGAGGTCTAAGCTGAATTAGTGTGCCTCTTCTAATTGAGAGAAAATAAATTGTGTACTATTTAAAATTCCAAATTGGTCCCCCATAACATTGCGGTACACATTGTTCGCTGGATAGAGTAAAGCAAAACCATTCAAATTACATTTTCAAAAAGGAAAAAATTTATATACGGTTGCAAACTTAGACTATTGAGGTTGAAAAATAGTGCATCATGTATCAAGTCTCTGGATTGTCTATTTTTAAGATTTTCAAATGGTTATAGATATGCTCGATCTGTATCCTTTTTAAATTCCATAACTAGGGATAAGAATAGATTTTCAAGCAATCATGGGGTTTCTGATTTCGAAACTACATATTTAAGCAAAATTTAGATGTGCACCTTACTTCTCCAATATAAAGAGGATTCTTATATAAATCTCACCCTTTACAAAATGCCTTACAATTCTAAAATACCCCAAAGACAAGCTAACTTAAAATTAAATTTTACAAGTCTAAAATACCTCCAAGAAGATAGATGTATTTTATATGAAAATACCCCTATAAATAGACCCACAGTTCTCTCTCTAAAAACTTAAAATCTGAGATAATTTATCTCTCTAGAAATTTTGAGCTAGTTTCTCTCTGTTTACAGCGCAAAATCAGAGAGAATTTCGATTGAAGATCCCCCGGATCTGAACATTATAAACATGTTATTAAAAGGTGACAGAGAGTGGGGACAATTCGAATTCTGATATAAAATCATATTTACTTATAAATGAGCAGATATGCTCTCAGATCAGTGGCAGAGCTAGCGTTGATCACAAACATGAATTATTGAAGTAAAATAAATGAAATAAGACCTAGATCTAATAAAAAATGGAATACAGAACTACAAAAGGGATCGAAATATACTTGGTTGGCCAATCATCCACCGAGGCTTCGATGCCTCGCCCATATCAGGACCGTGGCTGTGATTTCCGTCGTGGATCCTTCGTGTTTCTCTTCAATGTTGACGGAACCTTTGGCTTGGTTGAATGGTTATCTTGGATCTAAAGTTTGAAAGTTACAGGCTAGAATTTAATGGATATATTTTAATAACTAAAAGATATGCCAGGATATTAGATCACAAGATAGGGATTATGGACTACGGTGTTCTATAGTTCAGGGACCTTATGGAATAGCATGGTCCTAAAGGTTCAAGAAAACCATGAAATTTACGAGTTTCAAAATGGGTGTCTGCACTCTCTCTAAAATTTAAAATTTCAAGTTTTTAGAGAGAAAACTGTGGGTTTATACATAGGGGTATTTTCACATAAAATGCATCTACCTTCTTCTTTGGGAGTTGACCGTAAAAATAAATAATAGTTAGATTAATTATATAATTTAAAAATAAATAGTAATTGGGTTCATTGTATGGTTTCAATTATGCATGGTTTTAATTATGGTGGTCATTAAATTGATGTGAATTTGGCTAATGTCAAGTTTGGACAACCGAATAGGTGTCTTGCTGTTTATGTCTAATAATCAGTAAAAGATGAATGAGTTGTTTTCTCTTTTGATCTTAGTTGCATTTTGCCACATTTTACAAATAAATATTATCGAAATATAGAGTAAAAAAATGTTTTTGAAAGCAGCCCATGACATGTGTTGAACAAATACTTTTTACTTTTAATATGTTAATGGTGGTAATGGAGGGTGGATATATTAAGGCATCTTCCCCCCCTAACAACCGATGCCCCAACCCACATTCTAAACAACATCGATGCCCAAAAATAGTGTATCACCAATTCAAAGATCTGATTCAATGAAAAATATTGATAAAATCGGTTGGGTGAAAAAAGGGGCAAAAAGATAGTACAAATTAAGAAATTTGAAGCTTGAATATTTCTTGTTTTCAGGCACACAAGAGCGCCATCTCAAGATGATATTTACCCCCTTCAATTCTACAAAAAGTGTACATATGGAAAAACAATTTGTCCCCAGGATACAATAAAACATAAGGGTTTTTTTTTATGCTCCAATGCTCTATGCACAAGAGCTTGAAGCCCACAGTAGACACCAGAGTCTTGTATTTTTTAGAGAGATAATGAGAGAAATGAGTTGAGAGAGAAAGATGAGTATTTTGTTACGTTATCTGGAATTTAGTACAGAATGGTGTGAGAAAAATGTTTGTAGAGAGTGTAATGCGTATGGGAAAAATGACCCATTTTTTAGAGCTCATAGATGCTACCCATTTATTGTAGGAGTAGTTATATGTACCACCAACAATCACAAGTTACATGCATGTCCTTAATCTTGATGGCTGAGTAGAGAGTATAATGCATTAGGTGAAAATAATCCCCTTTTTAGAACTCATAGAGGCTGCCCATTTATTATAAGAGTAGTTACATGTACCACCAACAGTCACAAGCTACATGCACGTCTTTAATTGATATCACAAATAGAGTATAATGTGCTTTAGATGCATCATAAGGAGGCCCCAATATGCCTAAAGAGTCATGGTCATAGATCCATTTATATATCTTGGCTATTGACAAATAATAATAAAAGGTATCAAGGCATCTCAATTCGAGACAAACTATGAAACATTTGCTGCCGAGGCTATATTACGCCTCTCCACATGATATCATAAGAGTTTGAATATGGTACAATACAGTCAACTCATATATCTTGGTTAACAACCAATGATAGTAAAAGGTATCAAATAATCTCAATTCCAGACAAACTCTGGGACATTCTCGAGGCCATGATACTCCTCTCCATATAATATCGAAAGAGTTTGGAAACAAAATGATACACATTTGAATCTGTCATCGGTCAAATATGTACATCTTGACTAACGATTGATTATAACAAGGTGTTAAGCCATCTCAATTCAAGACAAGTTCTAGGACAAATACTGTCGAGGCCACAATACGCCTCTCCAAATGATATCGGATGAGTTTAGATATCGTAGGATGCACTTTCCAATATATCGTCGGTCAAATATGTGCATATTGGCTAACGACCAATCATAAAAGGCTATCAAGCCATCTCAATTTGAGACAAACTCTAAGACATATATCCCCGAGGCCATGATACGCTTCTCCACACAATTTTGGAAGAGTTTGATGCATTACGATACATCTTTAAATCCCTCATCTACCAAAGAATGAGTGTTTGACAGACGAAGCATAAGGAAACCTGACCATATGATATCACAATGAAGTGTTCCCTTATAATTATATTCAATGATGCTTCATATGCATCTGGTGCAAGAATCACACAATTTGGACATCATTTGACCCATCGGTCATAATCCGTCGACTACCAAAATATGCTTTGACCAACAACCCCGAACTTAATATTTTGGGTATTGGTTGAAACTTGTTGGAAAATCATATTTAAGGCATCATATCCCTCATCTCAAAGTTTCAAGTCATTCTGATATGGCTAAACTCATCATTCGTATTCGTTGACAGTTAGATCCTTAGGTATCGTTTGTCAGACTAACAGCCACGATGATCTTCGCTCACTAAATTTAAGATTTCTCTCAATCTTTAAGGAGTTTTTCATAGGACTTGAATCATTAGATTTCTGATTCAGTGTTTTAGTAGTCATGTAAGTATGGTTTCATATCAATCTCTTATGAGAAAGCGACAAGCTCTACATCAATAATTATGAAAATTGTGTAGACGTTTGACCGTCGCTTGACGGTTTCTCTCAAAATATGGATAATCTTGAACCCAAATTTTGTGGAGATATGTGTAATAATCCCCTCAACAAAATTATCATATTCCCAGGTTTATAATATCATGTGATGGAAGCAGTTGTACCTGTAATCCTCAGATCTGTTGTCGTAATCTGCAAAATAAATGGGTTCGCTTCAATGGGTCATATCTCTCTCATATGTGACCCATTTGAGGTGAGGTTTGAACCATATTGTTCATCTTTGAGTCATATATCATCCTTCCAAATTTTATGATAAATAGATTTGTCACTAGAAAGCGACAGTGAAAAAAACTAAGATATGTTAATGTTGTTATGCATGTTGATTAATGACGGATAAGAAGCAACCACTTTCCTTGATTTTTACATGCAATATCACGATGAATTTTGGCAGTTATATATTCATATTCAAATATTATGACAATATCAAGATCAAACGAGAACAAAGTTATAACATCTGAAAGTGCTTTCGAATTCAAGCTAAGGTACGAGCTTATCTTTTAAAATCGAACAGTGAGAGATGGATAGATATGACTAATGATTTGGATATACTTCTTTAAACTTTGTTCTTATCACTTCATAAGGTATATTTAAACATACTTCTCAATAGAGAAGGGGATTGGACAAAATTGATGCGCATCTATTTCCATTTTATACATGATTGAGAGATAAAGAGACAAGAGTGAACATTGCACCGACGATAAAGAGATATGCCCTTAATATCGTTATCTCATGTTCTATAATGTAGAAATCATCGAGAGAGAGAGAGAGAGAGAGAGAGATAAGTTGTTAATCATGACTCACTTGAAGCCTCAACTCGAGAAGTATCATATTTGAAGACAATACCCCTACATGTAGTCAATATACAGGTCCATATACCCATTCATATTGATGTTTTTCCATTAGTCTATATATTTTCCTTTTAGAACTTTGAATGTATAGGATTCAATGACCGAATCAAAGGTGTTTGACCTTACATAGCAAGTCGATGTAAACTATAACAGAGATTGTAAGTCTCAATAACTCCTCATATACTCAGTATACATAGAAGAAAAACCCTTTTGTTCTCATGATATGAAACTTAAAGACGAATTTGCCCTCGTTTGTGTTAGTCGTCTCATTATCTTCTCTGATATGGAGTCATAACATCTTAATCACCTTCCCCCTGATACATTTCGGAGCGACTAGGCTATTGTTACAAGCTTCTTAAACGGCTAGTGATCATTGGATGTTCCACATGAACCATACTCACAAAAAGATATCAAGCCTCGAGCCCGACCCATACATGTGCTCAAGTGAGAGACGCCTCATGCGAGTGTGTGAAGTTCAAAGTCCACCACTAAGCTCAAATATGCCTATTCCCACGCAGGCACGCGTCACATGTATCGCATGCGCTGCACAGATACCTTCATTCTTACATTTTACTGAGAGTATAAGGCACGAGAATGCCTACGCTTAAATATCATTAAATCCACACTCTCTATATGATTTTGTAGCACCAGTCATGCACAAGCCTTAATGGACTATAATTAGTTTATTTTTTTAGATAGTTCAATAGGGAATTAAATTTGAGATGTCACATTGCTAACAACTCCAATAGGTGATAACATAAGAGAAAGTAGATTTAGGTGGATTGACATATGCAGCGTAGATCTAGTATAATAGTTGTTAAGTTTTGCATCCATCCAAATGATATGAAGAACAGATCATTGCTGCATTAACTGTGAAGTCCATCTCTATATTCAAGGTAGTCTGTAAATGATTGGAAAGGTTATTCTCCTCACACTACTTTGTTATGAACAACTAATCTTTACTTTGAGATATTTCTCACTCTTTACCCATTGTGTAGACGATGATCTTCAAATAGTTTGTGTTGATGCTCATGGCATTACTAGTCATTCGGCCTATAAAAAAAATAGATTTTAAGGATCAAGATATAAGATGGGTGGTTGACAATAATGACATTGTGTACTGCATTTTAGATTTGGACAGTGGTTGTTGTCTTGCCACTAGAAATCTCCTAATGCGAAAGAATTTCATTCCACAAAAAACACCACTTCAAGTATATTATTTTGGTATAATATTTGTATCAATTTATTTATCGGGATGCTGCTTTTTCTAGCCTAATCCCATATACAGATCTATAGCACATTGAACCAAGACAAGAACACCCGAAACCTTTGAGAAATACCTTTCATAAAGTAGGTTGAACCTCTTCGTAACCACTGACAAATCGAGTTGGAGCAAGCGCGATGGACACGAAAATAAAAAAAGCATATCCTAAATTTTTAGAGCTAGAATCAGGAGTTTGAGGATTGTTTTGGTTTAAACACTGAGCATGTTCACCTATTTATGGAGTAGATCAAGTGCAGTCCTAATAGTGGAGGTAGGCACATAAGCTCATATTCTTTTGAGGGGAGCGAATACACTCGATTGGGTATGTTGGCTAAGGAGCTGAGACTGGAGGTTATGGATCTTTATCTATAACCGAAATTGACCCTGACTTTCGATCTGATAGTGATGTTGTGGGCTTAATTACTTAAAATTCGTCAATGCAGAGATGGAGGTCTCCAGGAAATCTAATAAAATTTAAACTCTGTGAGATATCGATATCAGTTTGCGTTGACGCCAATTTGCTATGGAGTTTCTTTAGATAGACAAAAAATGTGATTTTTTTTTTTTTGTGTTTACAATGTCCATAATATATTAATGAATGAGAATTGCAAGGACCTTATATAATAAAATCATTTGAAATTACCAAAGTCAGCATATCAGGACTTTTCTTTGCCAAGAAATCAACAACCCCATTACCTTTCTTATACACATGTTGAAAAGTGACATTCTTCTCGCTCACCAAATTCATGATCTCCATCCACTCCGATCTTAATCTCTATGGGGATCTTGTTATGAGGTTACACCAATTAATAACATTCTGAGAATCCCCATCGACAATGCACGGTAATTGAATACTACATTCCTTATAATTTTCAAACCTTAAAGTACTGCTAGCTACTCCGATTCATTAGCCATTGTAATTCCACATGGACTTGCATTACAGAATAATATTTCCCCTCTATAATGTCTCACAACTCCCCCCAATCTAGCTTGTCCTGGGTCACCTATTGAACTACCATAATAATTAATTTTAATACTACCCTCCAAAGGAACTACCCAACACCCTCTCGATCTTGATTTAACTACCTATTGTGCCATACGGTTAATAATATTCACTTCCAAATCAACTTTAGAGACTGCAAAACCTTTATTTATAATCGACAACCAACTCTATAAAGTATGTAATATCCTCTTTTGAATCACTCGTTTTTAAAAAACAATCCCCTAAAAAACTCTCGTATTCCTTTTCAGCCAAACCTCCTATAAAATATATCCTTTTTATTCTTATTCCTTTCTAGACAAAAAATGTGTTTCCTTGCTAGTGTAGCTCTCTTATTCATATTCCTTTCCAGACAAAAAAGGTGTTTTCTAGCATGTTTTGACATGGAGAGAGATGAATGCATAATAGTCTGTATTCCACAAGGAATCAGACTTGAGCTTGAGTTGTTAGCAGTTGATGTTAGCAATGTAACATCATCGTTATCAGAGCCCTTTTCAACTATTTGGGGTTGGTTTGTCTGCTATTCTGCTCAATTCAAATTAGATATGTAGAAACCAAAGTACCTTTCCTTGGCGGGTAGAATTACGATTATTAAGTTTTAATTTTACAAATTTGCCTATCTACCAGATGTTAACTCTTCAAATGCTGTATTGGTAGCAAAAATGATTAAATGTTTAATATGGTAATTTTCTTTACGAAAGTTTCGGGGAGGAAGATAAATATTGTTTGTTAAGAAAGGATAAAGTGTGTATCCCAAAGAGTGAGGGTCACTTAGGGATCATGAAAGTAGTCTTGATGAACAAAGCATTGCTATCTAAATGGTGGTGGACAAGTATTCATTTTCAAGAACATTTGCAGCAAAGAGTTATTGAGGCTAAATATGGTCTAGATAGAAATAAAATTTAGATTGTGAGAGGTAGGGGAAGCCCTAATATGTCTATTATGTGGAAAGCTATATGCTCTTGTAAACTTTTTCTTAATATAAGTGTTCAATTAGTTATTGGAAAGGGTGAGGGCTAGGGGGCAAGCCACTTACGATATCTTTTTTTTTTTCCAATCTCTATAATAAGACTATTAATCCCCAAGCTAAAGTTGTTGATTTGAAGGAAACATTGGACAATTGTTGGGCATAAAATATCAATATGCGGTATAACAGAATGTCTGGTAATCTTAGTGATTAAATTGTAACTTTGCTACAATGACTGATTTTGTTTATATCTTATGGTTGGAAGGTGATAATGCTATTTGGGAGCTAAAAAGTGATGGAAAGTTTATTATGAAGTCTTCTTACAAGCTTCTTTTTCATGATCATTGGCGGTAGTCTCAGCCACAGCTCTCACAGATTTGAAAATGATATATCCCACATAAGGTTTAGGCTTTCATTTACTTGGCAATGCAAGATAAGGTATTAGCTATTGACAATCTTATAAAGAGGATGAAAGTTTTGCTAAATGTTTGTCTTATCTGTAAGAGTGATGGAGAATCTGGAGCCTACTTATTCTTATATTGTATCTTTGTGTGACTATTTGGAACTAGAGTTTTCAACAATTAGGAGTTTTTTTTATGCTACCATTTTTTATTAAAAATATCCTTACACATGTCTCCTTGCCAACTTGCCTAAAGTGGGACAAGCTATTTAGAAAATCCTTAGAGGGTTCTTTGGGACATTTGGAGGGAAGTAAATCATAGGACGTTCGAAGGTAATTATTTGTCAATAGAGAGGATTTAGAGCAATATGTGGTGTTGGCTCTCGACAACTAAAGAGGGATGGGGAATTTTGGAGATTGAAAAAGACCTTAAATCTCACAAATTTAGTGAAGATGAGAGTAGTTATGGTTAGACCGATGATAAAATGGGAGCCTCTATTATTTGATAGCTATAAACTAAATTATGATGGTAGTTCTATGGGTAACCTAGGGGTAGCTAGTGTGGGAGGGGTTGGAAGAGATCAGAATAGGGATGTTATTGTGTTATGTCGGTCCATGTGGGCTCGCTACAACAGACCACATAGAACTTGCCTCATTGCTGCAGGGCTTAAAAGCTAAGGAAAGATTTTCGGGCTACTAGTGTATGGTGGAGGGTGATTATTGGAATGTCATCAAGTGGTGTAATAGAGAACAACAGGTGCCATGCTGAGATCTCTTTTGTTGGAATTGATGGACTTGGCTGGTTCTCTGATTGTCCACTTCATTCATATTTATAGAGAAGCAAATGAGCTTGTTGATTTTTTGTCAAAAAATAATGTTTTTTTTTCGAAGATTAGAATTTTTTATATTTTGTAAATGAAATGTTGTAATCCGCCCGAGGAATAAAAAGTTTATGAATATTTATATATAAAAAAAAACCTTCTAGCCATGCTTAGTGGTCCATCCAAACACGCTTTAAGATTATAAGGACGTGGCTCCACTGAAATGGTTTTCTAGTAAGAGGGCATATATATTCATGTCAGTTAGCTAAGGTCCTATTTGGACGTTTATGTAACTATATCATAGCATTATATTCAAACTTACCTTTTAGGGATGGTATGAAAATAAGCATACTTAAACGGTCATAACGACTCTTAAATATCTACGATTTTGTCGATGGTGGCAAAAGAGTTTTCCAAAAAGACCCCTCTATGAGAAATGTTTTATTAATATGTAAGGTTACATTCAAAATTGCGCTCGTACAAAGTAACATAATATAAAATTAATATTTTAAAATTTATCGAATTAAGTTAAGAATCATTATCATCATCATCTGAGTCTTATCACAACTATTTTGGGTTGACTACATAAATCTTGTTATGCCATTATGCTCTATCAAATGTAATATCCTCAGTAAGACCTTATGTCACCATTTATTTTCACACTACTTCTATGCATGTCCATTTGAGCCTTTCTTTATGTCCTTTTAGAGCTTTCCTCTTAAACCAAATCACGTCTTCGAAGCGGTGTTGTATCAGTTCTACGTTGTATATAGCTAGCTCACCGAAGTCTACTTTCCCTTATCTTATTACCTATTGAGGCCACTCTTAGATTCTCTCGAATGTATTCATTCAAGATTTTATCGATTATTGTCATCATCTCAGTTGTACCCGTCTTATGGATATGTTGTTTCTTGACTGCCCAACATTTTGTCCCATAAAACATAGTTAAGATCAGTTTATATTAAGATTAATAATTCAAAAAATTAAAATCAAAGTAAATTTAATAAATAATAGTAATTTTTAATGAATAATATTAATTTTATATAGTACATTCAAAAATATAGAAAGTAATGTTACATCCAAAAAAGAAATTAATATTATACTCACAAATGCAAAAATAACCAAAGAAATTGACATAGCCTCTTTTTCTTCCTACATCCTGGTATAAAATTAACATCTTAGCAAATAATATAATGAATAAATTTTACACAAGGGTAAAGTTTGTAGAAGGTGTCCTCCCTACACTATAGAAGTAAGGTGCACCTCTAAATTTTGTATGAAGATGTAGTTTCGGTATTGGCAACTTTATGATGACTTGAAAATCTATTTCTGTCATCATTATGAAATTTAAAAATTTAAAAATGATACAGATGAAGCTGATTTATAAATACGTTAAAATCTTGAAAATAGATAGTCTAAATAATTTGTAACAAGATGTACTATTTTTAAGACTTTAATTTTTTTTTCTTCATACCCGTGACGTCGAATTGATCAAACTGGAGGGTTTTTCAACACTGAAACACTCTCTTCTAAAAGAATTTTAATGTCCATCTTACTTCAACAATATAATATAATATTGACACCTTATATAGACTTCATTATATAAACTCTTATTGAAATGCATAACTTAAAATACCTTTTTTTTTTCTTTCTTGGGCCAACTTTAGAAAGGCTTAAAAAGTCATGCATGTTGAAATATTGTGTAGTGACAATCTTCAATTTTGCCCTTCCATATGTAAGCTTTTGCAATATTTTGCTATTTGTAAGTCCTATGTTGGTGCCACATAGGACTTAACAATAAGACACTCGCACATTTGATACATGTGTTTTATTTTTCATAGAAACAATACTTTTGAATTATTTTATTTTTTATTTCAACATAACAACCTTTTTTTCATTCTTTAGTGGATCGTTTTCTTGCCTCAGGTTTATAGATGTTAAAAGATGGAATCATATATGGTGTTATCCTTTGGTTACTTTAGTAATGAATTAATAAACATGTAAATATTTTATGTAGGAAAAACTGATCATGAACGGGTTCATAAATTTTGGGTGCCATTTTGTCTACAAAAGAGATCATTTATCTTCTGTACATGGAGGTAAGAATCATTCTTCTCATATGGGTGTTTTGATAATTTTCCCAAATTTTAGAAAGTAATTTTCGCAAAATAAGATAACCAAATTACAATTTAAAATTTCAAGAGTATTTTAATCATTTTTACTTTTTCAATATATGTTTTTATTCTTTTTAGAGGTGTGTGAGGGCTCAAGGAATAGATGCACCAAATTTTAGCTCATTCTTGTGCATACAAAAAAAAGGGAGAAAGTTTTTAGATACTCAGACATGTCATCAACTATCCAAAAAGATCAGATGATTGAGATCGATTGACAACTTTTTAGGTTGACTTATAATGAGGATTATTTTAGTCATTTTAAAGTTGTTTGGCCTTATCATTATCCATTTAAAATTTGTTTATGATATAATATCATCCGGCACCTCATTTAGACTCATCTATACAAAATATAAAAGGAAAATGTTTATATAAGATTGCAACTTTAAAATGTAGAATTAAAGGTGCACCTCAAAAATCCATAGGAAAATGTTGTTTTAATGTTAAAAAAACCCTCTAATTGATATCTTGATATTGAGATGTATGAAAATGAAAAAAAAGAAGAAGATTTTGAGTCCCAAAAATAATATATATTGTAACACATTATCTAGAGATTCTAGACTGAGAAATAATGCATCTTGCAACACATTATCTAATTTAAATAATATAAAATAAAAAAAATGCCCCTAAAAGTTTCAACGTAATTTGGATATTTTATTTTTAACATATTTTTTGTATATTTGTACAACTGCATGCGGGTGAGATATATGGATGCATAAAATTTTAGCTCAATAAGATAAAAAATTAATATTGAAATACTCAAACATGATCTCAACTATATATATTCTATGGTGACCTATAATCACATTATTTTTCTATTTTTATGTGATCAGACCATCCAATTCATTACATCTACCATGGATGAACTATGACCTCAATGTATCATTTGTTTTACAGACATCGCCCTTCCAACAAATATAACTTCAATGAATGGTTAAATTTGACTAATTTTCATATCTCTAAGTTTCTAAAATTCCATATTCAATTTAGGTCCGCAAACTTCTTAGAACTTCCAACACATCCTCAAATACAATATTTACCGGTTCCAGACATCAAGATAATGAACTTTCAGAAGCCTAAAACTTCGAGCAGAAGAGCGGGTTACATTCCCAAATTTAAGGTCCTAAAATTACACATTGTGAAGAGGATGAAATATTTAAAATTTCTAAAACAAATGGTATTTTTTCTCAACAAACTTACTAAATTCCAATAGCATTTTTTTAATTCTAAAAAATATAGCATTGAAAACCACATTACAAGATGCACTTTCACAAGACTTGTTTGAAAACCACATTAAAGTAATAGACTCGGTAAAGTAAGGTTATTGCCTTCGGGTTTCTGTTTTTGTCTTTATTGAATTTGTGAAAAGAAGTTATTTTATTATAAAAATTTATAAATAATATTGTGCTTAAAACACAGTGATTTCCGATCCGTGTAACCGATCAGGATGCGTAATTGGTCGGGATCGAACCGGTTCCTAAATAGTATGGGTCTCGATCGGGTTTCCCCTAATACTCGCCTTTTCATTTTTGTTCTTTTTCCTTTAAGCTCGTCTAATATTTTGGGTGGTCCACCTTAAGCTTCCATCATATAAACCTTTATTTTATTTATTTATTTATTTATTTTAATTCTTTTTGGATCACCGAACCGAATTGCCAATCCAACTGATCTTGGCTGAGGTTAAGGGTGGAAGATCTGCGCTACCGATCCGTGTTTTTAAACGCCAGTATAAGTCGTCTTACAGATCTTATATATTTTGTTGAAGCACCACGTTTATTTTTTCTCATACATCGAATAGAGTCCTTTGTAAAAGTATCAAAAATTAGTTAGAAAATAAAATAACTAACTACTCCTAAAATTATGAAATTTATATAGGTGATCTCTAATACTTTTTTTCAAATTAATTATAATTTTATAATTTTTAACAAGAAAGTTGCACTAAGAAATATGAATACCCAAAAATTTGAATCGGATATATAAAAATAAAATAAAATAAATATAATACTCACTATAAAAGGTAGGACCTCAATGCAAAATAAATAACATATAAAATTACATTGTTGAAAAAGTTTATATAAGGTTGTAACTTTAAAATGTAGAATTACATATGCACTTCAAAAATCCATCGGAAAAGGTTGTTTTAATGTTGAAAAGTCTTCTAGTTGATCATTTCGAGATGAAGATGTATGAATATGAAAAAAAAAAAAAAAAATGTTTTTGAATCTAAAAAATAGTGCATCTTGCAACACATTATCTAGACCGTTCATTTTCAAGATTTTCGTACGTTTATAAATATACTTGATTTTAACTATAAGTTTAAAATTTTCCAATTAGATATGAAAATAGATTTTTGAATAATCATAATAATTTTTTACAATAAAATTAGATTAAATTTGCAGGTGCGCAATTGTTTAAGGTTGCAAACTTAAAGAAACCACACCCAATTATTTTTACTAATTTTGGAAATAAAAGAAGAAAGCTATGTCTTTTAGGGGTTGGGGTCTTTGGGATTGAGGTGTCTTGGGCGTATCTCTTTCTCTTACTCTCTCTCTCTAAACTTTTGTAGAGAGAGAGAGAGAGAGAGATCTCTGTAGTCCGGAGTGCGATACAAACCCTTATTTAGTGGCTGACTGGCTTCAGTACTGTGAATTGACCCGAAATGGTGGTATCGGGAGACCCATACCCCTTCTCTTTCTCACTCTACCCCAGAAAAGTTACAGAGAAAGCCGGAGAAGGGGGGGCCTGAACCCAAAACCCAGTGGATCTCTCTCTCTCTCTCTCTCCCCGAAATCGATCTGGGATCACACAAACCAGGTACACCTGTTCTAGTGATCTTCGTTCAATTCCTTTAAAATTTGATACACACAACAATCTCTCTCTCTCTCTCTCTGTCCTATTGATTTCGCCATTGCTGTCTCTCTCTGTAGCTCAAAATCAAATAATGCATGGTTTCGAATTTGATTGCCCAATGTGGGTTGCTCCCAAAATAGTTTTTTGCTATCGATTTGGTTGATGGGTCATTAGGTATAACCAATTTTCTCCTAGTTTTACATTTTTGGAGTACTTTCATGGCTTTCGCTTCTTCAGTCACCATCTCTACCACCTTTTCCTCTTAATTTTGCATTTATTGGTATCTGTTCACTCTTTATAGCTCTTATTTCATATTGATTTCGCCCCCCCCCACCCATCTCTCTCTCTATACCTCTCTCGTTGTGATTTATTGGATTTTGGTCCTCTCTTTCTAGATTGTTATTTGAACCATATTGAGCAGAGACTCTGTGATCAAACATGGCTAACAATCCTCCTCCTCCTCCTCATGTTGTTGCTTCACCTCCAATCACTCCACCACCAAGACCTGAAAAAAGACCCATCCCCCCGGCTTTCTCTTCTCCTTCTACAACAAGGTTTTCCCCTCAAAAACCAATGGACTCAAACCCAAAAGACCATCCCACCCAACCTGCTTTCTCTTCTCCTATAACCAGATTTTCACCTCAAAAACCACTCGATTTGAACCCAAAAGACCAACCAATCCCTCATTCTCTCCCTTCTTCTGCTACCAGGTTTTCACCCCAAAACCCCATTGATTCAGACTTAAAAGACCAACCTTCATCCTCAATGAGAAGCCCCTATGATAATCACAAAAATCCTCAAGACCCAAGCTTTTTGACCCCTCCTCGCTCTTCCAGTGAAACTGTTCCCATGACGTATAGAACCAGTGGTAAGACTGACAGCCCCATTTCTCAATTTAACAGCCCACCTGCTCCCCCAGTTTTCTCTTCCCCACTTCGCCCAGCTGCTGCCCCTTTTAGTCCTTCTCCGGCTTTACCCCAGCCGAGGGCACTTTTGTCGAGTTTTAATTTTGCCGGCTCTGGTGGCCCCTCTTTGCCAACATCTTCGTTGCCCATTCATTCAAATGGGGGAACAACTGAGTTGCAGACTGATGCTTTGGTGAATTCGAATGACTCTGTGTTATCTGGGGCATCACCTCACGTGCTCTTCTCAGCACATAAGGTATTGACCTTGTTTTTTAACCTTTTTTTGGGTGGTGATTGGGGTTAGTATATGATTCTCTGCAATTATTGGGTTATTGTAGATAATTTGGTACTTGTTGTTCACCGTAAATTAGGTTTTTGTTGTTTCGATGGATAATATAATGAGGGACTTGGGGTCATCAAAAAATGTTTGGTAGTATGGGTTTCTATTTGTTGTGCAAATGGCTTTCAGTTACTTGGGGTGTTTTCTGATCATTCTTCTTAGTAGCATGTGTTTCATTAGTTATCTTGTAAATATTGTTGTCTTATTGTTAATTTTGTGCTTATTGAGCTTAAGAAAACAATTTATGTGATGGGGTAACTTGGGGGTAGATGGGTATGATATCAACAAAGTTTAACTGGAGCTGGATATTGTTAAACATTAGGTAGGGAGTGTCTTTGGAAGAGGGTACTAGTCAAGGGCAAGAAGTAGCTTCCATGCTTATAGTGGTTGACCAAGGAAGGAAAAGTTGAAGAATTATATACTTCTTCTTTTAATTTGTTTGTTGTCTTTACGGGAACTATATTGAATAGACCAGGACTGTATTGAAGAGACCATGGTGGCAAGTGTAACTCTTCAGAATTCTTTAAGAAGCATCCAAAATTCTAGGTGTCAAAAGACCCACAGGTGGGTATTGAGTTTTTGTGACCTTACATCCAGATGATGAGAATGGAGTGAATCATTCATTTAGAAGGTTTACTCCCCTGACCTTGTGTAGTCTTTACAAACCCCATTGGCATAATTGATACACAGTACATATGACGACCTTGTACTAAGTTGGATCAATTCCTCTTTCTCCCCTTGTGTTGTAACTCAAGCTTTGGATCTTTCTCGTTTCTTCTGTAGCAGTGCATGTCAAGCTTATCCCTCCAATGGCGGATGTTTTAGAGTCTCCTAAATTAAAGGGTCTTGTGGGTTTTGATTTCACCACCCTCTTGCAGCACAGCATGTATTGGAAGAGGGCAAGCTGTATGTTGAGAAGCTTCTTCTCGTGCTTGGTGGCCTCTCGTCACGTATTCATATAGGTGCATTTGTATATTCTAACTTTGAAATTGTGCAGTTTCCCATTTGTGCTCAATTCTTGGGATCATCAAATTCTTGTAGGCCAGCTAATTTGCTTCAGATTTATGAGTTCTGCTTCTCATTTATTTCCTTCACACTCGCTATAATGGTGGTAATGTAAGAAGAGAACCTGCCTGGGTGCTTTATAAGGTCCAGGGTAGTTGATTTTGTTTTTTTCTTTTGATTTCCTTCCTGTCATGGTTAGTATTAGGTGATGAAAGATATGGGTGTAATGGGTTTGGTCCTTCAAAGTTTTCTATATGAAATAAACTAGTGAATCAAGAACTGTTACCCTGTTTGTGCTTAGAATAAGCCTTGGAGTGCTTGTAATGATTATTAAAGAAGGAAGTTTATTCTCCTTTATACTGCAAACTACATAATGGCTTCATCAAATTCTTATAGGCCAGCTAATTTGCTTCAGATTTATAAATGCTGCTTCTCATTTATTCCTTCATGCTCAATATAATGGTTTTACTGTATGAAGAGAGCCTGCACGGGTGTTTTATAAGGTCCAGGGTAGTTGATTTTGCTTTCTTCTATTGATTTCCCTCCTGTCGTGGTAATATTCGGTGATGAAAGATATGGCGTGTAATGGATTTGGTCCTTTAAACTTTCTATATGAAAGAAACTAGTGAATCAAGAACTGTTACCCTGTTTGTGCTTAGAATAAGCCTTGGAGTCCTTGTAATGATTGTTAAAGAGGGAAGTTTATTCTCCCTTTTACTGCAAACTACAGAATGGCTTCTTTGGCTCTTTAGCGATGTGCCTGGTTTGCTAGGCTAGCATTGTTCTCTAGCATTATTAATTTATGTCTTATGATGCATGAGTACTTGTATATGCTTAATATACCAGTCGTATTATGTTGACCAATACTGATAGTGCATACTCCTGGGATACTTTGTAAATATAAAATGATTTTACTATCAAAATATGTAACATGAATAAAATGTCCGTAATGTTTCTGGTAAGTCTACCCCCTCATTCATGCTTCTAGTTTTCAAGGATTTTACCATTTTACGACGTGTAACACATCCCAAATCACTGCAAAATCTATTTCCGCCTCAAGTCCATGATTTTGGAGCTCCAAAAGTAGTGTATATCTGATGATCTTAGAATATATGCCTTGAAAGGTCCTAAAAGAGGGTCCAAGGTGGACCATTTTAATCTAAAAAATTGTATTTTATTCAAATTCATGATTGTAGTGGTTGAGATGATAGGCTTGTGGAGTTTCAGATCCTTAATCAATCTCCAAGATGGATTTTGGAAGTGCATACAGACCAGAATAGGTGTGTTTTCTGAAGCACACAACCCCTATCCTAAAGTATACTAGTATAAATTATGGCATGATGCCTATAATGTAATAAAATTCGGATGGATATATTCCTGCATTATACAGACCTTAATATCTATGGATATGTCCAAAAGGATATTTGTCTCAGATTTGAGAAATTCAGACTTGTATCCATGCTTCCTGTATCTGTTTCCTTGCCTGTAGCGTAACCAGGAATCTTCTTTTTTGTTGCATTATGGCTGATTGTATCTTCTTCATTGGGTCGCCTACCACTGTTGTCGCAAGTTAACTTTATGTTGATGACATGGCTCTTAGAGTTGCTAATGAATCATCTTTTACCATGTATGATTCAGCATCTCTAGGAATAATCTCTTGGTTTTCAGATATCTCAAACTTCATTTAGCATGTTATTATTGAGCATGAGTATGAAGTATATAATGTGTTATGGAATGGGTTTATTATCGTTTACTTGGGAATTTCCATTGAAGAAAATCCATCAGTAATATGATTTTATTGAAGACTAGTTTACAGAGAAATGCCTTCCCTAAGATTATGATTTTATTGAAGACGAGTTTACAGAGAAATGCCTTCCTAAGATCATCATTCTCTTCTTGTTTCCTTATGTTCGATTCCACAATCATCAGCTTAGCTACTATTTATGTTTCATAGTGACCACCATAATATGATTTGTCATCTCACTCAGTGATACAAAATTAGCCCGCTTTGGCGTCTAGGCTGGCAAGACCCTAGGTATATCATCTAGGGACTAGGCAGGCACCCTTGATGCCCCTACCAAGGGCAGAAAAATGGTACTCAGTTGGGGCATTTTTCGTCAGTCAAGCCCCGCCACGTGCCCCCTCCCCCGCCCCCCTCCTTTTCTCTCTTCCCCAGGTTATGGGGGGCATTTAAAGTGAGAAAAAGAAGATTAAAAACAAGAAATGTTCCATTTTTTGAAATTTGAAAAACATTCAAATTTTTATTTCAAGTGAAATAGAAAAGAACTCAATCCAATAGTTTATGTGACTTGAAGAGGTGGTAAAAATGGGATTTTGGCAACCGAAGCAAGGCACCATTGATTATCTGAAGCTAGTGTAGTTCAATTTCTGGTTTAGGGCTTGGTGCTACTACACGACCTTATTTTCTTTGAGTGTAATCAGAAGCTGAAGGAGTGGTAGCAGGAGCACAATGAAATTGACCCTACTGCTGTGAGACATATGGATGAAACCAGCAAGTGGTTGGTCGATGATGAATCATTCACATGAGAGGAGCATGACATGGAGCCAAGTTCTTGAGGCAGCTGGAACCGCATCGAGCCCTATGCAGGGCTCTATATCTAGTCTAGAAGGAGAGTAAGAGAGGTGTACGAGGAGCAGGTGGACTCAGAGGAGACCAAGGAAGAAGTATGTGGAGGGGGATGACTTTGATGACGATGGAGAATCAGAATTAGATGCATTTGGTGGTGGTCCTCGAGAAGGAGATGCTATTGCCAGTGGCGGTGGTGATGATGATGAAACTCAATTTGAAATTCGAGTTCATGAGTGTTATTAACTATTATTTTGAGTTCTGTTGTGTTAGGTCTTCGAGTTTTTATTTTTGTGGCTTTCTGTTATGGTATATGGTGGTTGAGGTGGATTGTGAAGAATGGATCTACTATGGCGTTTTGGATGTAATTGTTTTTGTGACTTTCTGCTGTGGGCATAATGCATTCCATACAGTTTTGTATGAATTTTGGGCAACTTTCTATTTTTTAAAATTTTATAGTAATTCAATATCAAGTTTCAAAACCCTGTATGTATGAATTTGAAATATTACAACACAATAGCATGCAAAAAACCATAATTTTTTTTTTTTAAAAAATAAATATTTTATAAGTTCTATTAGGGGGGTTTTGTATCCAGCCCAACCCCCAAATATCATTGTCAAAGGCCTGGAAACATCCCTACCCCCCCTTCCTCCCTCCCTCCTCCCCCTCCCTCCTCCTCCTCCTCCTCTCTCTCTCTCTCTCTCTCTTCTCTACTTACTCTACTACTACTATACTACTACTACTACGACGTACTAACGTACTAACTACTACGTACTAGCTACGTACTATACTACGTACTATACGTAGT
>NW_006499705.1:2803138-2827425 GCF_000471905.2 Amborella trichopoda | reverse complement strand
CGTTTACTTAGGTTTACGGGGGTTTTAGGGTTACGTTACCGACGACCCCAAACCCCCAAACCTAACTACTATCGTACAACGACCGTACGAACACTACCCCTACCCCCTCCCCTCCCTCCCTCCTCCCCCCCCCCCCTCCCCCCCCTCCCCTCTCTCTCTCTCTCGCTTTCTCGCTTTCTCCTATTCTTTATTAACATTGGTCTCACCATGATAATGTCATACCACGGGCAAACCTATAATGCTTGCATGCATATGGCATATAGGTTATCATCCCTTTGTGTTTTTTTTTCCTTTATTTATTATTATTATTATTATTTAAAGAAGCTCCTTTGTGCAAAATTTTTGGGTTGAGGTAGCCAAACCTTCACATTTGGGTGACATGGGGAAGAAACAGATTAGCTAGCAGAGCTTCTCCCTTGTTTAGAGGATTTGTTGGATACCATAGAGGATGGCTTCATGTAGGAGATTGTGATTGCCAAGTATTTGCAGGATGGTTCTGAGATGGCAATTGCAAAATACAAAAGTGACTTCCTACTTTATGGGGTTTCTATTGGGATATCTAGAGCTAAGAGGTAAATGGGTCAGGGTGGCACCCGAAGCCCCCCCCCCCATGTTTTTTTTTTTTGTCTTTTGATATTTTGATCACATCTTAGGTGACATTTTTGTCCCCTTTTCTTTTATTTTAGTTTCCTTTGAAGAAAAACTTTATCATGTAATCATTTAATATAAAATTGCTGTTGCTTACTTCCCTTGATGAGGCTGCTTTTTATTTCCTGTATCCTCTCCGCCTTCAGGTCAGGGCCATGGTATACCATCCTAGCTGTATTGGTAAAGTAGATAACATCCAGAGCAATTGGACACAGTTAAAAGCCAGTGTTACAAAGAAATAGACATGAGTGTCAGTCTCGAACACACTACTAGTAGTGTCCAATGCTGCATCTAAACAAACCAATACTGCAAGACATATCCTTGCAAATTTTTTAGAATCATAAAATTGGCTTGTATAAGATTTAGATATTTTTAATAATGTTGTTTTCATGGTGCTAAAGCAGACTGCCTCCGATAATTTGTAACAATATACACAATTTTTCGAGGTTAAAATCATTTTTTTTTTTTTAACAACTAATATATTCAAGCTGAGATGACTGATATAAAGGTTGTTTTAATACTTGAAGTGTGATTTTCGATGAATTATGAGGTGAAGCTTTACTTATTTTGATAGGGTTGTAACCCTATCAAACCATTTTCCTTAACAAAATATGTTTGGATATGGTACTGCCCAAAGATGTTATACTCCCATGGGAGTACTGTCTATTTATTCCGCCGTTGGAACCCCACCAAAGATTAATTTTAGGACCTCAAATCTTAGGGATCTAACTTCTTCAATACATAGATTAACTTCAATAAAAAAACTTTCCAATTTCACCCTTTACACACATGAAAAATGATAATGTCTCAATATTAAATAGAGACCGTCCAATTTTTAGGGACTGAGATCTAAGTGTTGTAAAACTCAATTTTTTTATATTTTTTCTTTTGAAAATAATCATCTAGTGATTCTTAAGCGGTTAGCAAAATTTTCAAATTAAAAAATATCTCCCAAATATGTCTTCTAACCGAGGGAGTAAGCAACACTCCTGTGGGAGTGTAGTATACGTGTGCTAAAGTAATAATAAAACTTGTTTAATTCCCACCAACTCTCCAGAAGAGTTCCTATTGCAGGACATTCTCCACAAATTTGGCTGAGCCGGATGAAATTTGAACAATCCAACCTAATCACCTCTAAAATTTAGTCTAAAGTTCAGTTGAGGGTTTGGTGAAATTTCGTTTAATATTTGCTCACAGCTATATAATATGGAACCTCCATAATTGCACTTAGATATGGACATATTCAAGCGGAAATTTATTCTTGTCTAGATTGCTTTTCTTTGTTTAGTACTTCAATTTTTTACTATTACCTTTTCCTCTTTACCATGATTTTTTTTCTGTGTAGGTATTGAAGCAGAAGAAACTCGGAAGCATCCCAAGCCTGGGATTCAGTGCACTGGTTTCACCTGGAGGGGAAAGTCCATTGGGCAGCTCTCAAACAGTGCAACATGCTCCACACAGATGTGTCAACTGTGGAGCCTACATAAACCTATACTCCAGCATAGTTCCGAGCTCTGGCGAGTGGAAATGCATCTTCTGCAAAAACCTAAACAGTAGCAATGGTGAATATAGGGCGGCCAGTCGAGAAGACCTTAAAAACTGGCCTGAACTCTCTTCCCCAACTGTCGATTACATTGACACAGGGAATAAACGGCCAGGATTCATTCCCGTATCTGACTCTCGAATGTCTGCCCCCATTTTCCTGGTCATAGACGAGTCCTTAGATGAAGCTGTCCTACAACATTTGCAAAGCTCACTCCATGCCTTTGTGGATTCTCTTCACCCCACGACACGGATTGGGGTCATTTCATATGGTAAAACTGTTTCAGTTTATGATTTTTCAGAGGCTTCAGTGGCATCAGCTGACTTGCTCCCAGGCAACAAATCCCCAACTCAAGACTCACTTAAAGCCCTACTATATGGGACTGGTATCTACTTATCCCCTGTCCATGCTTCTCTCCCTGTTGCTCATACCATCTTCTCATCCTTAAGGCCTTATAACCATAACTTGCCTGAGGTCTCAAGGGACCGGTGTTTGGGTACAGCTGTGGAGGTTGCCTTAGCTATTATAAGGGGCCCCACTGCTGAAATACCACGTGGATCAGTGAAGAGATCAGGTGGGAATTGTCGTATCCTAGTTTGTGCTGGTGGTCCTAATACTTATGGTCCAGGATCAGTTCCCCATTCTTTTGGCCACCCCAACTATCCGTACATGGAGAAAAGAGCTTTGAAGTGGATGGAGCATTTGGGTCGAGAGGCTAGGCTTTGTGATACAGTGGTTGATATATTGTGTGCTGGCACTTGCCCGGTAAGAACCCAGGTTTTGCAGCCGCTAGCAAAGTCCTCGGGAGGTGTTTTGGTCCTTCATGATGATTTTGGGGAGGCTTTTGGGGTGAACTTGCAAAGGGCTTCAATGCGAGCTTCAGGTTCTCATGGAATGTTTGAAATTCGGTGCTCCGATGGTATTCTTGTCAGTAGAGTCATTGGGCCTGGTGAAGAGGCACCCTCAGATGCTATTGAGACTTTCAAAGACGACTCATCTACTTGCATTCAAATGTTGGGTGTTGAAGAAACACAGAGTTTTGCTGTTTCCATGGAAACCAAGAGTGACATTAAGGACGATCACATGCTTTTCCAGTTCGCATTTCGATATTCTAACATCTATCAGGCTGAGGTATCTAGGGTTTCTACTATCAGATTGCCAACCACTGATAACTTATCGGCCTATTTGGCTAGTGTCCAGCCTGAAGTGGCAACTGTTCTAATGGCCAAAAAAACTCTTTTGCTTGCACGAACCTCGTCAGATGCTCTTGATATGAGAGTGGCAGTGGATGAGAGGGTGAAAGATATAGCTGTGAAATTTGGGTCTGTGCCTGGTAAATCAAAGCTTCACCAATTTCCCAAGGAGCTTTCAACGTTGCCTGAGAATTTGTTCCACCTTAGGCGCGGGCCTCTTTTAGGGAGTATTATTGGCCATGAAGATGAGAGATCGGTACTGAGAAATATATTCTTGAATGCTTCCTTTGATTTGTCGCTAAGAATGATAGCACCTCGTTGCTTGATGCATCGAGAAGGGGGAACTTTTGAGGAGTTGCCTGCATATGATCTTGCCATGCAATCGGATGCCGCAGTTGTCCTTGACCATGGAACTGATGTCTTCATTTGGTTGGTAGGTCATCATATCTGGCCTGATTTCTGTTTGATTTTCTTCAAATTCATTCTTGATATTGTTCTTTATATTTGTTTGATGTATATATACTATGATCTAGTGACATGCTCCAAATAATTGTGCAATTGTTGTATATATCCATGTATTGTTGTTTGGAATTGAGGAGTGCTATTGATGTTTCATTCTGTTGTGCAAACCCTTCGTTCTTTGACAATTTTCAGCAGAATTTATCCAATTTAACATGCACAATCAAGAGTAGACGATTTAAGTCGAAATATCTCTTATCTAGAGACTGGATTTTCATACTCTTTTTGTGTTGCTGGCTTGAAATAGAATAAAATTTTGAGCCTTCAAGGTACTATCAAAACCATATACCCTGAGATATTCTGCCTTGAAAGAGTTGCAATTTGCAAACGAAGTCAGTATTTAAGAATGCGGAGGTGGCCACCTAAGCAGGTGCCCCATGTTCAAGCCACACCAAAACAAAGGGGAGAGGGGGGTGGGTGGGTGTGGGTTTGGGGTCTCAAGGGTGTTTGGAGTGGGGGCTGCAAGCTTGGGTTGGATTCCAAAGCCTCCTAATTAGACTTAAATAATAAATAAATAAATATACATGCTTTTAAAATGTGTTGTGTTTATTATGGTGTATCATGACAGATGCATACTGAGTTTGGAACTTGAATTAGTAAAACTTTGGAGGATTGAAACTTGCCCAAACTTGAAACTTGAACTTGAAATAAGATAATATTGAAACCCAATCAAAGTTAGCTTTAATTGGTGAGCTCTGGAGAAACCTCTTTTGTCACCACGTCAAGTCTCACAAATGATCGGCTTTTATACTTTTCAATTTCGCTAGAAATCCTAAGTACCAAGAAATTTCCCAATCATCAAAACATCTCAATCTTGTGTTTGATGCCCCAGCCCAAGGGTCATTTTCTTCACTCTGCCAGGGGGTATTGAGGTGCCTGCCTTTGCCTATAAGGTTGGTCTAGGCACTAGGCAGTCGCCTTTTATAGGGCCTTGCCCTAGGGGCCCGGCTGTGCTGAAGTTTAAAACCATGAGCTAAGTTATACAAAAATTGAGCTCTGGTGCATGCTATAGTGTTTTGTGTCAACATGAGTATATGACATTATTTTCTCTTTATATTATCATATCATATGCTGAGCTACTGCATGCAACAAACATGCCCAATGCATTTGGTATTCAAACAAAAAAATGGTCTTTAATGTAGGTGTATTATTCACCAGCATTAGATGCAACCAAAATAAAAGCAGGTATTTTTCATTGTGAGGTTAAATGGATTTAGAGATTTATTTGTGGCATGTTTCAGACAAGTGGGTTCAAAAAGTGGAGGAAGACAAATATGTTCTGGATGAGATGAAACCCAGTGTGTTAAAAAATTAGAAGTAGAGACGCATAGTTGTCTACCCAAACACACCCTAACTCTTCACTCAGAAATCTCAATCTTGCTATAACTTTGCTTTTGACAAATTTGTAATATCAGTCTTTTCTTTTACCCAAAAAAGATATACATTATTTTAGTTGTACTCCTGATCCTATTGAATTCCATACCAATTGAAGGAGTGCCGTGACCTTTCCTGTTGGTATTCACATGGAAGGGACGGATATTCCCCCCCCAATGAATTACTTAAATCCATTGCCATTTAGATCCATCACTATCCAATGAAATGGACGACAGAGTGGGACCCACCAAAACAGGACATAACCCAATGGTGGGTCCCATTCTTTTTGCCACCACCTTATAGTACGTAAAAATAAAATATATTTTGATTATTTTCCCATTCGGAAGACATTTTCATGTGAAATGGACTGTGCTGGACTGCCTCCATTTCTTATCGAAGGTTATTTTGACCAAACCAGATTGGCTTCAACTTGCTTCACCATGTGAAGCCTATCATATGCAAGGCATTTTTTTATGAGACATATGGGTGTATGTCAATTGAGAAATGATGATTGCCAATTGGTTCTCTTGTTATTCTATAGTGAATTTTTATTCGATATTTTTCCCTTTGTTTTCTTTATTGAGTTTGGAAGGCATGGTACTTTTCCTTGATCTTTATTTAAATTTTGATTGCAGTGTAGCATATCTTAGTCATCACAAATTTATGGTTTCTAATTTCTTGAGCAGTTATGAGTAATTTACCAATTTTACACTAATATAAGCCTACTTAGCCTAGCTATTTTACATTGGAAGGCACACCCTTCTATTATGAATTTGAAGTCATACCCTCCTCCTTTCAGAAATTCATACCCTTCTGTTATAAAGAGCATATTCTTTTTATTGGTGCAAGATTGGTTCCTATTGCTGAACTACCCCAAAGAAAAAAAAAAGCATTTGCTTAAATAGCATATCTATCAATATGCCTGGTAACCATGTAGGGTTATTTACTATTAACATGGATTGATATTGACACTTTCACCTATGTGTATTGACTGAGAGGCTCTTATTTGATGGTTCATAGGGTGCTGAACTTGCCACACAGGAAGCAAAGAGTGCAGCAGCTCTGGCAGCCTGCAGAACGCTGGCCGAGGAGCTCACTGAACAACGATTTCCTGCCCCTCGAATCCTTGCTTTTAAAGTTTGTCCTCCACTACTTGCTGCTCATTTCTGATTTGCTCATAGCTTATCACTATTTTTTGTTGTCGTTGTTTTGTTGTTGTTGTTATCATTGTTCAGAAGCTAGCATTTTTTCATATGTTAATAGGGTGTAATTGGAACTCTTGATGTCATGTTGTAGCTTCGCCCTGCTGACTGCCATGCCAAGACTCCGTTTGGGAGGATGGGGCTGGCATTTAGAACCATATTTTTAGTAACTCCTCACTTAGAGAGAAGATGTGTAATCTATGGATGGGTGTGGTTACTAAAGATGTCAGTATATTATTATTGTTACAATTTCTGTGGATAGATGTGGACATAGGCATCAAAATAAGCAACTACTGGAAAAATAGATGCACATCAAATTAAGTGAAGCTATTTTGTTTCTAAAAGGGCAATGTACACTAGTAGTCCAATGGACTATAGAAAATCACAGTTCCTAGGGGTAATGGCCATTCGAAGTGATGAATCATAGTGGAGATATAAGCCTAGGAATCTTGATTGGGTCTCTCCCTCTCTCACTTCATAGGATGTCATGCCCCAAATGGGCTATGTTTTTCCCACGGCCCTTTGGACTATTGGTCCATTTTCCCTTTTAAAAGTACTCCTTTAATAGAAGGGTGTGGTTTGTATAGGGCTGAGGCCCAAACAATCAAAGTAAGGTGCACCTTTAAATAGTGTCGGAATATGTTTTTCGGTATTGGAAATCTTTGTGACTTGAAACTTTATTTTCATATTTAATTATAAAGTTTAAAGCTTCAAAAATAGTGTACATAGAGCAGATATATAAACTCTTGAAAAATCTTGAAAATTGACCGTCCAAAAATACATCACAAGATGGACTCTTTTCAAGGCTTAGAATGCACTTTTTCTCATGTCCATACATCTTGAGGTTCAGATGATCGATTTGAGGATTTTTGGACATCAAAATAACTTTTTGTATTAGATTTTTTGAGGTGCGTTAATTTAATTGTTTAGGGCCTTACCCTTATATAAACTTTTTCCGTACTAGAAAACCTAGTGTCTTGTTGTATATCCTGCAGTCTTTACACTCAAATATGCAAATGTGGATGCTCTTTGTATTTATTTTTACTCTTTCAATTTATTAGTGAACTGCCTTGCAAAAATTAGCAGAGCAGGGTAGTGAGAATTGGTTCCAAGACTAATTGTTTTGTGGTATTTATGATGAATTTGCTGTTACAGGAGGGTAGCTCTCAAGCTCGATATTTCGTTTCAAGATTGATACCTGCACACAAGGATCCTCCTTACGAGCAGGTTACACACCCCCCTACTCTTTGTTCCAGTGCATATTTACCACACACATACACATTAAGGACTTCTTACACCCTCCTTATCTGGTATTCAGGAGGCAAGGTTTCCACAGCTCCACACTCTCAGTAGGGAACAGAGAGAAAAACTAAAGAGCAGTTTCCTCCATTTTGATGATTTTAGCTTCTGCGAATGGATGCGTAGCCTTAAACTGGTGCCACCTGAGCCTAGTTAGCAGTTGCTTCCTTAACATCCTTTTGATGGTTCTACTACTATTTGAAGGTGCCCAACACCAGGCAAGAAGGCATACACATTTTTTGGATGACAATTTACAGATAGCAACAGTAAAAACAATTCTCAGATTTTTTCTTTTCAAAGTTCCTCTCTCTCTTTCTCTCTCTCTCGGGTGTCTGTGAGGCTTGGGGGGACAATGAGTCACTTCGTCCTTTGTTCCTTTCATACTTCTTGTTCTTTTAATGACAGAATTTTTTGCAGAAAGATACTTCGACATTGCCATCCCATTTTCTGTTATTATAGAGTTGGGGTATGATGAAGGAAACAATAAAGATGGCAATATGAAACGGTACCCTTATGTTATTTTTGGGTGAATAATAAGTACACCCTTTGTTTGGAAACAATGACTTCATTTATGCATCATTTAGCCATTGAAATTTGATGTTGGTCTATTGGTCTGGTGAAAGAACCTGTATCAAACTGGATCCTCTCTCTCTCTTTCTCTCTCTATCTCTCTCTATAACAAGGGTTCTCTGTCTCTGTCTGAATTGCTGTAGACCTATTATTTCTCTTTTAAAATGCGTTGTACGCATCCTGCTCCTGTGTAGAACGAAGTATAATTTGGCTTTTGTGCAAATAAGAAGATAAATGTGCACCTGTTCTCATGTAGTCAGCCGACCCTAGGTAGTTAGGAAAAAGATGAATTCTTAGTTTACCATAATCCGTCCGAACTATCTCTATTCCCCATAAACAAATACTTTATTCTCATTCACATTGTCTTTTAGTCTCTTTGCTTAATAGAAGAGAAAGCACTTCACAATTTTTCTGTAGAGAAGAGAAAGGTTTGCTAGGTAAATATTTGTAGATAGAAAGGAAGAAAGAAGTTTGTTTGCATAAATTCTATTTACAAGGGATGGTATTGCGTCCACAAGCTGTACATGCTTTTTTCTTTTTTTCTTTTTTTATTCTTTTTTTTTTAAAAAAATTATATTAATATGAAACTTGGGTTTTGGTTTTATTTTTATGAAGTAGAATTAGGGATGGCAATGGATCCAAACCTGACCCGGGACCTGTCAAGTATATACCCGACACAAAATTGGGTATGGGTCCAACATTTGGACCTAGAACCGGACCTGTACCTGTAAACTGTTGGAGATAAATTACTTCAAACCCTATTCGTTTTGGTATATGAAGGAGTGTATACAATAAGAAATCATAGTCATCTTTAGCTATTAAACGATAAGTCAAGAGGCTTAAAATCTAATGACGGGTGATTGTAACTTTGTTGTTAATAATATGGGTAAACAATGGTGAAAAAAAAAAACTCAGTGAGGGTGGCAATATTCTCAACTAGACCCGGGACCTGTGGGTATGAGTAGGGATCCAACTTTTGGAACCGACGAGTTGGGTCGGGGTTTAAAACCTGGTCTGGCTCTAGGCCCAATCAAACCCGACCCTTGCCACCTCTAAGTAGAATTGAATAAAAAAAATTTTTATTTTAAATAAAAAATATTGATCAAAATAATTTTTGGGGTATTTCCGTCATTTTTATTTCAAATATTTTTTGATCATTTTTTTAATTATATTTATAAAAGTAAACCTTAACCTCAAAATTCAAAGAAATATTTTATTTAAATAAAGGAAAAATTTTATATAAGGTTGCAACTTCAAAATGTTGAATTAAAAGATGCTACTAAAAAATCCATCGGAAAAAGTTGTTTTAATGTTGAAAAACCCTCTAATTGATTATCTCGATATTTATATGTAAAGAAAAAAAAACAAAAGATTTTGAGTCCTAGAAATAGTGTATCTTGCAACACATTATCTAGACGGTCCATTTTCCACATTATCTGGACGGTCCATTTTCAAGATTTTCATATGTTTATAAATCTACTTGATTTTAACTATTTTTAGAGTTTAAAATTTTATAATTAAATATGAAAATAGATTTTAAGATAGTCCTAAGAATTTTTTACACCAAAATTACATGTTAAGATAAAATTTGGAAATGCGCCTTAATTGGATTATTTAAGGTTGCAACCTTAATAAAACCACACCCAAATATAAAATACTGAAACTAATTTTTAACCATTAGATAAGCACCCGTCCACATGATATGGACGGGATCCTTTTCCGGAAACAATCTAACTAGAGAGAAAAAAAATAAAGACTTGATCTTGATGTAAGTGCTTTGCTGTCTTGGTTAAAAGACATGCTAAGTGTATTTCGAGGACCACCAATTTTGGGGATATAACTTCTCGAATTTAATAACCAATTTTAAAAAAGAAAAAAAAATCAAATTAAACATTATATGTGCTAATAAAAGAAATAGTGTCCCAGATTAAATAGGAAACATCCAATTTGTAGTGTACAGCATGCTCCCACGGTAATTGCAAGCACAACGTTTTTTTTCCTTTTCAAATAATTACAAGCATAACCTTTTTTGCCCTTTTTTTTTGTGTGAAAATTGTAATTTGTTTAGGTGCCATTTATTTTAGGTAGATGCTTTTATAGTGGCAGTGAGAAAAGCAGGATTGCCCAACATTAATATAGCACTTCATGAAACTGGCTGGCCTGCCTTGTCCGAGTCCCATGTAGCAGGTGCAAATGCTAGGGATGGCAATGGAACCAGACCCAACCCGAGAGACGACGACAGGTCCGGGTATAGGTCCAAAATATGACCTGGCAGGTAGGGTATGGGTCTAATATCATTATTCGAATCCGGGTCTGGATCCATGTGGACTCGACGCAAATAATGTCATTAATTAAATAATATATAATATTTTAATCAAATTTATTTTTAGTTGTAATATTTAAATAATACATGTATATATTTGCCATAATATTTAAATATATATATATTTATTTATTTTTGGGTGGGATCCAATCGGGTTGGATCTGAATCCAGCTGGACCCGACCCAACCAATTCGTGGCCACCCCTTACCCTTCAAATGCAGCAACTTTTTAATGGGAGGGTGGAAATCAAGGCTTAAACCTTTTTAAGTTACGCACCCAAAGCTCATCTTGAAGGCCCAGCATCCTAATTCCAATTTTTGTTTTCTCTCTTCAATTAAGACCAAAAGCCAGGGCCTTTTATAGAGAAATCGGGGCATCATGTATCCTAAAATGAAATAAAGCCTCACCTCAAATCCCCATACCAAAAGCACTTTCGGCAACAAAAAAAACTCCATAATGGCTCTAAAATCAATTTCCAACACCGGCAATAAAATTCGAAACTCAAATAATGGTACAAATCTGAACTTATTTTTAGGACGAAATGGACCGTCTAAATAATTGGTTGAAATATATATAGTATTTTAAAAGCTTGAAATCTTTTTTTTTCACAACCATAATGTTCAAAGATGATCGATTTGAAGGTCTTCCGATGCTTGAATTACAATTTTCAACGAGTTATAAGGTGAGGCTTTACTTATTTTGATACGGCTGCAGCCTATCAGACTACTTTCCTTTTATTATTTGCAGCCTGATCCAGACTAGGAAATCGCCAGAATCAAACAGGCGGAATCAAAATCCAACCCCTGGCAATTCAAACCAAGATCGAATTTATAAAAACACTGGTTTATAGATTCTCGTTGGTATAGACTCCAGGGATAATTTTTTTTGCTATCTTTTTTTGAAAACTGCCTAAGGTTTCGAATAAAAAAATAAAATGATTTTTCATTATCCCAATTGAAATAATGAACCTCCATACTGCATCCAATTTTACAATTACGGTACCGTTTGGGTACGTGAAAATCTATTGCGTGACAATATATTTCAATTTTACAATTACGGGACCGTTTCGATACATAAAACTCTATTGCATGACAATATATTATAAGAAAATATGATATTTACATTGTTTAGATACACTTTAATAATAATGAAATACCGAGATTACCCAATATTTCCCCAAAAATGGGATGACATTAACCACGATTACTCAAAATTTCCCCGAAAATCACAAAATCCATTAACCGGGGTGAAAAATCTATTCCGATGTTGACGGGTGATTACTCAAGATTTCCTCAAAAATCACAAAATCCGGGGTAAAAAAAAATCTATTCTGATGTTGACGGGTAATCTTTGGAAATCTTTTTCACATGCGGTCTTTTTGCACTACCCCGTTTAAAAAACCATTCTCAAGTATTGTGTATTGTATAATTATTAAGGTAGGTAGAAAGTGAAAGCAAATGATATGAAAAAGAGAATCTAAATTGATTTGAACAAGTATACCAATTTTCTACTGCAATTATAATAAAAAAATTCTACATCCCTTTATCCCCAATCCCCGCTTAAAAAACCATTTTCCTCTCTCACGTATACACTGTATTGTATAATTATTAAGGTACGTAGAAAGTGAAAGTAGAAGATACAAAAAGGGGAATCTAAATTGATTTTAACCGTCCCTTTATCCCCAATTTGGGTTGGAGCCCTCATCTTACTCTTATATAAAAAGAAATTTTTTTAATGGGTTGTAGCCCTGATCTGACTTTCATATAAAAACAAAATTTTGTAATAATTGGTAAGTAAAAGTCAAGGAAAATCTAAATTGATTTGAACATTTGTACAACTTGATGAGGCACAATTTTCTGCTGCAATTATAATAAAATAAATTATACATCCCTCTATCCCGAATTTAGGTGGTAGGCCGCTATATAAAAATAAAAATAAGAATAAATTACACAACACGATCATGATAAAAAATTTCACACAACATAATCCTCATAAGAGATTAGTAAAAACTTAATTGAAATAATATAACTTTATAGTCTCTTATAATGCTTCAAAATTTTCCACTGCGATTACCAAACCTTATAGTTTACTTAATCAAACATCTTCCCATTTTTAACTTGTACCGTAAAGATTTTGATTTTGGTATCATAAACTTATCATTTATTTGAAATTATATATACATAGACATTTGAAAAACTTCTATAAAAAATAAATAAAAATAAGGCTTCTCACAATAAAATCATGTTATTCCAATCATATTATTCCAATGACTTATCATGTTGAAACCAAAGTCTAATCATGTTATAGCCAAACATAGCCATGTTTTTCATATTTGGATGATAATGCATTTATCATATTTCTTCCCGACATAGCCAAACAGTAGCAATGTATTTCCCAAGTTGCATCTAAATACTACCCAAACACTCAAACACCCAAACAGTGAAAATTCATTTGCAGGTAATGTATTACGCAGTAATGTATTACGCCCATAATATATTTCACAGACAATATATTTCCAAGTATCCAAACAGCTCCTAAGTGTAAATACTAATTTGCTCTTTTGTGTTATGGCATATTTTGGATTACAAGTTAATCGGCCATATGTGAATATATCAATATAATGAAAGTGGCATGGTCCCCTTGAGTAATTTGATCAACATACCATGAACCATCATGGACAAATGAATGGGGAAAAGGTCAAGTCTGGGTCCAGGTCCGGATCCGGATCCGAATCCGGGTCCAGTGATATTTTTCGGGTCTCAATATATGAAATATATTTAAATATAGTCAAATACATAGTATAATTTTTGGGTCGGGTCCAGGTCCCTCACAAAGTCTTCGGGTCTGGTGAATTTAGGTCCAGTTGGGTCCGGGTCTCATATCATTTTTTAGGTCTGGGTCAAGGTGGTCCCAACCCCACTCCACCCCTATTAAAGAACACTAACCCATGCTTCTTTGGTGGCTCATAGATGTCATTCTAAAACCTCCGCTTTTTTAATGGTTATTTTATATTGAAACCTGACCCTATTCACTTAGAGAGCATGATTTGATTGAGCAATGTAATTTTAAAAACTTTGGAGAAAACCATTAAGGTTTTATAGGAAGTTAAGAACAAAGTTCAAGAGAGGGATCCCATCAAATGCATATGAATGTACTGCTATATTTGCACACTACCTAGGCGATGACCGCAATGTAATATGGGATCAAAGTAAATTGAAAAAGAACTTTAGGAAACTAACCTAGCTTTTGAAAGAAATTAAACAAAAGTTATTTAAATTGAATAAAATAATAAAAAATTAAAAACTAAAAGTAGATAGAAAAAAAAAAAATACTCAGTATAGATATCTGTGGTCCTTGATATATAATACAAAGCAAAAGCAAATCGAGTCAGAATGAATATATGATATTTGATTGAAGAGTGTATCCACAAAATAAGAGTATATAAATATATGAGCCCGGATCACAATGTTTTATGCTGCATTTTGGTAGAACTCGGTGTATATGGAAGACGATTATGGTGTATAAAGGATATATAATTTATAGGAGATGGGTTTGTGGAAAACAAGTTTTTGGCTGGTCAATCAAGGTTAGATCAAAAGAAAAAGGTCCCTAAATTTGTGCCTAGAATTGAATGGATGAAACTGGGTTCCTAGGGTTTAGATCCAGGGTATTAATAGAAGGTATAGCTAGGATGGGAAACTATCACTAAATTTTGGGTTTTGTAGTTCCTAGGAGTACTTTGGTTATAAAAATATATATGGGATCAAGAGGGTTGTTATGAGAAATTATTGGCAGGAAAGCTAGGGTTCTCTCTAAATCTAAACTCTTAATCTTTCTGAGACAGTATTTATGGGCCACATTCTGGACAGTAGGGTTTTGAATCAATGGCCTAGCTTTACTCAATAACATGTCAAACCGCCTTACAATGCTTCTGAAACTCTAAAATGCATCCTAAGCATGTCCGCCTAAGTTGTATTATTTCATACGAAGTGTGGCAGATCTTGTGCTGTGTACGACAAACGTTGTGCTTTGTGCAGCAAAGATGTGTCATTCACGAGGCAAATGTATCATTCTGTACACCAGTTCAGTGCAAAGGTAGTAACTTTCAAAAGGTAAAACTTGGACCATATGAAAGTTTATTCAGTTCCCTCTAAAATAGCAGAGATTTAAAGTCATATAGGTCATTTTTTTCCTAGGGATGAATTCTAACTGTTTCTCAGGGTTCATAAGATTATTCTAGTAGGCCGGTGACCTAGGGTGTATCGGAAGACATCAACAAATGTCTAAGGACACTATATGTGACTTACGCATTATATGATACGTAACAATAACCAGTCACATTTCAGGTATCTACAGTTGCTCCTCTTTAATGCTTATTCAGTAACACGAGTTGAATAAATATCAAATAAGAGATATATCAAGCAATATTACATATATATGAAAATGACCTTTCTGATCATCAAATATATGTTAGTGTTGCTTGTGTATCACATGGATGACTTGGTTGGCCACTGCCAAATGCGACGATATGTGACTTAAATCCCCATGAAATGAAACATGCTGCTCCTCATGAAATGAAACATGCTGCCAATCAAAAAAAGATATTTGAATCCTCATGGCATGATACTGGTTGCCATTTGAAAAAAATTGCAAGTATGCATATTGCCTTGAACTCAGGATGCAAATAAAGAACGTGACATCAGATTTATAATTCAAGATCCTCATATAAGCATAGAGTAAGTTTAACCATGATAAATTTTACGAGCTTCAAACAAATCATACATTTCTCAAATCAAGTTTGGCTCAAAATTTCAGGATGGTGCCATCATGCTCGACTGCATCTAGCTCATTAGTTTTAGAAATTTATTTATGAAAGATTAAAAAACATGAAGCACAAGGGCTTTAAAAATAATCCACATTAGAGGTTCCAAAAAGACAAACATAATGCTTTGAAAAATAATGTGAACATACTCACCAACCTAGGAGGAATTGTAGTCTTGAATAAAGTCTTCAGACACCATTCTGTCCCTTCTTCATGCTACACACATTCCCTGTGGACCAAAAAAATCTATATAATCCCATTTTGGGACAATTTTGTACTCCGATGTGGATTCCTAATTAACTGTGATGCACACATTGTAAAGCAAGCTCCTTTATGATATCAAAAGCTCCAACAGAATGATCATATGAAAGTCAACTCACATGAATGATATCTCTAATCTTCTCCAACATCTCTGCAAACTTATCCACCACTCATATACAAACATTTTGAAGGCAAAAGCAACCCTCACAAAAGAACCACCGAATAGAGCCGCTGGCGGGCATTGGCTGGCCCACGGGCTTTCAGGAGAGACCCAGTTTCAGCTGGTTTGGGACTCATGTTAAGGACCGCAGTATGGGTTGGGCCTCAGTATGGGTTGGGTCGGGCTAGCATTGGCCCAGCCTGAAAAATTTTAAGACATATATTATATACAATTTTATTTTTATATTGTTTTTGTTTTTTTTTGAGAAATTTATAATGTACATATTATATATATTAAATATGTTTTCTATCGACAAATTTATAATGTATATATTAAATATGTTAAATATGTCTTCTTTTCATATTAATATAGGGTAAGGCCCAGCCCAGCCCAGTCCATTTTCCTCACTATCATGATTTTGGGTCGTGCCCAGCCCAAAACCAAATTTTTGGTCCCATTCCTACCCTACCTTGTTTCAGACCAGGCTTGGTCCAGGGATGGCCCTATCTGAACCCAAACTGTTACAGCCCTACCACCAAATCCCCAATGGTAGATTTCTGTTTTTTAATTAGTAATTAAACAAATTTTATTGGACCATCAAGCCCCCCATGGACTTAGCAAAGGACCTTCATTGCATCAGTTGGACGTCAAGAGAATCATAGAGAAAAGACTGTGGGAACTCCATATTCCATGCACTCCAGCCATGGATTGATAAAACAAAGAAAAACACCAAGTAATCAGAGTACAGCTTCGATTTCAATTAGGGAAGCAAAACTTGTGACAGATGTATAACTGCAAATAAAAGCAAGAAGAAACCAATAAATGATATCATTCACAACCTGTGGCAGATACATTTAACAGCCAAATCAGAAACCAGAAAAAAAGATATACAGATGTACAAACTTACGGATTCAGGGACTTGTTAGAACCGATTGAAAAAAATCCACACCTCCAATGTAAACTTAGGCTATCACAAGCTTAAAAACACCAAAGACATAAGATGCCATTGATTAAACCATACCAGAGGACCCCCATAATCACATATTTGGAAAGTCCCACATCCATCACCAAGGAAGAAGAAATCACCTGCACCAAATCATGAAAAAATAAATGCCAAAAAAAAAAAACAATAAAGAAGAGAGAAAAGCCAAAACCAATAAAAGAAAAAGAAACATGAGAAAAAATATATATATGAAAGAACCAATAAAGAAAGTCGAGAAGAAGAGTCCACCTGAGAGCCTCTAAATAAAGTAATTGAAAATAATCATATACTTACCAAGGAAATAATATGTGAAGGAAATCAATCTAACGTGGTTCAATAAGAAAAACCCAACCGAGATGATCAGATCACATGACATGTCAAGATGCCAGGATCCTTGCAATGGTTATAGATATGTTGACAAAAAACACTAAAAAATCAGTCAGCTTCTAGCTTGGAGAGACTTCAAAGATGCATTAGCCTGCTGCCTAGTATAAAATTCAGTGAAGTCCAGCCGAAAGAAAAGGAATTTGAGATCAACGTGTTGCTGCACAGGCAACTGAGCAATGAAGCCATCGAGCAGCAAAGAATACTCATCAGCAATGCCATCCATCTCTTCTCCCATTTTACGTATAAATTCTCCAGTGACTTGTGACATAGCTTTTCGACCACCAACCCATGCACCTGCTCTTTGTCGCTCATTTTTTGATCTTGATCTTGACTTACTACCCTCTCTGAAACAATTGAAAAAATTCCATATTCAATCGATTACCAACAAGATCGCATCAATATATGAAGAAACCAAAGAAACAAAAAGAAATGCTCCAGTATAAGATGTGAATCATAGTTGCAAACTATGGCATTATTTCATATAAATTTGCTAACTTTCATGAGTTAAATCCTAATCAAGTTGAACTTTAAAAACCCAGCTGAAAATCTAGGGTAGTAAGATCCTGGATATGCAGCTGGAAGTTTTCCAAAGGAAAAGTTCAAGAAAGGCCTTGGAGAAAGAGTCAGTACATAGTTCCTTTAACAATGGTAATTTCACTTTATCATTTTTCTAACCTTTGACAAGTTTTATTTTTTTGACAAAATTTGTGTCATATTTCCCAATTCCATAAGATCCCTAGGATTCAGGTTCTCAAATACTGTCAAAAAATAGAGTCTAGTGACAATTGTATGATCCATGCAGGCCCAGTATAACAAATAAAACAAATGATAAATATAAACAAATAATAATAAAAATAACAGAAACAATGTGGAATACCTTGCTTGCAGGTCATGGAGACGTTCATATAATCGGTCGGCATGACTTCTGAACCTCAGTATGAGCTCAAAGAGGACAAAGAGAGTTTTGCAAATGTGTTGAGACCTCTCTCCCAAAAGTGACTTCTCCACGATTGAATTCAGATACTTCTCATGAGCAGCAAGCAGGTCATCTAGGTCCTGAGCCTCCTCCATCTCCTCCAAGAAACAAGACCATGACACCTCAAGAACCTCAAACATTATATAATACTGAAGATTTGTGACAAAATGGTTCATCTCATCCCAAAGCACCTGACATCTTCTGAGTATGGCCACAAACCTAACCTTGACCCCAGCATCCATGGACAAGAGCTGAGAAATTGCACAATTGGGTTTCATAACTTTCCATGCACCAATCAACGCATGCTCCACTCGCCTCAACTTCCAAAGAAAATTGAAAATTCGGAGATATTTTGCCATTACAAACTCTGTAAACACAGTATCAAGGGGTACCCTCGTATTGTATTCAAGAGAAAATACATCCCAGCCCCTGTCGCCTGAACCATGAGGCATCATCTTCACCCTCAATCTATCCAATATATCGGGGTCATCATACTGTGCATTGGAGGCTCGAATAGCACTTTCTAATAACCCCGCCAGCTTAAATGAGCTGATTGTATTAGCAGGCTCTGAAAGTTCAGGACCCACAATATCCATTAAATACTGGATAAAATCACCTTGCCCAAGAAGCAAATATCGCTTAATTGCAAGGCAATGCTCCTTGAACTTGAACTTCTTGCACATAACATCGATCAGATGCTTATCGATTCTCTTTGCCGCTTCAATAACAAGAGCTTCAAGGGCCTCTGTCTCCCCATATCCAAGCTCACCTCTCCTAGTGGTGGCCCCAACAAGGGGAGCACCAGCCCAGTCTTGATCCTCACAACAAACACGAAGAAAATTGATCGATTTTCCAGTCCTTAATATACGTTGAGCTAAATGCTCTGATATAAAGCCTGGTAACATAGAAGCATTGACCTGATACCTATCCCTCCAAAGTGATTCAGCCTTAACTGTCTGACTCACAATGAAAAATTCTCCATAAATATCATTTAGCTCTCCCTCTAAAACCCAAGTTCTGACCATTTCAAATAGCGGGGAGCAAACCCTTCGAAGAAGCCTGACCCATAAACTCCTGAAACAGAGGATCTCCATGTTGGGCATGGACATGGATGGCTCCAGCCATGGCCCCACCTCTCAAAACCCTAGAATTGTCGACAAGAACAGCCATCAGCCGCATCCTGGTTGTTGGTTCAGTGAGCCAAACGGATAGCCTTCGAAGAGAGAGATAATTTCCGGAACTGCTCTCTGAAACCAGAGGAATGGGATTAAGAGATTGGGTTTCGAGAACAGCTAAAAGCCTGTAATAATCAGATAGCTCATCATGTAAAGCTGCACAAAATGCTTGACCCACTGTTCCAATCTCGTCAGCAGGGAACTTCTCCATGCTATCTGAGATATAACCTCTCACCTTTCGGAAGAGCCAACCTAATTCACAAAGCTTCATGACCAAAACCCTAGTGGCTCGAGGAACCCTAATTGATTCTGGCAACACGTATCCATCAGATTCTATATCGAACCTCACGTATCGACCATCAATTCCCTGACAAGCATAGATGATATCCTTAACCAGAGCACTCTCTGAAACCTCAGTTTCATCACGTAAAAGAACCGAAAATTCTCTGAAAGCAGCTTGTCGAATATTTTCAGGATCCTTTGAGAGCAATAAGACCCCCCCAGTTGAAGAAACCTTTTCTCGATCTGAAACCCTTTCCCTATCTCTGGTAACAAACTTAGAATTCTCATAATGATCCCTTTTAACAGAGTTTTCATTACCAAAAATAGCAGGAAGTCCACCATTAGATGCAGAAGCTATACAACTAGGTGAAAGCGAAACCCTGACCCTAGATTCAAGTTTATCCTTGCTTTGATCCTGTGATATGACCTTGAGAAGATAAAGAACTGACCATTTATTGCTTATGGTTCCTGGACCAGATTTAGAAGAGAACTTGGAGTAAAGATCAGCAAAAGCTAGGGCATCAGATGACCTACCTTCAAGAACAAGCTGACGCTTTATTGACTCAGCCATGGCTGCTTCATCAGCTGCAATAGAAGGGGTCATACGACTGCTGAGGATACGAGAAGCATACTTGTAAGCCTTCTCTGCATATTCTGGAGACTGGTTAGTAATGGTGGCTGGAAGGAGGCGGAGGACTACGTCTCGAACCAATTCTGCAAGCTCCTTCTCCTCCATTGCTTGATTATTTGGATCCCACTGGCTAAAGCATGGTGAGGGTTTAACGCCAAAACCCTAATTTCCAGTTGAAAAGTAAGGAATGCAGGTGACTGTGAATCCTGGAAACTAAATCCCCGAGTTTATAAACATTAATGAGCCCAATGAATCAGAAGCTGATGGTGAAGGAGCCATGGTTCGGAAAAACCCTAAGTTTCAGAGTAAAGCAGGGGTTGCAGCATTTGTTTAATAAGGAGAGAGAGGAAAGATTAAACCCCAGTTACCAGCTCAGAATCAGGAAATTCAGAAGCTTGAAAATCCTTTAACTAAAGCCTAATTCGCAGAAAGAAGCAAAACCCAGAGTTGCAGAACCATGGAGGACAAAACCTAAGTTCTAGGCTGAACTAGGAGGTTGCAGGTGCTTGCGGTCCCGATCCACCGAAGAGCTGAGACCTAAATCTTTTGAAATCCTGACCTAATTTAGAGGGAGAAAGAAGAAGCAGGTGAAACGATCAGATCCAATGAACTTAAACCCTAAAAATGAAGCAGAAGAGTTGCAGGAAAGCTTCGAGTGCAGGCGCGTAAATCGTAAGGTTTTTTTTTAAATTGGATTTAATGGATGGTCATGCATTGCCCCTGAGAAATATGGTAATACCGTGGCTTCACCTTCATATGTAACAACGTGTGATTTAAAAAATGGATTGGTGACTACGATCGGGTCGGAATCACAGTTTACTGATAGCGAATCTGTGAAAAAATACGCGCAAAAACGGTGAACCAGTCAAGAACTGGCATGGATCGGTGAATCGGCATTTTTTTTGTAGTAAAATGGCATTTTTACTGCAGCAAAACAGTATTTTAGTATGGCAAATCGTCGGTTCTCTTCTAGACTCAGGTGATTTCCAATATATTTACAGAACTCACAGAGTGAGAGATTCTAGGATCGGACCGGGCAATTCCACGCTGACCATTGTGTATAACTAATAAAACAAGTAAAAAATAAAAGAAAAAATTTATAGAAGATTGCAATCTTATAATGTAGAAGTAGGATGCATATCAAAAAATTAGTAGCGGATAGATTCTGAAGTTGAGAATTCTTCCTAGTAATCATCTCGACCTCAAAATATATAGATATATAAAAAAAAACTCAAATTCCAAAATTTAAGATTTTTAAGTGTATATAGATCTGCTCTGTCTATACCATTTTTTAAATTTGAATTTCATAATTAGGATTGAGCATAGATCTTCAAGCCATTGTAAGAATTCAGACATAGGAACTATATCTTTTGATAAAATTTAAAGTGTGAACACCTTATAATCATGTATCTAGATCGGACTGATATGTATATATCTTGTCTGATTCCCAATTCCATGAGAGAATATGCTTCAATAGTTACTAGGTCGGATTTAAATCACCAATTAACAATCCAAATCGATTATTTTTTCAACTTTCATTTTTCTCTGAGTAACGAATTTATTTTTAAATATCTTGGTTTTATATATAATGAGTATTTTAATACTCATTGATTTCTAATTCGAATCACCGATTTAGATGGGAATGAATCAAGATCAAGCACGTACCAGGATGGTATAGTCCCGGGCCAACTCCCTCCTACACTATTATAAAGTAAATTCATTGTATAAGTACTTGAAGCAAAGTTCATAAATAATAATTGAAGCAAAGTTCATGAAAAATTTACATAAACTGGCCAACTGTAAAATATATTGTATTTTTATGTGATGCTTTTAGAATAATTCCTAATTCCGCTCTATGCGCAAAAAATAATGATTCAAGATTGAATTGATGTCATCCAATTTTTGGGGAGTAAGATCTAAGCGTTAGAAAACTCAAAAGTCAAGTTTTCTCGTTTGAAAATAATCATATAGGTAATTTTTGGGGTGTAAGATCTAATTATAAAAAACTCAAAATTCAAGTCTTCTCTTTTAAAAATAATCATATAGGTATTCTAGGTGGTTCCCAAATTTCAGATTTAAAAAAATTCTCAAGTTGGTATGTTGATCGAGGAAGTAAATATATGCTATCCTCCCCGCTGCTCTTAGAATAATTTAAAGGAAAAGTGTTTTGTGAGTCAGCGGACTCACTAGCCCATCGCCTTACAAATATCTATCTTTTAAATGAACCTCCACAACTAAAGATTCCAATCCAATGGTTTGAAAAAGTTTCACAAAAAGTATTTAAAATTTTTATTTTATTTTTTATACTCATGATCATCATGAATCTCTACAAATTTGGATCCAAGATCTATACCAAAAATGGGTGTTAGACGGAGCCGGCATGAGATCAGGGGACTCATAAAAACGGATCCTAATTTAAAAGGACTTTTGTGCATGAGATTCATGTATGAATGACAAATTATGCGTGTGTATGCATGTACACTGTCATGCATGCATGCATAGGCGCAGTTGTACCTACTAATAATAATACAACCATATGTTAAGGATTTCCAAACTTCAATTTCTACCACTCGAGGAAAAGTATTTCATGTGTTAGGGCTTAGGAGACGCAGGGCAATTCAATAACTGTCCCCCAATGCATCGAAGCATGATTTGAAAAAAATGCGTGCCACAATGGTGTTAAAACACATCATTTTAATTTCTTTTGTTCTTCTTTTTTTACAAATTCATGTTCACCATGGTTCAGATTCTTGACCCTAAAATTTTGACTCCAAAATTCATCTCTAAGATAGATTTTGGAAGAAAATGCATGTCAATTAATGTTAAAAAATCGACTCGGCCAAGGTACTCGGCTCTTGGCCAAGCCGAGTTACTCGGGCAAGTCCGAATAACTCGCCCAAGTTATATATATATATATATATAGACAGAGAGAGAGAAAATATCTTGTCAGCCCACGAGCTGACAGCTACAGTGTTACATATAATGCGACGACACTTTTAGAAAACCATGTTTGTGGTATTTGTATGATCCAAAATTTTGTACACATACTCTCTTTATTTCAATAATTAATCTAAAAAAAATAAAAATCAATTTGAACCCTAGATATGGTCAAAATGAGTATCCTCTAACAACAAATCTAGACCATTTGGTGAATTTCAAGATCTTCACCTTTACAATCTCAAAATCATTTTTTTATTTTTTAACATTGTTTATCTAATGATAATAAAGCCATCCAAAAATTTGGAAAAGAAAAAAATCCTTCTAAAGCTTAGATCTAAGCATCTTATCAAAATGGACGGCCTATATTAATTGGGCTAAAAAAATACTTTCTAAGTTGTGTTTTCAATTATTTTTTTTTGTGATTGTTTGTTAGAATGAAAGGGTGTATATTTTAAAAGTTGGATCAAATAAATAGCCTTAATATGGCTTTTGAAGATTGTTGCATCATATTACTATATGGAAAAAGCTTGAGTGAACCCACTAGCTCATGGAATAGTATAAGCCCAACGGCTTAGATTGAATCTAGATCCAATTTGACGAACACTAATGTCTGATAGTGTTTTAAAATTTATTTTTTTTCTACGAATCTAAATTACTTGAAATTTTAGACGTGTGTTTTTCTCATCAAGCCACACCTAATAAAAATATAAAAAAAAATAAATCACGAAAAAACAATTGATCAAAATACCCCTGAAACTTTTCGGGGAATATTTTTGTTAATTTATTTAATGTAAAATATATTTTTTGATATTTTTCGAAAATTCACCTATTTTCAATATACACAGGCTTCAAATTTCAAGTGATTAAGATTTGTAAAAAAAAAAAAATTCAAACACTACCAGACATCCATGATCGTTAAATCGGTCCAAATTCAATTTGGACCGTTAGACTCATTTTTTTCCTGTAGGCTCACCTTAGCATCTTCCTCTCTCTCTCTCTC
>NW_006499705.1:2715686-2802051 GCF_000471905.2 Amborella trichopoda | reverse complement strand
CCACGACTACTACCTAGTACGTACGTACGTACGTACTACTACTTAGTTACGTACGTACGTACTACTTTTACTTTCGTTACGTCGTCTCTACTCTACTCTCTCTCTCTCTCTCTCTCTCTCTCTCTCTCTCTCTCTATATATATATATATATATATATATCCTCGGCTGCACCTTATATTTTTGGTACATAAAACTCTCAAATTAATCAACTAGATCTTGACAATAATGGACACGAAAATAAGAATTTCATGCGTTAGACGTAGTGTCTCTTGTGGCACATTATTTGGACCATACATTTCAAATAAGGATTTGCAGCATTTGTTAAGCTTCAAATTTCATAATTCACGAACCGGTAAAAAGACATGAACAATATATGTTTGAGATCATGTGTTTGAATGTACAATAGTACACACGTACACAACAATCAGCTAAACAAAACACTTTCGACTTTCGTTAGGGCACAGGAGTAACAATGCTTTTATGTTAATATCCAAATAACATCACAAAAAAAATAAGAAAAGAAGAAAAAATCATGAACATGTACACGCGACGTGAATGCAACATACAATGTATATCACATCAAGGAGGCCTTAAGACTGTTTCTAGGCGCACTTATCCAAGGAGTACCTGCAATAGCAAACCTCCACAGAGCACTCACATGTTCTGGAGATGCATAATCAATCCCCACTCGTGGACCAACCAATATGTTTTCTGGTGCCGGTCCATTCAATACTTCCAGTCCCCCTACTCCAAATCCATTATATTAGAATGTACGCTTGAAAAGGAGAAGGAATTAAAAATACATTGATCTTAATTCATAAATAAATATGCATGTATTAAGGCATAGATGTCTGTCTGTAGAAATGATAATGATTGGTCAGTGAATCTGCATTACTGGAAATTTCAAGTTTGTTTCAGGTTAGAAAACCAGTAGAGAGAGAGAGAGAGCTTAGCACACACACGTATGTCCACATAGATGCATGTCAGTATGTGCAAGCAGGACATGACAAACTTACCAGGGATATAAAGAGGATGATTTGACCATGAAGTTGTTAGGCCTAATGCTTGACCAACCTAACAAAAGAGATGTGAAGGCAGATAAAAATGAGATACCACTATTTCTAGGCTTCACTACATTCTTTGCAACCAACCATAACAAATCACCAGATGAAATCCAAAATAAATTATTGATGCATTACCATTTGCCTGAATTTATTTTGACAGTTCCATATGGAAAAGAAACAACGAACTAGCAATATTCATTTTATTTTATCAGGTTATTCAGGCACAAAATTCCGAACTTCCAATACTACTGCTGTTGCTTATACTACTACCATTATTGCTGTGTCTCAACTTGGTGGTAGTTAAAGTGTATAGCCACAGCACAACGTCCAATGTTTGAATCACAGGTCAAGGAAAAAGGAATTTATTGTGATATTTTCAGTAGTTTTTCTGAATGTTCCTGCAATATTGATGTATTACTGATAGTTGACCCCAAATGGTTGGGATAAAGCTCAAATGATGACGATGATGATAATTTTGTTAACTGTTAAACACTTTCCTTGTTTTCCATTGACTAGAAAATGTATTCTTGAGAAAGATCCAGATTCAAAATGAGAAGTGTAATTAAAAGTATTTAGCACACTATTTGTATGGTAAATGCAGCATCAACTACCCGCCATTGACAACAGGTGGTTGAGGACGCATTTATCATACAGGTTGCGTTGTAAATAAAATCATGTCACAAAATCCATTTTTTTAAAGCTTTTGAATTTTTGAAAATATTTTTGAGAAAAATAATCTTACTGAAGAAATTCCGAGGAAAGCACTCTCGACGCTGTGCAGGAGGCCCTTGGGGCACCCTCTTTTAAGTAGGATTTATAGGCCTATTTTGCAACATTAAATCATCAAACGTATGGAACAAAACATTTGAAGTTTTCTTTCAATTAGTTAAGAAAAAGGCACTTATCCACCAGACCCTAGCATGCTAGAAAAATGAACAAATAACAATAAAAAAGAATACCCAGTCAGAATAAGATAGTAAGGCCTACACCTTTGTTCTGTAGTACAATTCTTCCAAAGATGTGACAAAAGAGATTGATTTATGACTGTTCTGGTGAGTTTTCTTTTTTCAGGAATTTAGGTTCTTGATTTTTACATTAAAGCATTCGAGTCATTAGCAGTGTACTAATGAAGATTGGAATTACAAAGCAATGAATTATACATAAAACAATAACAAAACAATGACCGAGGGACCAACCTTCCCTGGCCCAGCTAGGAGGACAGGTTTGTCAGTTTTCTGACCACGGCGCTGCTGTATGGTCTCCAAACCTGTAAGTTATACAAGCACATTTACATACTAACATAACTAATGTATAAATCCTTCAAAAAGGAAAAATACATTCATGCATCATCTAAAACTAATAGGCACATTCGTAACATATACAATGGAGGGAATGCTTCTCCATAAAATGACGGAGTAGGATAGAAGTGGATTGTTCAAGAAGCAAGATATCAAGGCTCACTTAGACAGTGACTTGTATTTCATGTTAAGTATACCATATATCAGTGGTGCACGGTAGAAGGTACACCACAGGGCGCCTCAATGTCTATTCTCCATGATGATCCATAGAGATTAACCATACATTGGAGAACTTCAAACATCATGAACTCCCATTAATCTCCACCGCCCATTGTGCAATGGATGGTGGATGTTTCCATGGCATACCAATACCATAAACCAACACTGCAGAGAATAGCTTCCCTTAATTTAACTGGCAGAGCCAAACCTTTTTTGGTGCAATGTAAAGACATGGCAACAATAAATAGGAATAAGTAACAAAGGTAATTTTGCAGACATGCAAAGAGATTAGTTTGAGAGCAAATTAAATGGATAAGAGCAAAAAAGCCTCGTCATTTCCATGCATGTAACAAAGATTCTCTAGTGCATAAGTTATTGACTTACCTCATAGGTCTAAGTTATTCACTTACCTCATAATTGAGTTCCTCATTTCAAATTTTATTGGGTGTAGCGATGTTCATAAGCAAAATTTTCACTTGCGCAACTAATTAGAAGTGCTGGTAACTTTATGAGAACTTGGAGTGCATTATTGCATAGTAGTATTATTTTTAGCCAAGAAATACCTTGAATAGATTATATTCAATCTTGAGTCGATAATGTAGGAGAATTGAGAGATTGAGGAAGATGTCATGCATAGAATTAGAGATGGGTGGGGAAGTGGAGATGTGCATCAGGATTTTTATGTGATCGTCGCATATACCAATGAAACTGATAGGGAAGTTCTATAGGACGGCTGCAAGACCAGCCATGCTGTATGGGATAGGATGGACAAGAAACAACATACCCATCAGATGAGTATAGCAGAGATGAGGAAGTTTACATGGATGAGTAACAAGACAAGAAAGGATAAAATTTGGAATGAGTACTTCCGAGGGAACTTAGGGGTGGCTCCAATAGGCAATAAGATGAGGGAAAGTAAACTTAGGTGGGCTAGCCATATGCAACGTAGACCTAATACAACACCAGTTATGAGGGGTGATTTGGTTCAAGTGGAAGGCTTTGAAAAAGCAAGAGGAAAGTACAAAAGGACATGGACGAAAGTAATGAGAAAATATATAGTGACTTATAGTCTGAGTGAGGGTATGGCCCGAGATAGAACATAATGGCATAACAAGATTCATGTAGCCGACCCCAAATAGTTGAGATAAGGCTTGGGTGATGATGATGATTATGATTTTTAGCCATGCTCTGGATTAGTTCATGTACAATCAAAGCTTGCTCGAAAATGCTTTGATTTTGTAAATGCAACTTGATGATGTGATTTATCACAACGTTAAGCATATTAGCAATGATTTTAGTGACAACATGAAGTTCACATTGTAAAGGCTTATAGGCCTAAAATCAGTCATGGAAAAAACCAATGTTATCAAATTCGCGTCACTTCGGCTGAAGAGGCCGAAGCTTTCGGATTTTAAGCATAAACCAAAGCAAAGATAAGCATGGTGCTGCTGCTTCGGTCAGATTCGGGCCGCTCTGCTTCGGCCGAAGCTTTGAGCTGCTTCGGTCAGAAAATAAATACCTATATAAAAGCATTTTTTTATTTTTTAGATTTTTTTATTTTTATTTTTTTCCATTTTTTTTATATTTTTTATATATAAATATCTAATTTATTTATATTAAATTAAAAAAAAAAACAGTCCGAAGTCTTCCCCGGAATCGGCGTGCTTCATTTTTCTCACCAAACCGAAGAAGACTCCGAAACGAATCTGACAACATTGGAAAAAACACCTTTCTTTTATAGGATTAGGGTGACAGAGTTAAAGTGAAGGGATTGCACCATTGATTGTCTAGGAAAGGTGTCTTTATGGCCTGAGTAATTTCTGGACCAATTATGTGTCAATGTTATTGACAAAATTGGGCTAGAAAATCATCTGTGATGGAAGATTTGTTTGGGCTAAGACTCATTACGGTGCTTGCAATTTCTTCGGATAAGACCTCTTCGTAGTATTTCATTTTCTTACTCAGTGATTTGGGCTTCATAAGGGGAGTTGGATTTGAGGGTTATGGGTTGCACTCTTCCTAGGAACAATTTGTATCTTCATGATGTATCAGGTTTAATTTCATTCACATGCATTCACAGATACATACAAGGACCAATACACATGCACACCCATCAATGATTAACACTTGGGAGTAAATGATAACAAAACTAATACACATGCACACCCATCAATGATTTACACCTAGAAGTAAATGATAGCAACCCATGGTTCTAATCTAAATAGAATATATTCAATTAGAACTCTTCATTCTAAATTACAGAGGTCACTGCTGCACAAGATCCATCTAAACTCCCAACTTAAACATGCCTATTCAAGTTCAGTACTAGGTTGGTAACTGCCTAGGAGAGCCTTGCATGCATCCATCCTTTCCAAGGAAAAATCTAGATTACATAGTTTGCAATGAATTTAACATCAAGAGTTCAACAAGATAAACTAGTTGCAAACTGCACATAAATTTTATTCACAATAAAACCTTGAGAACCAGGTGACTTGGCCGGTTCCCAACCAGGTGACGTGGCCGGTTCCCAACCAGGTGACTTGGCCGGTTCCCAAGGTTGTTCTTCTGGAGTCCCGAGTAATTAAGGTGAGTCCGAGTTAGACTCGGCAAGGTTTTGGACACTGCATACGTCCTCAAAAATCCAACTTCTAACCAGAAGATAGTTACATTCGGAAGGTTGAAATTGAGAGAGAGAAAGAGATACCACTTATAGGAGCACAAGAGCGAATGAGGACAGCTGCACCAATTCCTTCCTTGTCAGCTACAACATTAAGCATGTAATGGAGCCCATAGCATAAATAGACATACGCGTGACCTCCTGGCCCGAACTAAATTAAAGTACAAATGCAAATTAAACCGACATAATACAAGAAACAATGTGTTTAATAAGAAAGTACCAGTTTGAAGTAAAATAAAGCAGAAATGGATGTATGAGTTTAGCATCACATAGGATTCAACTACCGTGTAAAGAAATATATTCTCGTCGGTGATTAATTACGAAATACGATTAACCGCTTGGAATAATTGCAGATATCAAAGGAATTTTTTCAGAAGAACTAAAAGTAACCAAATTAAAGAAGGATAGATGAACATACCACTGGTGCTGTTCGTGCGGTAATACCAAACCGACCATGGCATGCTGTGTCATTTGGTCTATAAGCCTCCACCTGCATATCATTTGAACATAAAACCTTTAAAAGAAATCATTGAAACCTTTTTCTTGTTCCTTTAGGATTATTGGTATGTATTACTTGGAGGAAACAATGTGTAAGTCTAAAATTAAACATTCTCATTCAAAAGATAAAAATAGCAAAAGAAGAGGCCAAAAGACAAAATAAAAGCAAAGAAGATGCCAGCATTCAGTCAACCCCAATACATACAACTGACAAGTCTTTCAACCATTTTTTACAGCTAAATCCATCTCTAGTTACCCAAAGAAACATTACATTCTTTGTTCTTCTTTTCACTTTCACAATTAACATGCTGCTATTTTACAACATATTGTCACAAATGCCCACAGTCCCTTAATTGAATCATACTTATTCACATCCTTCCCTCAAATATGCTTTTTAAGACTGAGATAACTAAAACTAACAAATTTGTGTTTTTATGTTAGTACACATAATTATATCATACTCTGATACTCTGACTGCATATAAATTGTTTGATCTTTGTTAAAAATCAAGTCATATTTTGGCCAGGACAAAAAGTGCCATGGTTCACCACTTCGTGTCAAAGTTAAATTTCAAAAGAAAAGTAGAATAAAATAAAATACGCTCCTTCCTTTCACATATTAGTACCCGATAAATACAAAAATAAATAGAAACTTCATATGCAATTATGCATTCAATACTCACCTTTGTGTTTTACTAAGCACTAGTTGAAATTTTCAGTTTTTTAAGAATTTTAGAGAATAAAATTATTATTTTAAAAAACAAAACCCTGTTTTTTGCTATCATTCATTGGGTGTTCTTTCAGCATTTTCTGACGAATTATTCCCCTTTCTTTATCGTGGTTTTATCTATATTTTGAATTAAATAATCTTGTTATTCACCTCCTTAACCATCTTTTATGCCATTTTCCATGGTTCCTTCCAGTTTCCAAAATAAAACTCGAACTGCTTAGATCATCGTTAATTGCCAAATAATTCTAATGGGTTCCGGGATTTTACCACATCATATTTTTCCTCCCATTTTCTCCCCCTTTTTCCTGAATTCAAGTCGTTAGGCATCCAAAAATTCCCAATAAATCAAGTTGTTCATACCTCTGTAATTTGAAGCACGACATCATCCCTTCGAAGAAACTTTCCAAGAAGGCGAGGCGCCAAATCAAGAGAATCGCATTCGAAGAAATCACGACTAAGAATATTCAGCCTTTTTGATAAAAATTCAGAATAACTCAAACAACTGGCAGCAATAGCCATGGCCGTGGACTTTGAGTCCTTAACCTTCTTCAATTTCAGCCTCTTTCTTACAACTGGATTCGAGGTCCCTTCTCCTTCTTCTTCTTCAAAGGTCTGAACTTTTAGTTTTGACTTCCCGTTTCCTGTTCTGGTAAAACCTAGCTTCTTGGTCATTTTTTAGCGCTAAATTTCAACAGAGTTGCAGGATTGGTTCGCTTTATTTAATGAGCACCGTTTCTGCGCGGTAAGGGATTTGTTGAGTCCGGCTCCTTTTTCCTATTCGTTCTAACTCGGGATTTCTCGATATTCGATGAGCCGGGCTCATTTTCGGCTTTTTCAGCCATTTTTCTTGGAAAATGAAAATATATAGAAGGGAAAAGAGTTTGGGCATACCATAACTGTCACGACCCTACCCTCGGATCCTGTCGTTCACGTCGGAGGACGACAGAGTGCGGGTCCGTGATCCAAAGGTAGCGATTGTCACTCAAGTCGGAGTGCACTCATCGCTTTAAAAAGTTTGAATCAAAGCAAACCACAAAAAAAAAAAAAAAAACTCCAACACAACATACAAATACTTATCAAATTAAAACCAAATATACATATATGAGCTCCCAAAATTATTATAATTAAGTCCAAGGCACTGAGGTCCAACAAAAAAATACAAGGCTCAACAAAAGCAGCTTGTGGCCCACAGCCATCTAACACATACGGTCAACAAAAGTCTTTTCGCCAAGTATGAGTCTTTAGCCACTAGTAACGATCTCCCAACTGTCTGTCCTTGACCTACGGCTATTTCTCTACAATGATGGAAATTAAAAGAATGAGCTATAAAGCCCAATAAGTAGATCCAGATGCCATGTATCATACTATATCTAGCAAGGTGCCATGAGTGATTCTTTTAAGAGATAAGCAAAATTGATGCAGCCATCATATGAAATGGCAGTTTATCCAATATTTTCATCACAAGTATCATAACAAATCACCATAGTATAATTTAAACTAATACTACAGTGTAGCAACATCAACAAATATAAACCAACTCACTCCTTAATTCACATACTCCAAAAATAGAAGCCCTATTCATCAGGCCAAGCCAATCTCATTGCTTATGACTTCTATTATCACTCAGGAGAGAAGACAATGACAAGTGGGTGTCCCACTTCGTAATGTCTTCACACACGTACACACATAGTCCCCAACGCGCTTCGGGGTTTTGATAGACATATGTCTTGCAAGACACGATTCACTTATCACACCTAAGTTTGGGGGGTGCGACCCTCCCATTACACACTCTTCCTAACTCCTTTCCTATCATTGGGGAGCTAGGGAAGCTGTCGGCACCAGTTGGCAATGCAATATGATCAAAGCATGCCACTGGATCACATATTACTTATCACCTCATGGTCATGCAATACACTCAAAGCATGCCAATTAGTCACATGTCACAGTATGTCCATACAATACACTCAAAGCATGCCAATGAATCAGAATCACATATTATATCATGGTCATGCAATACATTCAAAGCATGCTAATGAATCAGAATCACATATTATATCATGGTCATGCAATACGCTCAAAGCATGACAATGAATCAGAATCACATATCATATTATGGTCATGCAATACGTTCAAAGCAGGCCAATGAATCAAATCACATATTATATTATAGTCATGCAATACACTCAAAGCATATTAATTAGTCACTTATCACAGTATGGCCCTGCAATACGCTCAAAGCAGGTCAATGAATCAGAATCACATAGTGTATCATGGTCATGCAATGCGCTACAAACATGCTAATGAATCAGAATCACATATAATATCATGGTCATGCAGTACGCTCAAAGCCTACTAATGAATCAGAATCACATATTAAATCATGGTCATGCAATACGCTAAAAGCATGTCATTAAGTTAGAATCATATATTACATAGCTGACTACACAGGTCAGATCTCATATCACATGTCATAACAGAACATGTATCATAACATGTATACATATCATAATAGAGCATGTTTCAAAATCATGTTCATTCATTTTCACATAAGCATGTCTTATTACAACTATACATATTTAACATTTTATAAGCATTCACTATTTCATGGGGATGTCTTATTTCAACCATGTATTGTCAATAATTCATAAGCAATCTTATCAGAGCATAATACGATCATGCAATACGCTCAAAACATGCTGATGTATCACATATCACTTAGCAATTATCATAGGGTTGACCACATAGGTCACACATCACTTAACACCTATCACATGATTGACCACACAAGTCGCATATCACCTAGCACTTATCACATCATAACATGCTACAAATTGATGATCCATCACATTTGCAGTCTGCTTTATTTGAGTCAGGTACATTCAATACTTCATAAGCATTCACTCATTCATTAGCATTAACTCTTCATAAGCATTCATATCTTTCATAACCACGCCACACAAGCATGCATTGTTTTACAAGCAATAGCATTCACTTAATTCATAGGCATATTCCATTTCAAATCATAGTATGACTTATTACAATCATACTTATACTTAGTCAATTATTCACTAATTCATAAGTATCCACCATTTCATTCGCATATCTTGTTGCAACCATGCATAATAATTCATGAAAGAATAGAAAGTTCATGGTGTCAGTCCCCTAAGAAAGCAAGCATGATTCCCCGTCTACAAGGAATTTAGTCATGGTCCCAAAACCAACTTCAAGCTAGGTTCACTGATCTTTCATTTAGAACTAGTTTGGGCTAAATCGGGGGCATTTTGGTCAACCAACATATCATTATAAAAATGTGTAAGGTTCTGGAATTTTCTGCAACTATAACAATGATACACTCTTAGAAAAAGGGTTGCAATTCCCGATTCATAAGGAATTTTGGTTTGACACCAATATTATTTTTGAATTAAACACAACTACGTTTAATCTAAAACTGATTTTATATCATTTAGATACTATTTGATCAGTAAACAGTTCAGTACAAAATATGTAACAATTCTGAAAATTCACTACAACTCACAACAGTGACATACTCACACATACAGGGGCATAATTCCCAAAACATAAGGAATTTCAACATGGCTCCAGAACCATTTTTGAAGTAGACACACCCATATTTTATTTGAAAGTGATTCGAGGTCATTTTGACACTATTTGGTCAGTAAACAGTTTAGTATAAAACATAAAATAGTTCTGAAAATTCATTATCACTCACAACAATAACATATTCATACAAACATGGGTATAATTCTCAAACCATAAGGGATTTCGGCCTGAGTCCAAAATAATTTTTGAAGTAGACTCGCCCGTATTTCATTTAAAACTAGTTTGGGCTCATTTGGAAAAGTTCACCACAAAAACATGCATAGTTCATGGGATTTCATTTCCAATTTTTTGATATACTTCAAAGAATGAACTATAACTTCCAAATCAAAATAGGCATTAATACAAGGTATTTTTCATCTTAAATTATATTCATAACGGTGTATTTCCATAAATTTTCATAATCATCATAAATATACTCAATGCTCAATCTATGATGCAAAATCATGGAAAATCAGGGCTCCTTCTAGCATAAATTTTGCAGCGTACAGCCACATGCATATTCCAAATTGTATCAATAATCAAGCTTAAACTTCATGATTTGCATATTCATGCTCATATTTACAGTCACACACACATAATTTTTCATGAATTTCATACTTGAATGAACTAACCAAAAACATGTATCACAAAGCATAGAAACATGGAAAATGAATCTACTTACATGCACCAAAGGTTCCAAGTTCCCTACACAATTTTTCTCCAAGGTCAAGCTTTCAATGGAGGGTCTCAAGCTTGAGGCTCTATCGGCTTAAAGGGGGAAAACGTGCATGAGAGAGAGCAAACTCTTAAGAGGAGTGTGAAGGGATGAATAAATAGGAAAATGAAGGGGTAGCATGCAAACAAGAAGTGGCATAAAGGGACCTCTACATGGCACACACTTTACAAGTGGCATTCAATAGCACACAAAGCAACAAGCAAGGGACAAGTGGTTCATAAACATGAGAGAAAAGAGGAGGAAGTCCCCTGGACTACCCTATCCAGCTGCGCTCGACGGCCCACATCGCACACGACAACTCATACCCACATCGCACATGACAACTCATACCCACATCACACACGGCAGCACTCACATACGGTGGTGACTAACGCGAATGAGAACTATATTTTAAGAAAATCGGAAAAAAAAAAAAACCCCAAATTTTTCAAAACCTCGCCTATACCTTTTTTATTTTTCCCATTTTCGGCTTTTCTTGAACAAAAATACCCTTACGGTAGTATTTTTACCATAAAGAACATTACAGGAATTTAAATATCGTAATAAGTTAAAGGAGTATTACGGTAATTAAAATACCATAATACCTTAAAGTAGTATTACGGTAATTTAATTACCGTAATAACATTACGGTAATTTAAATACCATTTGAAGGAGTATTACGGTAATTAAAATATCGTAATACCTTAAAGTAGTATTACAGTAATTTAATTACGGTAATACTACCCAAGCCTCATAACAAAGGATTTTCTACTCTCTCAAGTCTACTATCTATTTACTCCATCGACAAAAATTCATGCTAGCTGTATTTTTAAATATTAAATTTTTAAAATATAATATCGACTTAATTTTTATATGGTTCTCAAAATTTTAAAACAAAAACACTCTTAAATAAGTGTTTTTGAGTGAGGGAGTAGATCCACATCGTACTCCCGTGGGAAGTCTTTACGGTATTCTTATTACTGTAATACTTTCCCAGTCACTTCCACCCGCTAATTGGTTGAAAAGCCTCAAACCGAAGCTAATATCAGGGCTACCTCTCTCTCTTTTCAAAAAATCCATGTTCCCATGGGAGCATGATGTGAATCCACTCTCGCACTTAAAAACACCTATTTAAGAGTGTTTTTGTTCTAAAATTTTGAGAACCATATAAAAATTAAGTAGAGATTATATCCTAAAAAATTGAGATTTGAAAAATACCGCTAGCATGAATTTTTGTAAGGGAGTAAATAGATAGTAGACTCGAGAGAGTAGAAAATCCTTTGTTTTGAGGGTTGGACAATATTACGATAATTAAATTATTGTAATACTACTTTAAGGTATTACGGTATTTTAATTACCGTAATACTCCTTCAACTTATTGTGGTATTTAAATTACCGTAATATTATTACGGTAATTAAATTATACTAATACTACTTTAAGGTATTATGGTATTTTAATTACCGTAATACTCCTTCAACTTATTACGGTATTAAATTACTGTAATGTTCTTTACGGTAAAAATACTACCGTGAATGCTATTTTCATCCAAAAAAGCCAAAAATTGGAAAAAAATGTGTAGGTGAGGTTTTGGAATGTTATGGGTTTTTTTTTCCAATTTTATTAAAATATAGATATATTAGCGATAATTTTCCTATTTAAAAAGGCAGGATTGACCGCTTGCTTTGATTCATCCAAATGTCTATTATTAATCCTTGGCTAGTCTTCTCTAGAATAAAAATCAAGGTTGCCGGCAACTATTCAAAATTAATGGTTTAAATCAATGTTGGGTTCGGAATCGGGCGATCTGGATTGGGAATTGCCTAGCCCGTCCCAAATCTGGCCAAAAACAGGGATTGGGTGTTTTATCTATACAAAAGCAGTGTGTGACGTCACGACTCGACGTATTGCTGCAGTAAATCGTCGGCATGACATAATGATTCGGCAAGTTAGAGAGTGTGCTTGGAAATTGTTTGAAAAAAGCGTGGTACATTTTTTAGGTAAAAATATATTTTTAATTTTTTTAATATCATAACATTAAAATTTATAAGAGGTTTTATTTTTGTTTTTAATCATATGATATGGAACTGTTTTCTAATATTTTTTTTAATCATGATATTATAATTAATAATTATACATTGATAACCAAATCTTATATTTATTTATTTATTTTATAAATTATATAATATATCATTTTTATTATAGTTTTAAAGAAAAATATTTAAATTAGTTGATATTATAAGACATTTTAGAATTTTTATTTATAAATATTTTATAAAATATAAACCAACTATTTCAATTTCAATATATAATATTAAAGTTAGTTAGGTTGTAATGTATTACTTTTTGTTTATTAATTTATAAAACCAAATGTTATATTTTATTGATTAATTTATTTACATTATAAATTTTACAATGTATTATTTTTTGTTATAGTTGTAAATTAGATTTTTAAATTAGAAAATATTACAAGACAAATTTCAAATTTATTCTTATTTGTATAATAAAATAATAAAATACAAACCAATAATTTTAATTTCAATGTATAATATTGTATTTAGTTAGATTTTAATAAATATTTGATGAGAATCTTCATACAGGGAAAGAAAATCTCAATATTCGTATATTGATGCAAAAAAGTAAATGTTATTAATGTAGTACTGTCATTTATTATTGGATTCGTAAAAACAACATTTATAATGATTTTTAATAATTTTTTGAATTTTTTCTTAGGTCGAGTCCGACCGATTCAGCCAATTCCAGATGCGAAACGCCGATTCACCGATCCAGATGGGGTTTTTGGGTGCCGGATCAGGACCACCGATCCATTTTTTAAACCACTGGTTTAAATTTTTTGGCTGGTTGAAACATCTTATTTTACCGATTGGATTAGCGAAATAATTTTTTTAGCAAATATTTTAACTATTTTATTTATCTTTTCTATTTTTTAAAAATAGGGTATTATCATTTTAATTGACAATTAAACATATTTTGACTTGACCAAACTCCGCACTGTTTAGGTGGTCAGTCCAATTATGATAACATTAAGAATCACCCTAGGCCATGAGATGAGAAATTAGAGGTCAGGACACGTTACTTTTTGTGTCTCAAGTATGATAAACATTCACCATGCCCTACTTTTTTTGTCTCAAGTATGATAAACATTCACCATCGTTTATTGGGTCTACACTTAAACTTTATTGAATGTCTTTATTTTGGGTTCTATTCATTTTTATCCTACTACTCATCCATCTCAACATCCTCATCTTCGCTACACTCACTTTATGGATGTATTATTTTTTGACTGCCCAACATTCAAACGCATAGAGCAAAGCGGGTCTCACAATTGTCTAATAAAACTTACCCTTTAGCTTTATTGGTATTTAGCGATCACATAAAAATTTGATTGCACATCTTCACTTCACCCGCGTAATTCTAATTCTTTGTACGATATCTTCTCCAATCTTTACATTTTTTGGATTATCGACCGAAGATATCAAAAGTGTGCTCTTTTTTATATTTCCCTGTCGTCAATCTTAACTACTTCATCGTCTTTATTCCTATTATTATTTGACTTCATTCTATATAATTCATTTTAGTCTGGCTAATTTTAAAATATATAGATTCTAGATCATTTATTCGAAGTTTTAACTTTGTGTTGATGCTGTTTCGAGTCTAATCAATCAAAACTATATCATTTGCAAACAACGAGCATTACGATACCTCATCTCGTAAGTGCCTAGTTAAGTTGTCCATAACTAAGACAAATAGCTATAGGTTAAATGTTAACCCTTGGCAAATAGGTATAGGCTAAATGCTAACCCTTAATATAGATATATTGTCACTCAAAACTTACTTATCCGCACACTAGTTAGTGCCTCATCATATATATATTTCTCAAAGTTTATGTGGTGCTTGGAGACTAGTTTCTTTTCAAACTTCTATCGAATCAAGTACCGAAGCATTCTATCATAAGCTTTTTCTATATCAATAAATACGTTGTTTTTCTTTAACCCAAATTTCTCGCTCAGTTCCCTAAATAGAAAAAAAAAATGTTGCAACCTTATATAAACTTTTTCCATTTATAAATAAGTATTATTGCCACCTATTTATCATCCGTTCTATAAACTGTAACGGAGATTATCTCAAGTCTCAACCGTCTAAACGTACGGTAGATTGCCGATATGTTTCGTACACAACACAGAGTGTGTTGTGTATATAATATATTTTTCCCACCCTCTCGCCTCCACTTTCTGGAGCATTCCAAGCCAGAAGTCTATCTTCTACCTTTTGCAAAACCCTAATTTTTCTCCTACTCCCTCATTTAAAATCCACAACCGTAACCCTAATTGTTGCCACTACTCTCTTTCTCCTGTTAAAATCCTGTATCTTCTGCTTGTTGCTTTCATCTCAAAACCCTAGTTTTTCTTCACCTCTCATTTGAATAACCTTCTTTGAAACCGTGGTTTCTGTAGAATTTCGCCACTTTTTTTTTTTGAGCTTCTTGCCCTGATTCATGGCGAAGTATGGTGAGGGAGACAAGAGATGGATTGTGGAGGACAGAGCTGATGGTGCAAACGTTCATAACTGGCATTGGGCTGAGAAAGATTGCCTGGAGTGGTCGAGGAACTTGCTTTCGAAGCTTTTTCAGGACCTCGTCATCCTTGAGGGGGAGGGAAATTTATGGATCAAGACGAAGAGGGTCGAGAAGGTAGAAGGGGAGGCCTATGTGAATATTAGGAAGGGGAAGATTATTCCTGGTTATGAGATAAGTGTGAAGTTGGGTTGGCAAGGAGAGGCTAAGGATTCAGAAGGAAAGAGCCTTCAAAAGGTGTGAAGTCACCGCCATTATAGGTTTTTGATGCTAGTTCTGAGAATAAAATTATATATATTTTGAGATAATTACCTGTTTATTCATTATTTTTGAGTTTTTTACTTGGGTATTATGGTATTGTTTTGGAAAAATGTGTCCGTTGTTGTGTTTTTTTGATAGACAACCATGTCTTTTGTTGTATCAATAAATAAATAAAAATAATTCATACGGGAAAGATTTCACGAGTTAATGGTATGGAAGGGACGAAATTTTAGAGAGACTGCTATAAAATTCAGAACTTCAATTATCAGGTGGTTGTTACTTATTATCTTAGATACTGATTTTGTCTTATTGTCTGCAACTTCTTATTATCTGAAGAACCTTTTATTTGCTCAACAACTCAGTCATTATTGATTGCAGGGAGTTAACCCCTGTTATTTTTCTGTTAAAAATTTTGGTATGTCTCCAAAATGCAGCCATAACTTTTTTTTTTGTTTTTTAACTGTCTGTGATCGTCTTGATTCTGATATGGCAGTTTAGTACCTCGGTGCTGGATGAAATAAAAATGTTATTTTTGTTTTTTATTTTAAATTTTTTAACGACATTGCGCTGAAGATTACTGGAGAATTTTGCTGTGTTTTATTCAGAAATCAACAAAGTTATAAACTAAGTTCACGAATCTTGGGGTGGGTTATGTTGGTGTGTTGATGGAAAGTTTGCGAAGATAGGGCATTGTTTATTGAGTTTTGTGCTTGTGTTGGGTTTTGCTTCTTGGGCTCACCTAACATGTAAATATGATTAGGCATGTTCTAAATAACTAGATACAATGATATCTGATTTGCATTTGCTCAAATAATGTGGAATTTTTTGTTGATATTGTAGGTTGTTGAAAGCACATGAACAACAAAAAATTCTCTGAAGAATTTTTAGTTCCCCTTCATTCAATGTAGCTTGCTTTTGAATAAATTTGGGTCACTATTTCTCTCTTCTCATGTGGAATATGTTCTGCGTAGGTGGATGGGGACGTGGAATTCCCATACATTGCAGATGAGAATGCAGACGAAGACCCAGAAGTCAAGATCATCGTGAAAGACGATGGTCCCATAGGCAAATGCCTTAAAGAGGCCTTCATATCGAAAGGGAAGCCAATTCTTCTCGAAAGAGTGAGAAAATATGTGGAGAGCATGAGTGCTGGTGGGCCAGCAAAGGATGAGTTGGAACTCAAACCAAAGGGCTCTTCAAAGCTAAAGGTCGATAACACAGATAGCAATGCTCAGCCTGCGACACCAACTCCACCTCCAGCCAAGAAAAAAGTGAAAGAAGGGTTTAAGACAATTTTTCTCACTGAAAAATTCTTTTGCAGGCCAAGCGATGTATATGATATCTTAATGGATGAGAATAGGTGGAAGGGATTTACTCAAAGTAATGCGAAGATCAGTAAGGATGTGGGTGCGTCTTTCTCACTCTTTGATGGGTCAATTACGGGTGTCATTGAGGAACTTCAAGAAGGGAAGCTGATTGTTCAGAAATGGAGGTTTGGTAGCTGGCCTGAGGGCATTCACTCCACGGTATGCATTCATAATTGAGATGATACTTGGATAATCCTTGTCAATATTGATTATTTATTTTGTTTTCTATCTCCTTTGTTCTAACTTGCATCAAAAGTTTCAGTTTGCATGAGAGCTGAAAAACTACACTGAAAAACTGCTAAAATACCCGTGTTTCGATGTTGATAAGTGTTTGGGAAAAAACGCTTTTGTATCACTTCTTTGATGCTTTGTAATGTTGCCATGGAATTTTCTACTGTTTTGGGCATCCATATGGTGAATTCTTTATTGCTCAAAATTAGTATCTCAGAAGGATACATTTGTTCACTAAGTTCTATCAAATGAAAAAAATCACATTGTGTGGGACTTCACTATGAGTTAGCTATCGACGAGGAACAACTGCCCTTGAAATGCACAATATTTTTTCGGTGATTTAAACCCAGTTGTGCAGTGCTTTCTGAACCTTGGTCTCTTTCCTTGTATTGCTAATTTTCTTATTTATTCCGCATATATATATCGTACATTTGTTAGTGAGTATTCTTCCACTTTTATACGATAAATTGTTTACTTGTTGACACTTTCATGGTGGTCATTCAATTCTGGCAAGTCTATATTGTTATAAATGTCCATATTTCCACTCAAACTTTCTTCGCATTGTTTAACCTGAGCGTGGTGGGTCACTATTTGTTGACTTCTCATTTAACTGATAGTCTTGATATGGTACTTAAGTGCCCCTTTGTGGAAGTGAAGAATCCACTTTTTTTAATACATTTACATGTATAAATTTTCTTTTTGGTTGCTGTTTTTGTTGTCTTTTGATACTCTCTCAATTATATGGTGCATTCTGTGGCTAATATGGTGGTGTTTTCTGCTCTCAGCTAACCAATACCTGTTTCTTTGTATGCGTGCGGGTGTGTGTGTTTGGACCTGACTACTGGCTATTTGTTCAGACATATGTTCTTTTATAACTTAATTCAGAAAGAAAGTTCATTTATTGCAGGTTGATCTTACCGCCTGGTTAATATTGTTGCAGGTGCGGCTAATTTTTGAAGAGCCCGAGCCAGGTGTAACAATAATCAAACTCACACAAACTGATGTTCCTGAAGAAGACAGGTATGCCTTAGTATTGTTAGTTAATCTGAAATTCAAAACAGCCTTGTGGTTTCTCTCTCTCTCTCTCTCTCTCTCTCTCTCTCTCTCTCTCGTGGAAATGAGATGCACATAAATGCATGCAACACTGTTTACGATGTATTTGGGTGACATCATCACACTCTCTCTTACCTTCATTTTACTCTAGACGAGTTTGTGAACTTTCTTTTCTGCTTTTGGGTTGTGTTTGTTTTTTTATTCCGATGGTATTCCATATATTGCAGATATGGGAATGCAACTGTCGTGGAGAACACAGAGAGAGGCTGGAGAGATCTCATCTTTCATAAGATACGTGCCGTATTTGGATATGGAATATGAAACTCTTTGCAACAACACTGTCCAAACTACCGCCTCATATATATCTCTCTTGCTCTTATTGAATCAATCACAGCTGTCCTGTCCTCTTGGACATTTGGTTTGGCTCGTGTACTTCCTATCGTTTTTAACTTTTAATTTAGTTCATGGTTATGGTCTCTGTATCTCTTATTATCTCAACTCAGACCTGAAATGGAAAATTTTTCAGTTTTCCATCTTATTATTTTGTTGCTCCAAAGCGTGTATAGATTTGACCTTGTTCTGATTGAAGCCAAAAACTCCGATCTTGCTAAGCATCCATGGTAACTCACCTTGGTTTCCTGTTCAATGCTTCATGAATTATGTGGCCTGGCATTGCTACAAGTGTTCTCCAACTATGACTAGAGTTTTGTTGGGGTGGGTAGTGACTAGAGAGAAGTTACGGTTTTACGGTTGTAGTAAAGATTAATTTGGATTTTGTTTAGGATGGAGATTCTATAGGGCCTAGGTTTTACGAAAACAAAGGAAAATATCACCTTAGATCTTCTCCATGATAGCTCTAGAATCAAATCACCTTAGATCTTCTCTATGATAGCTCTAGGATCAATTTCCACTACCGATTATGAAATTTGAAGTTCAAAAGATGGTGCAGATCTTAACGTCAACATTTCTTAAAAAAAAAAGATGGTACTGATCTTGCGGATTCATGAACAATTGTTTTTGGGGCAAAATGGACACATGTTACATTATACATTACTATTAGGGTTTGAATTTTTTTTTTCACAACCACAATGGTGAAGTTCGAGATAATCGATTTGAAGGTTTTGCGATGCCAGGGATGCAATTTCTCATTAGTTTTGAGGTGAGGCTTGCCTGATAGGGTTGAGCCCTATCAAAACTTTTTGCTTTTGTTTATCACTTAGTCGGGGGCTAGAAAGAGCTAGAAACATAACGATGTTGTAGTTAGCCAGGTCCCATAAATTGTACTTGAAGATGTTTGCGCATGGAATGCAGCTGTAGTTAGCCAGGTCCCATAAATTGTACTTGAAGATGTTTGCGCATGGAATGCAGCTGACTACTGGGAGCAGGCTACTCAGAATCGGTAAAAACTGGTTAAACTTTTGATGATGTTTGACCAGTGGTTTAAAAAGACCACTTCAAAAATCCATCCGGATCGAGAATAAGTTGAATCGGTTGGATTAAATTTCAAAAAAAATTTTAGAAAATTACTAAAATTCATTATAAATGTTGTTTTTTAGGAATTCAATAAGAAATGGGGGTATTTCATTAAGAATTTTCCATTCTTTGCATGAATATGCGATTATTGATATATTCTTTCTCTGCATGAAATATTATTTACTATTTAATTTACATCACACAAAAGGACAAACATAGAATTATTATGGATTAAGTATATCATCATACATGAACTGTAATAAAGTATACAATTCACAACATACGATCTAAAAATAAAGTGACAGACGACATCGTTTTTCATCTTGGTCACGTTGGTGCCATTGATTGAACTCACGTGACAATTTATTGACTCGTTCTAAAAATGAATCATCCAAATTAGTGGGCACTTGATTATACCCAAAATTTTGAGTGTTGGTGTTTTGTTGTGGTTTTAATCTAAAATCCCCGAAGCTTGTCCATCCTTCATAGTCACTTACATTGTCATGTTTATCCTTACTTTCTTGTTGTTGGGACTCGATATGTGAATAATTTGGTTGGGATTGGGTGGCTTCAGAATCATCTCTCTCATTTTCCCTTAGACCCCCTTCCCACTCTCCCTCATTAGGTGTAATATCACCGACATTTTCAACGAATTGTGAATATGTTGGCGGGCTGCTTCTTTCATGCTGTTCATCACCTTCTTCAAGATGTTCTTCATCGATAGTCTCAAGGAACGTTCTCTTGTGCAACACTGGCTCATCTTCTTCTACTACCCATTGTTTTGTTGCGTCTGTGACAAATATTGCGTCCAAGTCTATCGGTCCATAATCATCAAGCTTCTTTCTTATTTGTCGCTCTCGGAGGTTTAAGTTGTAATGGACATAGACTAATTATGAAGCTTCTCCGAAATGAGTCGATTCCTCCTAGTAGTGTGCAACCATTGGAACGTACTCCAGTTTCGTTCACAATCAGTAGCAGAACCAGTAGCAGAACATGTCTGGGAGAGCACCTTGATTGTTATCCTCTTTAGGTGAGGTGCATGACTACCATATATCTTCTATCATTCAGTTAGATTAAAATGCAAAAAGCATTGTAAGGGCAAGAGCAATTCATAAGAGTAAATATATGAATGAACAAAATATTAGTTAGGGGATAACCTGGATCTATCTTAGTTCGATAATTCATGACAAGTCTAGTTCCGAATGATCCTATAGCATCCCTATACATAGCAAGCTAAAATAAAATATTTCATTTTAGTGCATTATTTCTCACAAATATAACAACTCAATCAAGTTTTTACCCAAATATTAAATAATACCTCTTGTATTGCTGCTACCTGGTTTCGATGGCTTCTCTTTAATATGACAATAATGTATCTGACCTCTTCCATAATCTTGTGGGGATGTTCAGGTGTCAAATAGAAAAATTTTGGGTTGAAGTAGTAACCTAGAAAATATATAGATAGAGAAATATCAATTAAAATTTCATAAAAAAATAATTTAGAATGAAACATTATAATGATATAAATATATATTTACCTGCATAATGAATTGGACGTCCAAATTTGGTGTTCCACTTTCTTTTTATAATCTCGATCACTTTATTAGTAAAACTACACTTCTTCCCAATAGCTGATTTGACCTTCTCGATACCTTTATAAAGAATGCCCATGGTAGCTTTTTTGTCAGCATCTACCATTCTTAACACCGTGACCAAAGGGGTAGTGGCCTCTACGACACTAGAACATCGAGATCAGAACCTTCTATTTGATATTATGCCGTCCACTTTTAGCCCGGTACTAGACTTCGAGAAGCGGTCATTTAACCACTTTTCATTGGTAAACAATCTCTTTAATATACCTTCAGATTCCCAAATGGAGTCCACAACCAAGTAATCTGTCGCAAAGCGGGTTGGCGGGCCTGATTATCTCTTTTTTCTTAGACTGTTCTCTGAACAAAAATAAAATTTTAGAGTGGTTATACATAAATCTCAACACCAACCTCGCTTTCTGTAGAGTTTCTCCTTCACAATTTTGATCTCACCGATATCCTCTAACATAAGATCGATGCTGTGTGCAGCACACGGGGTCCATACTAAATGCTTCATTTTATCCATCAACTTGCTGCCCACAGAAACACATGCACATGCATTGTTCGTAATAAACTGGACTACATGCTTATCTCCCACATCTTCCATTAGCTGATCATATAGTCGTACCAAGAAGTTTGCATCTTTCTTTATCCCTGATACGCCTTTGCTAGACAAAAAAGATGTACCTTTTGGAGAATAGGCTAAGAAGTTTAAAAACTCCTTTTTTCTAACTTTACTCAACCAACCATCACTCATGAAAGTAATACCTGTTCTTGGCCAACTCGGTTTATATTCTTCAATCCACTTTCTAACTTCATCCACCTCTTCATCCAATATTGGCCCACTGAGCTCGTATGCCGTCGGGGGTTTTACCCCGGGCCCGACTTTCTGGATTGCGTTGACTATAGGTGGAAAATATGAGCTATTGGCTGCATCAAAGGAGATTCTTTTATCGTAGAACAATTTATCAACATATCTACCCAACATGTTCTTCGTACCTTTTACCATGCCTTTGAGGGTCATCTGTTGTGACTTAGATTTTAAGAGAAATGGGTTTATACGACCATGACCTGCAATACTGGCACTCCTAGATAAGCTAGAAACAATTTCTTCAACGTCTGATTCCTCTTTATACATATTGCCACCAATCCCTCCATACATATTTGAGCTGGGATTGCCATTCATGCTCTAGCTGGGCCCGCCATGCATGTCTGAGTTAGGCCCACCATGCATGCCCATGTCATAACCATCAGGCATTCTAAACCCGCGTTCCCTCTGATTTGTTTCCTGTAAACTCATTCTTGTGGCCATCTCCAAGTCATTATTATATTGCTCTTCTGGATCATTCATGCTTGATGGCGCATATAAACTAGCGATCTCCTCATCCATCATCTGCTTTACAATTTTTTTTACCTTTGGTAGCCTTGAGAAATGCCACCATCTGCTTTCTTACATTACTAGGGATACTATTGCACGCAGAAACATTTCCCTTAACCCCTGTCAAGTGTTGCTTGAACGTATGTACCCCACTACTTATCACTCTTTGGCAGTAATTACAAATAATTTTGTTTTTTTTGTTGGGATCAAGTCTGACCCCATGTTGCCATGCAGGGTCTTCCGCAGATCTTGTCATGGTTCAATTGTTTTAATATGTAAAAGGTTAAAAATTAACCTAACAGTTCAACATGAAAATAATCATTGTGTGTAGTGATAATATGTAGGGGTAGTTCATGAAGTTATATTTGCTGTTAATGCAAAATACTTCTATTGACAAAAATATTTTAGTTCCTACTGGGAAAAATAATTTATTTATGCAACATCATAGATAAAAATAGCCTATATTAGCCATTATATATAGAACAAAAAATTTACATTGATATAGTATCAATAAAAAATATCTTTACAATAGTATAGTAATTCACAATGCCAATACATATGGACTTGTCACAAATCTTCATTTCGACAAACATGAATTAGTTCCTATTGAGAAAAAAAAAAAATTTATGCAACATTATAGATAAAAAAAAGTCTGTATAAGTCACACTTAGAATCAAGAAAAAAATTACAATAATATAGTCATCCATAATGCCACAACACGTATATTTGATACAAAAAACATTTACAATGATATAGTCATTCACAATGCTACAAATAAAATTTACAATGATATAGTGGGCACAATCTCAACTCAATTGAAATGATCACAAATAGTCGTACATCTCAATTACAAATATGCAAGTTAATATAATAAAAAATACAAGCTCTAAACATGGTTACAACTCAATTATCAAGACATACGTTTTTTACATTAAAAATTTAATAATAAAATTGAAAAATACAAGATAATATAATTATCATACATGCCACGATTTTTTTTTAATGATATTCACTTTAATTCCTCATGATAATACAGTTTAATAACATGTATTTTTTGCATTAAAAATTAAAAATACATTTTTAATACAAAACTGCATTAAAAATAAATACAGTTTAATAGCATGTATCTGTTAATGTATTTTTTTGCATTAACAACAAATTAAAAAATACAGTTTTGCATTAAAAATAAAATAACATGTATTTTTTTGCATAAATAATCTATCAACATACAATTTTTTGCACTAAAAATTTAACAATAAAAATTAAAAATATTGTTTAATTCCTCATGATAATCAAAACTTGGTCACGATTTGTACAATTTTTCGAAAAATCACGATTTTTCAAAAAAATTGGTCATGAATTAAAAAAAAAAAAAAACGTAGTTCTTCACGGACCTACCTAATATCAATCATTCCAACTCAAAAATCCGCCTCAAATCGAATAAATTACATCAAATTGAATATATGTTTTGATAAACAACACTATAATGAATCAAAGCTCTATAATATTAACACATTATTATCAAAAAATTAAATAAAGTCGATTGAATTTAGGAAGAAAAAAAAAAAAGTAGTTCTTCACAGACATCAGTCATTCAATCTCAAAAATCAAATTCAAATTGAATAAATCAGATAAAATTGAATATATGTGATGATAAACAACACTATAAGGAATCAAAACCTTATAAATTTAACACATTATTTGTAAAATATTGAGTAAAATTGATAGAATAGCAGGAAAAAAAAAAAACTGCACTCCATTTTTTCTTCACTGACATCAGTCTTTTTTTCTCAAAAAGCGAGCTCAAATTAAATAAATAAAATCAAATTGAATACATGTGATGATAAACAACCCTATAAGGAATCAAAACCCTATAAATTTAATAAATTATTTGCAAATATTGAGTGAATTTGATAGAATGGCGGAAAAAAAAAAAAACGTAGTTCTTACCCGTTTTTCTTGCACCTGTGGCTTCAAATTCAAATTTGATATGTAATCGTCCAAAACACTCACAAATTATGAACAAAAACTTCTGAACAACACTCTTACGATCAATAACCTTCAGATTTTATAAAAAATGATGTCCTCTTTTGCTTGAAATAAGAGAAATGGCGGAACCCTAAAACTCACTTTTCGTTCTTCATAGATCCAAATTTTTTTTGTCAAAATCGGTGATTTTTATTACCTTTTATTGACTGAAATGACTGAAAAATTTAAATTAAAGCATGCAAGATTCGATTTTAAAGCTGACAAAGAAGAAAAATGATAAGAAAATGACAAAAATCATGAAAATCGTGAAGAACACTGTGCAGCCCGTGTTCTTGGGCGAGTCACTGTTGAGAACCGACCGGACTCGACGATTCACTATTGTGAATCGCCAAGTTTTCTCTAGACACGGGCGATTCCCGGTATTGCAGTGGAACTGGCACGAGTATGCCGGTTCTCGAGTCTAATCGGGAGAGTCTAGTTCGACTCGCCGAGTTTTCAAACTAACTAATTTAGCCACTCGATTCTTTGCATCAAGAATTAGCCACACATGGTCAGTTTTAACTGGTCCGACCTGGTGGTAATATGGCCCGGTGCTAACAACACCGGGTTCAATGTGCCCGAGGAGAATAAGAAATTGGGCTCGCGCTTTAATAGTTAGCAGTTGACGCTAGCAATGTTAAATCCCGAGTTCATGTCCTGCCATAGCAATGTTAAATCTTAAGTTCATGTCCTGAACTACCCAAAAAAAAAAAAAAAATGCGGCACCAAGAGTAATTGGAATATGGGCCTAAATCTTCTTGCTTCTTAGGTTTGGTGTCTAAAACAGCTTACCCACATAGAGAAAAAAACTTGAGCACAAGAGTCCTATTAAGGAATAGGAATCCTCAAGATTAAGTCTTCCAAATATTTGCTTCTTGCTTTGGTTAGTTGTCCAAATCTCAGCTCATTAAGCTTGGAAAAAGCTTTCTATTGGTCCTACTGTATATGAGTTATATACCATACAATTTTTCTATCCAACTGTTCAATTTAGATCAAGTGAGCCATTGACCATTTGATCTAGTCCATGGTCTTAGAATATTTTATTTATTATTATTTTTTCTGCAAATCATATGATTATGAAATTTGGAATGTGATATCATTTTAATGATGTGCACCTAAAAAAATATTATAAAATACTTTTGATAAATAAAATGTTCAAAATACTCTTGAAACTATTATGTGTATTTTTGTTATTTTATTTTATCAGTAATATTTTGTAAATATTTTTTGCGCATGTGAGTTCAAAAGAGAAGTGCATGCCCAAAATTTGATGTCAAAATGTTTTATAAAAAAAATTAAAAATAAAACAGTGTGGAGGCATGAAATTGTGATTGGGCCATCTCAACCGTCTAGATAGAACGGTTGGAAAATGAGGAGTATATAACCAATAAGTAGCAAGGGAAGTATACAAAGCTTTCTTTAAGCTTGGATTTGGCTAATTTTTCAGCTTCTAAACAAAAGGTACAACTTTTAAACAAAATGTACAAGAATTGATACCAAAGCATATTGTGGGTGTTGCATTACCATCATGGTATTTCCTTACGCTAATCATATGCCAATAAAATGTATTTATCATGATAATTTCTGTTGTCCTCTCATTATCACATCATAATAGAAACCCCATCCAATAATAATGAGCATACCACTTAAAAGAAAATTTGAAAAAACAAAAAAGGAAGTAGCAAATTTCAACTTGGAAAGAAAATAAATGTAGTTATTATGGTGTTTCCTTTGAGAAAAATTTTAATATTGTCAAAGAAAAATATGTGAGATGTTAAATAATCAATCTCTTGAATTTTTTTTTGCGGGGTCTTGCTACCTTGACCATTCAAGCCGAGAAGCCATCCGAGATGTTATGTTGTGGTACTTTGCTGCCCTGATCATTCTAGCTTAGAAGTTTTATGAATTTTCATAAAAGGACAAATATCCATAGCATTTTCACCTTTCTTTATTGGAACATTTCTCCCCAACTTGTATTAAAAATAACTACTTTTTTTTCTTCTTTTTTTTTTTTGAGAAAGTTGGGAAACGATCGTTTTGTTTAAAATAAGGTTTTGAAATTTAGGGCAATTAAAATTGAGAATCGTTTATTCGAATCAGATACGCTATGTGGATGATCCGAGACTAGCAGTCCCCCATAAGTCCCCCAATTTTCTTTTTATAATATTTTAACCGATTTTTCACCAGTTCAAATCCGAGTTTACCCTTACCCCAAAGTCCCCCAATTTTACTTTTCATAATATTTTAACTGATTTTTCACATATTGGTTGAATATGAATTGATCAAATGGGTAATTAGAGATTAAATTAATGGCTTTAAAATAGGGAAAAGTTTATACAAAGCCGAGGCTCTAAACAATCAAATTTGAGCCTACCTCAAAAAGCTCACTAGAAGAGGTTGTTTTGATGTCCACATGTCTTCAAATTGATCATCTCGACATCAAGATGCATGGATATGAGAAAAAAAAATAGATTTCAAGTTCTGGAAATAGTGTATTTTGTAATATATTTTTCGACCGTCAATGTTCAAGATTTTCAAGTTTCATAGATCTATCGATCTACACTATTTTTTGAAGCTTTGAACTTTATAAATAAATATGAAAATATATTTTAAGGCTATCACAAAGATTTCTAGTAGTGAAACCACATTTCTCCACACTATTTGAAGGTAGGCTCTAATTCATTGTTTAGAGCCTAGGCTCTATACAAACCTCACCCTTTAAAATATGGGATTGTTTATAAAAAGACCATTTTATCTTTTGTAAATAGAGGTTACAATTATTCACAATCATTAGATGTTAAATTGGAGGATTTGAGGTGAGTCACGAAGTTGGAGATTTTTTTTTTTGAACTTTGTGTCTATTTAATAACATCTTTTACAACCACCCATTTTTAAATTTAAAGGACAAAGATGAGTATGATTTCCATATACAAAAGATAAATGGTCTCTTTCTAGATAATCTCTTTAAACGCTGGTCAAAACAAAGGGAAATAAGAGAAAGGATACGACTTCTATAAGGGTTAGGCTTTAGAAGGAAAGAGTAAAGCCTCATCTTCATCTCGAAAGCTCACTCCGAAAACACTTTAAGCATGAAAAATCTCTATGATGGCTTTAAAATCAATCTCCACTATCAAATATAAAATTTATAATTAAAAAATGGGTACATATCCTAATTAGATAGATTTTTTATATCAATGGAGTGGATGGAGGAATTTTCATTAGCTTCTATCAAGGCTCTACCCATAATTTCTTCATATCATTGCCCTATTTTGCTGAATATTGGTCTGTTAAAAGAGGGTTCGAAACCTTTTAGACTTGATGTGGGATGGTAGGAGGAGAAAGATGTAACTGACTTGATTAGATACTTTTATGTAAAAGAAGGGGACCTTAATACTAAATGCTTTCACGTGATTGCCTGTGCTAGAAGGAGACAATCTTTCTGGATTGTCTATCCCCGAGATTGACTCAGAAGATGATTCTGCTCTAAATGAGGCAGTTATTAGTCATTTTAAGAAGGCTTTCATCAAAGAAGTTAAGTTTACACCTTCTTTTACCATAGTTCCATATAAAGTTTTGCCGATGGAGATAAGGCATACTTTGGAGAGAGATGTTTCTATGGAGGAGGTGTATAAGGCAGTATTTGTGCTTTCTAGTGATAAAGCACCAAGTGGTCCTGATGGTTTCCTATTTCTGACTCAGAACTCTCCATTGTTGTCTGGGATAAAGTGATTGAAAGAGTCCAACTAAAACTAGATATTTGGAAGCATAAGTATCTATCATTGGGTGGAAGGGTAACTTTATTGAGATCTTGTCTAGCCAATCTTCCGATATATCAGATATCTTTTATTAAAATGTATGCCTCAAGTGTAAAAAAGATTGAAAAAATGATGCGGGACTTCCTTTGAGGTTCAAATAATGAGAGAAAGAAATTTTATTCACTTAGATGGGATAGAATATGTACCCCAAAAAAAGAAGGCGGTTTGGGTATACAGAGATTACATTGGTTAATCAAGCTTTGATGTGCAAATGGTGGTGACGCAATCTTCATTTAAATGACCACATGTGGTATCAAGTTCTATTATCCAAGTATGGTATGGATAGATTCAATGGATAGCGTGGGGGTGGTAGAGGTAGGGATGCATCACATATTTGGAGGACTATTGTACACTGTAGGCCATTGATTTCAGGTTGTTTTAGGTGGAATTTAGGTTGTGCTAATCAAATTTCTTTTTGGCATCACAAGTGGATTGAGGTGTATCCTTTGGTTTTCCCAAAACTGTTTGGGAATGCCTTAGAGGCCTAATCTAAAAGTTAGTGAAGTTGTAGAAAGAAGGGGTCAGAATATTTCTTGGAATGTTTTCTTGCCCTATAGACGCTTGAACATTGTCCTACTTTTTCAATGGTGTGCATTAATGGTATTGCTAGATAAGATCTATGTTGCGCAGAATGAGGAAGATGGGATGGTTTGGGAGATTGAGAGTGATGGTGTTTTCACTGTTAAATCATGTTACAATCTTCTCTTTCATGATTGATGGAGATGGTAGTGTCCTCATATTGCTCAAATCTGGAAATGACCGATACCCCACAAAGTTCCAGTTTTTGTCTGGTTGGCTGCTATGAATAAGGTTTTGACAATTGATAATTTGATAAAAAGGGGAAAAATCCTGCCGAATGTATGCTTATTATGTAAAACTAATGGTAAATCTGGTGCGCATCTTTTTATCCATTGTTCTTTTATGGTGAGATTGTGGTATCAGTTTTTTGATGTTGTAGATATTAATTTGGCCCTTCCCCAATCTGTGGAGGGGATGGTTTCTCAATTTACCCTCCCTCATCTGCCTAATTTGGATAAGATTATTTGGAGGATAGCTAAAGGAGTCATACTGTAGGAGATGTTGAAATAAAGAAATAGAAGAACCTTTGATGTAAAGAAATAAATAGAAGAATCTTTGATGGGACTTCTATGCCCTTTGACATGATACTTCATTCTATTAAACTTCCAATTTGGTTGTGGCTATCAGTGTTAAAAGAACAATGGGGTGTCTCTAAGATAGCTGTTATGGCTAACCTACATAATCTTTTTCGTCTTGGCTGTGTTAGAAGTAGACCGAGACATGTCTGGCATGCACCTCTTGCTGGTAGCGTGAAACTCAATTTCAATGGTAGCTCTTTTGATAACCCTGGTTTAGCCGGAGTAGGAGGAGTTTTGTGTGATTGTTCTAGAAACATCATTTTTTCTTACGCTGGTCCGATAAGGTGTGCAACTGCTAACTATGCTGAACTTACTGCGCTGCTTAATGGGTTGAAGATTTGTATTAACATGAATTATGTTAACAGTTGCTAGATTGAAGGAGATTCTCTTAATGTAATTCGACGGTACAACAACGTGTCCCATGGGAATTGCGGCCCATATGGTTGAAAATGATGGATTAGGTGTCCTCCATGTCGGTCTCTTTTTTTCATGTTTATTGTGAAGCAAACTCCGTGGCTAATGTTTTGGCAAAGGGTAGTGCTTCTTTACCTTCTTTTGTTATCTCTAATGATGTAATTTCTCTTAATTAGTATTCAATAAAAGTAGTAATATTTGTCAAAAAAGAAAATTTTGCAGATCCATGAACACTTGAAAATAAATAGTTTAAATAATGTATTATAATATATTAATAGAAACTCGTGACATTTGTCCAAAAAAAAAAAGGTATTATAATATAAATTATTTTAGGGCTTAGTTTATTTTCACAAACATAATGGTTGAGGTCGAGATGATTTAGTTGAAGGTTTTTTGACACTGAAATTGCAAATTTTTGTGAGTTTTGAGGAGAGGTTTTACTTTTTCCCACAAGGCCTAGGCTTTATTTTGATATTTTCCATTAAAAAAAAGATGCAGTTTCTGTAAGCTTAAAGTTCTGAAATTGCAATTTTTTTGTGAGTTTTAAGGTGAGGTTTACTTTCTTATAGGATAGGTTTTATTCTAACCTTTTCCAATAAAAAAAGGAAAATTGTTTCATATGGGTTGGACCGCATATCTACATATACAGTCCAAAAAACATCGATCTTAAAGATGGATGTAAGTAGATGTTCCATCTAAAAACAAAGGAAACTAGCGGTCCGAGTGTTTTTTTACTATAATTATTATTTCTAGTTTTTAAAATTTATTTCTTTTTTCATATTCATGATCTTCATGTTAGAGATTACATGTCCTTAAATATTAAGTCCTAAAATCCATATAAAAAATAGATTTATTAAAAGGCACACATTTTTACATATGTAAGCTTGGCTGCCTAGAAACCTGGTCCATATAAAAAAGATGTAGTTTCTATAAGGTTCAAGCTATGTGAAAATACAAGTAAAGCCACACTTCAAGTCCTCATTCAGAAAGTACACTAGGTATCAATAATATCCATGATGCCTCTAAAATCAATTTTCAAAATCAATTATAAAATTTGAAGTTAAAAAACTGTTACAGATATTACAAATCTGTGAAAACTTTATTTTAGGATGAAATAGACAGTCTAAATAATGTGTTATAAACTTATAATATACAATATTTTAGGGTTTGAAATCCAATTTTCTTTACTATAATGGTAAAGTCTTGATTATCGCCTAAGGAATTTTCAAACACGAGAACTACAATTTTCAATGAGTTTTATTGTGAGGTTTTACTTAATGAGATGGGGCACAGTGGTAACCATCTAATTTTATTATTTGTAAAAAGATTTAAATCTTTTCTCCTGTTTAACCAATAAGGTTGATACAATGGATAATGATCCAAGATCCAGTATGCTGAGTTAATGCAAGGGTTGTAAGGGAAAACAGAAAAAAAGAAAATAAATAAATAAATAAAATAAAAAATACAACCTTTTTTTTTTGGTGCTTTCCTCAAAAAATCACAAGAAGTTGCAAACTTCGAAGGAGAATGAAATATGATTAAAAAATTAGTAAGAAACGGTCGTCGCCTGAGAGATTCGAACTCTCGCGGGGAAACCCCATGTACTTAGCAGGCACACGCCTTAACCACTCGGCCAAAGCGACGTTGATGAAATAACAACTACAAGGATTTTATAATAACAAGAAATGAAGGTTTTTATATTTGCAAGGGAAGGGATGGTAATAGACCCCAACTCGACCGGGACCCGAAGGTTAGACCTGATCCGGATCCGGATATGAGTCCAAAAATTAGATCTGGTGGGTCTGGTTCGGGTTTGGGTACAATAATATTTTTCGAATTGCAAATAATGAAATATATTGAAATATAGTTAAATACATAGATAGTTTAAGTTTTGGGTCAGAAAGACCTTGGGAAATTTGGATCGAGTGCCAAAGAATTTATTGGTGATTTGGGTAAACCATTTGAGGACCAAAAAATCATATATGTTAGAGAAAAATCTGTTTCTAAATATTTACAAAATAAAGGCCTAAATTCTTGGTTTATTTTTTATTTTCTACTTTATTTAAAATATATTTTAAGATAAGCTAGTGCTTTGTGTAGAGAATAAGAAAGACTCATGTAAAGTGAGGAACAAGTGGCTATTGAAATGCAACACTTGTCGGGTGCAAGGGTCGTGCATCTTATCTCTGTGAGAGCCTTTAGTGTCACATGATCAATTCCAGTATCTTGTAGTATCTCGAAGAAACTTTCTCTCTCTAGATTATTTGTTAACAACTGTTTTGCAGAAAACTTGTGTTCTATTTTATGCTATATATTGTTGGAAAATATATTTTTCAGCCACATTCTCTCTTTAGAAAAGCTATCAAACAGTGTCTACAAATTCATACGAATTTTGTGAGTTTGTTCTAACTTTTTTCTTCATCTTTTGTCTCTAGAAATACTACAAAAAAGTTGGAAAATATTGTATGAGCAAGAAAAAAGGTATTGGGCATTATTTTATATTGTTGGAATGGTTTATGATGGATGCATGCTGGCTGGAAATAGTTGTTTTTTAGTTGTGATTCTTTAGTGGATTACAAAGTTAGTGATATTTGTACATCCTCTTGAGTTCAAAAGAATATACAACACTTTTTGTCGGTATTTTGATGAGAATTACATGCCATATGTTTGTGGATATTTTTTATTGAGTTCAAAACCCAACTTGTTGTTATAACTCTATTTATTTCTGAAAATCTTAAAGTTTCATTGTATTTGGGCCAACAATATAGATATGAGGTTTTCACATCGATTTGAAAGATGTCGTGGGATGAAAAATTTTTAAGGCTTTAAAATTATTTTCTTTTTCAAATTTATGGTTATTAAGGTGAATCAAATCTATGATATTTGAGATGATGGCAATGGTATGTATTCAGAATTTCCAATGCCAAATCTAGGCTATATCATCGATATTGGAGTTGCGGCCACATAGAAGATTTGTTGTATTTATGGGTTCCTTTATTTAATATTCGTAAATAGTGAGGTTTGTATTAGGTGCCCACCTTATACCATACAAGTAAATATGCAGTTTGTATAGAGCCGAGGCTCTAAACAATCAAATTAGAGCCTACCTTCAACTAGCATCGAGAAATTCGGTTTCAATAATGGAAATATTTGTGATAGCCTTAAATAGATTTTCGTCTTTAATTATAAAATTTAAAGCTTAAAAAATAGCGTAGAACAAGCAAATCTGTGAAAACTTGAAACTTGACGGTCCAAAAATACATTACAAGATGCACTATTTCCAAAACTTAAAATCCATTTTTTTTTCTCATTTACATGCATCTTGATGCCGAGATGATCAATTTGAGAATATCTGATTATCAAAAGAACCTCTTCTAGTGAAAATTTTTATGTGGGCTCTAATTTGATTGTTTAGAGCCTCGGATCTATATAAACTTTTCCCTACAAGTAAGTCACACATCTAAATTTTACCTGAAATTGTAGTTCCGTTATCATAAATCTTACGATGACTTGAAAATTTATATTCAGCCCTAATTATAAGATTTAAAAAATCCAAAAATGGTGTAGATCAAACAAATCTATAAACACTTGAAAATTCTCAAAATAGTTGGTCTAGATAACTTGTTATAAGATGCCTCTTTTTAGGTTTTGAAATTCTTTTTTTTTTATATTCATACATGTCGAGGTTGAGATGATCAATTAGAAGGATTTCTACCTTTGGAACACTCTTTTTTATTGGTTTTCTAATGTGCCTTTTTCTTCTATATTATAGGGTTGCAACCTTATATAAATTTTTTCCCTTTTGTAAAAGCATCTAGATAGGGATTATCTATAAAGAGACCATTTATATTTTGTACATGAACGCCACAATCTCATTCCCACTCATTAGATATTAAATTGGATGGCTTGGAGTGAGTTACAAAGTTTGATAATAAAAAAAATTGGAACTTTGTGTCTATTCTTTTAATCACAATCTTACCGCCACCCATTTTGAAATTCAAGTGACAATAATGATTCTCACCTACATTTACAAAAGATAAATTGTCTCTCTATAGACAATCCCGTCGAGAAAATGTTGAGTGAGTGTGGCCATTAAAGGCCTTATGAGTGCTTGTAAAATGAAATGATATGGTGGAACATGAACTCAGGAGGAGTGTGGTCCCTCGTGGACCATACTAAACAAACGATGTTTGTTGATACCTGGTTGTGCTTGACGGTCTAGGTCAATCGGTTGAGAAAAACCCATGTTACTTAGGCATAGAGTATAAACTGACAAGGGTTCTAATGGGTCATCCATTGATAAGGTCGGAGTATGCCCGGATGAGTGAGCCGAGGGACTGTGTGACCCTTGTGTGTGATGGTGGCCTTTAGAGACGGGGGCCAAAGCCTCATCCATGTACCATCACATCAACATGCATATTGATAGACCATTTTTGAAAAGCAAGCCACCTTTCAGGATGAAACGTATGTATGTGCGAGGGATACCCTGATACACTATAGGAGCTGTGGTCGCATCAGGTCTATGTGACCTTGGCACGTCTTCAGGGGAGAACCTGAAATCCAAATACTGCGATTGCAATCCCTTGGCTCATTCGCCAGACTTTTACCTACTAATGAGCCCCTACATGGACTGTGGGTCATGGGAAACACTGGATCGGTTTAATAAAGAAAGTGTGGTCCGTAGTCCACAGTTGAAGGTGGAGTTCCTTAGTGTTTGATTGATTTAATTTCTAAACCATATGGATCGTTTTCCCGTCAAATTAATTTAATTATATTTTTTTATGATAGATATGATTTTAAAATTATTATTTGAATTTTTTTAGATCTATGGATATTTTATTTATCAAAATTGGATTGATAAAATTAAAGATAATGATTTCACATTGATTTAAATATTCAAATAGATTCTAAAATTATTTTATTGAGCTTTTAAAAATATTTAAAATTACATAGAGGCCCATTGTGCATATGGGCCTACCATGGCATAGACTGTGGGGCCTATGAGATCCTCTCAAGGGTATCACGCCCCACCCATTTAGAAGCCTTATATTTTTGTGATAAGTGATTTTGGCTTGTAGGCCAAGTTGCTATGTGTTTTGGAAATGTATTGGTTTAGGAAGCTTTGGATGAATTTTTGGAAATCGTGAGAAGGCTTGTGCATTATTTTGGTATGCTCAATATTATATTTGAAATTATTTTCTTAATTTTCATTAATGGGAAAATGATTTATGAAATAGGGATAAAGGTTCCAGCACCTTCTATAATGTTGATAGCCCATCTATGAAATGGATGATCAAATCCTCACCCCAGTCAAAGAAAACCCTAACAAATACTAATATTGTTCAAAACTTATAAAAAGGGATTATTTCTACCTAAAATCTTTACATCTTATATGTTATACCTAATTCTCATCTTTTTCTTTCATATCCCACAAAAGGGCATGCCCTTTAGAATTTCCCTTTATCTCTCTTAAAAAAAGTTTTTCTCTCTCGCATATTGTGAAATAACCTATAGGCTATGTAGTTCTTCTCTCTCTCTCATCTCTCAATTATGAATTTATGGCTAAGGATTTTAGGGTGTAGCAAATAGATAATCTATATCTTTCAAACTAGGTTGTTAAGGGAATTCAGCTAAGGATTTGAGATGTGATAAAGGAGTTCATAGTTATATTAGAGGATTTGTTTAAACTTGCTTTCCCGATTGAGATTGAAGGTTGATCGTTGATCCCACAGCATCAGATGATGGTGACTCAGTGTGGGGTATAATAAGCCCAGTTGAGGTAATCTCTGACAATCAATTTTTGTTTCTTGTTATATTTAATTATATTGTTTTTATATTCCCAAGCATTAAAATTATGGATATTTTATTTGTTTAAAGAAAATTAGTTTAATGACGTCAAGGTTTTTAAGATATTGGATTTGTTAGTTTTATTTTCTTTGAAGCAATAGTTATTGTAATGGGAAAGGTTTCTATGCTTCCCTTATAGCATAGAAGTTCTATCCTCCCCCTGCCATCCAGCTGTCTAATTTTGATCGAGAGAGCCACTCACCGTTTGATCTTGGATCCGATGTTTCAAAGTATTTTATTTTTAGTTTTTTTTATAAAAATTGTATAAATATAAAATTTGGTACATGCCATATTCTCATTGGGGCGCACCTATAAAAAATATTTAAAATAAATTTTCTATAAAATATAATGATCAAAATACCCCTTAAAAGTTTCAAGGGCATTTTAGTCATGTTATTTTTTTAAAATATTTTTTTTATATTTTTCGCTGGTGAGAGTTTAATAGAGGAATAGATGTCCAAAATTTGGTATCAAAATAGTCTATAGAAAAAAATAAAAGTAAAATAGTGTAGAGTCGTGACATTGTGATTGGGGCAATCTTAGCCTTCCATTCAGAATGGACGGTTGGATAAAAGGGAAGATAGAACTTCTATGTTGTAGGTGAAGCATAGAAAGCTTGTCCCTATTGTAATATAGCTACTTGTAAGTAATCTTTGCCCAAAAAAAGAAAAATGGTGAAAAGAATAAAAATAAAAAACTATATTCCCCGGCAAGATCGCATTAGTCTTTCTTTCATAAAATACATGTTAGTTGTTCTTTACACTTAAATTTTTTAGCAAAAATGTGCAATTATTATTTTAAAAATCAGCTTTTGGATCAAAATCTTTCAATCCAAACCTTAGAGAGTGGGTGATGTGGGTTTTTTATAAATGGAATTTCTTGACTTCCCCCTATTTTTTTAGTTTTTTTTTTTTTTTGCCCAATTCCTGCAAATTTTGATCCAACAGATCCCTGTTGGTACACCCAGCAGTCTATCAACCGATTAATCCGATTTTTAAAATGCTGTTTAACTTAACCAACAAAATCTCAACCCCTTAAAAATTAAATCTTTAATTTAGGAGCACTTTTTTTTCCTTTTTTTTTTTTACTACCGAATGTTTCAATTCAAGAGCTCTGTCACATTGTTAGGGGGTGACATCTCAAAAGCCAATAATTCTTTTTTAAGTATTAGATGGCTCGGATCATGTAGTTAGGATCTCTCTCTCTTATTTTCCTTTTTTTTTTTTTAACTTTTCTATCAGAATTAGCAGGTAATCTCTCTCTATTTTTTTTTTTTTAATTTCACTCTGAGTTAGCAGGTGATCTCTCACTCATTTTCCTTTTTTAACCTCTCTCAGAGTTAGAAGGTGGTCTCTCTCTCTCATTTTCCTTTTTTTTTTAACTCTAAGAGTTAGCAGTTGATCTCTCTTTCTCTCACAGTTAGTCTGTATGTGACACGTCTAGACTAATGACAACTTTATCTCCTCGAGTGTCCAAACACCTTCCCCAGTTCCCCTCTCCCCCACTCTTTTAGACGACTTCAAAATTGGAATTTAGATTCTTCAATATTATTCTCTTCTAGCATTCTAAACTTCATATTTTGCAAGAACTAGAGTTATAATTTTCAACTGATCAAGAAGCCAAAAACTACAAAAACAGAAAACCCTATCTTCTTTCTCGGTTATTCATTTATTTCCATTGTTTTTTTGGTTCGAGTTATGCTATTAGTCTGCTTTTTCTTATTTGTGATTTAAATTCCAAGAAAACCTTTCAATGTAGCTCCACAAAAATATGAAGATGTGTAGATATAGATATATGGGTAGCACCGTACGCATTGGTCTCCCTTTATTCTATTCTGCTGAGAACATAAATTTGCTAAAGTTAAAAAATAATCTAATCCAAGGATTAAAACATCATCGAGCCGACTTAGGAATCGTTGATTGGTTCGGACCGAGAAGATACCCGGGCCGTGTTTTGGCTGAACTCAAGTGAATGGGGTTTCTTTTCTCCTTTATATATATATATACATATATATATATACAGCTTTAATCTATTTTCATGCCCATTTTGATCAATTTGAGCCCAAATCAATGCATTAGTTATGCTTTTGGGCAAGAATTTTTCATGAAAATACCCCATGAATCCCAAACTGCCTTTCTTTCAATATCTCTCTTATTTCTCAACTAATATATTTTAATTTGATAAAAAATGTTGGCATTGGAGCCCTATAGAAGATCCTTGGAAAAATTTGTTGGATCTAAATCTAAAATAGAAAATATCAAAAGTTCAAATTCTATCTTGGAATTGAAACTATTCGATTGACCTCTCATTTTTCACTAATTCTGCTCAAATTTGTTCGAAAATGTCACATGTGGTCACAATTTCGCACACATACACAGTGTGGACCAAATGCCTTTTTTCACTAGTAGATATAAGCCAATCAATTCAAACTTAGTGTCTAATTCATTAAATTAACCAACTTATTAACCTTTGAATCATGGCAGAAGCCCTTTTAAAGCAACGGTCGGTTAAGCAATTTTATATTTGGCCTTTCCATGTTTGAGTGGTTGAGCTCTCTAATTACCCCACAAACCCATGAAAAGCAGCCACCAAACAACTTGGGGTTTAATCTGACCCTAGAAACTTATGTCTTTTCATTGAAACATCAAAAAACAAAACACCTCACACCTAGTTTACTCTGAATGACAAAAAGAGTGATTTAAAAATCATTGAGCTGATTCAGAATTACTTTAACATCAAATGCCCCACAATTTAGTCAAAAAAAACTTAAAAATTGCCCAAGTCTCCCGATTTCATGTATGGTTTTCAGTTCCTTGTTAAAAATAGCCGATTCACTTTGTCTCAAACCCATGTCATGTCAAGTCAGAGCCAGAGTATGATTCTTTTCAACATTGGATAAAATAAAATGTAACAATGTACCTAATGATAATTTTATTGGTTTAGGAATCATTTACTGAAAAATAACCATGAAATTTTTATTTTTTTATTTTTAAAAGGAAAAAGTTTATGGTTGCAACCTTAAAATTTAGAATCAAAGGTGTATCTAAAAAATCCACCATAAAAGGTTGTTTGGATATTTGAAACCCTTTAATTGATCATCTAGACAACGAGATGTATGAATATGAAAAAAAAAAAAGATTTCGAGTCTGTAAAATAGTGTATCTTGCAACACATTATCTGTACTGTCCATTTTCAAGCTTTTCATGTGTTTATATATCCATTTGATTTGAACCATTTTTAGAGTTTAAAATTTTATAACTAGAGATGAAAATAGGTTCTCAAGCCATCTTAAGAATTTTTTATATCAAAATTATATTTATGATAAAATTTAAAGGAGCGCCTTAATTTGATTGTTTAAGGTTGCAACCTTATACAAACCACACCCCTAAAAAAAAAACTTGAGCAAAAACAGTGTTATTGTGAAGGTACTGCATAGGGATAGTCTCCATGCAATATTCCTCTTCATTTCTTGGATGAATGTGGGATTAAAATGAGTATTCTTACTAGCCATTTTCTCTTTATTAGGGTACTATAGTGTGTCACAGGATAAGTAAAATGATTTAATACAGACCATGGTAAAATAGGTTACTTAACCACTTCATTGAATTTTTTAGGTAGTTTTACTATTTTATTGATATGTATCTTTTTCACTTTCAAGTAAAAGAGTTTATAGGCTATCAATCACGGAGGGTAAAGTTTGTATGGTATCAACCTTCTGCTATAAAAGTAAGGTGCACTTAAAAAATTCATCCAAAAGTACTTTTTTGATGTTACTGGTCCATCAATTGAACATCTTGACTTTGTGACTTTGTGGTGTATAAATATGGGAAAAAATGATTCTGTTTTTTTTTATTTATTAAAAGTTAAAAAAGACATCAGTCTTGGGAATAATGCACCTTGTATGAATTATATGGATCGCCAATTTTTTAAAAAAATTAAGTGTTTATAGATATGTTCAACCTGCACCATTTTGTGATCTTTGAATTGTGTGGAAATAGATTTTCAAGTCATCGTATGAGTTTCTAACAATGGAATGGCATCTTCGTACATAGTTTGAAGGTGCGCTTCTGCTTTGATTGTATAATGTTGACACCTTACGTAAGGCAAAACTTTACATGTGATCCCACTTACATATAAAATATATGTTACCACTGCTCTCAGCTGTCAAATTTGAATAGATATTTGCGATTGCTTGAGTTACAATGTTAAAAGTTGGCTTTTTAGCGTCAGGTCTTGATTCGATGGCTCATACTGCTTTGTTGTTAATATTTATTTTATAAATTATTTTGCAGTGAAATTTAGGGTATGCATGATAGAAAATTAAAAAAAAAATAAAATTTGTTGAACCATTACCATAATGCTCTTGAAACTTGTGGGGGCATTTTGGTTATTTATTTTCATGAGAAATATTTTTTTTATTTTGGATAGGCACAACCCAATAAAAATATGTGACACCCCAAATTTTACTAAAAAATGTTTTGTAAATGAAAATAAAAATCAAACATTATTTTGACGTGAGCAATCTTAGCCATCCATTCATATCAAACAACTAAGAAGTAGTTACATATAATTTATAGGATTGTATAATATGATACCATTTATTTTTTGTACATGGAGGTCATCATAATTTTTTTCTATTGAATATAAAATCCAATAAATGAAAGCATGTCAAAACATTCGAGAAATTTTATTTTGGACTTGTGCCCAACTAATGATATATTCTCAACCACCTGATTTTAAATCTAATGGTCAATAATGATTGTGGTCGCCTTGTATAAAAAACAAATGGGGAAAGTTTATATAGAGCTGAGGCACTAAACAATCAAATTTGAACCTACCTAAAAAATTTCACTAGAAGGGGTTATTTTGATGTCAAAATATCTTCAAATTGATGATCTCGACATCAAGATGCATGGACATAAGAAAAAAATAGATTACAAGTTTTGGAAATAGTGTATTTTGTAACACATTTTTGGACCGTCAATTTTCAAGATTTCATAGATATGTCGATTTACACTAATTTTGAAGCTTTAAACTTTATAATTAAATATGAAAATATATTTTAAGGCTATCACAAATTTTCGATATTAAAACCACATTTCTCGATACTATTTGATGGTAGGCTCTAATTTGATTGTTTAGAGCCTAGGCTCTATACAAACCGCACCCAAAACAAATAATGTCATTGTATACATTTATGTGATTTATGGGATCCCATACAAAGCTTTTCCATTTATAAGTGGGAATTGTATAAAAAGAGACAATTTACTTTTGATACAAGGTGATCACAATTCTTTAAAACCATTTGATGTAAAAATTGATAGCTTGGATATGTTATAAAGTTTAATAAATTTTATTTTAAAATTGAAGCTTGGTCAATAGAATAATTGCAGCCACCCAATTTCACATCTAATAATCAAGATTAATTCGACCAACTTGTATCAAATAGAGATACAAGGTAAATGGTCCCATTTTATATTTCTCCAAATAAACTACTTTTAGTTTAAGGGAATGTTGAATTTAGGAAGAATTTCAAGTAACAGGGCATTTTGGTCACTCTAGAGGCAAATTGCCTTTATACTTGGACACGCAGAAGACAAATGATGGGATGGTGCCGCGGTCACTCTAGAGGCAAATTGCCTTTATACTTGGACACGCAGAAGACAAATGATGGGATGGTGCCGCCCAATTGGTTGGGCGTCTTGCCGGCTTGGTTACGAAAAAGACAATGGATTTGGTCTGACCTGGTATTCATGTGGTCAAGCCCGCATATGTAGAAACACGGGCTTATTAATAAATTTATTTTTTATATGGATTTTTGGATTTAATTTTTTAAAAATGTGTAATCTCATGAATATGCAAAAATACGTGAACAATAAAAAATATATATTTCTAGTAAAAAAACATTTGGGCAGTTAATTTTTATTGTTTTTTAGATGGAATACTTACATGCGCTTTCCACATCTTTGGTTCCAATATATCTCTTGTTTTTTGCCGAAGGATTTCATGCTACATATGGAGCATACTGTTAATTTACTCTCTTGAATAAAACCCAATTAAGAGTGTTTTTGGGGCCTCAAATTTTGGGGGTATAACATCTTCAAGTCATATACTATAATTGATGAAATGAATTTCTAATTTTCATCTATATGGGCTTAGAAAGATAATCTAGATTTAATAGAAAACGAGCTTGATTCTACTCGGGAATCTATTGTCTCAGGTTCTATGTATATATAAGAAAATGACCGAATCGAAAAGGGAACTGGCAGTTTTGCATAATAAAACAACGACTCTCTACAATAAAACATCGATTTGGACTGCCAATTCACTAATCCAAACCAGTTTTTGGCTGGTTCACTATTTTTTCACATGATTTCGTTATTTCATTTTTTGTTTCACACAATAGCTATCTGCCGATTCGATTTGGGACCCGTTTTTGTGGTGCCCAATTTGGGCTTCAATTTGTTTATAATCCACATATAGAAACATCCAATTCTTTTAGAGTGAGACAGTGTTAAAAAAACAATATTAAAAATAAAAGGTTATCATTTGAATATAATCATCCGGTAGTTTTTTAGGGGTTTCCAAAATTTTGGATCTAAATTTTTTTTCCAAAGTTAGTATTCTGCCCAAGGGAGTAAGTGTACAATATATGCTCCAACAAAAGTATAGAAGTCTTTTTTTTTTCTTTGTTTTTTCCCTGGTAATGATCCCTTCTTCTTATCTTGACGACAAAACACCATGTAGTCCTAAATAAAACAAGGGTAGCATTTGTGATGTGAGATGAATGAAAGGTGTGTTAAATCATAGGGTTGATTTCAACGCATCTTACAACGTTTAAAAAATATTAAGCAAGATTGACGGGGATTTGTTGTTTTGGAAGGGAATTCCCCTAAGGAAAAAGTTTATATAGAGTCAGCGCCGTAAACAATCAAATTAGAGCACACCTAAAAGGTTTCAGTAGAAGATGTCCAAATGTCCTCAAATTAATCATCTCAACTTTAAGATACATGGACATGATGAAAAAATAGATTTCAAGCTTTAAAAATAGTGCATATTATAATGTACTTTTGATCGGTCAATTTTCAATATTTTCAAGTTTGGATAGATTTGCATGATCTATACTATTTTTAAGCTTTAAAGTTTATAATTCGAGATGAAAGTATATTTTAAGGCTATTACACAGATGTTCAGTATTGAAACCACATTTCTCGATACTATTTGAAGGTGAGGGCTGAGTGTTGTTGCAGAAGAGTTAATTGATGCTTAACCTTATTGTAATTTTTTCTTTGAGCAATAAAATTAAATAATACCATCAAAAAAAGAATTATTAGAAGACAGTAGAGCATTTTTTCCTACATTTTAAATATTTATGAGAGAGAGGTAGGGGATAACAATGGTTTGCGTCAATGTTATCAGAGCAATTACGGGTTTGGTCCAACTAACATCAGGTTCAAGTAAACTGGTTGGATCTGGCTTGAGAAAAAATAAAGAGTAAAAATATAGTTAAAAAATTATATATATATATATATATATATAATGTTTTGTTTGTTCAATTGATCAAAATTAACTAGTTCAATCAATCAAAAACACTAAAATATTAATTTTAATATATTTTAAACTAAATTCAGTTTTTGTTTGAACTTAAAGAGTTAAACTCTGATTGGACAGACCAATCTTATCTTGATAATACCAGTTCATGTGAATATTTTGGGAATTGGGATTGTGGCGGAGTGCTACCACAAAAGGATGTGGGCATTTTAGATGATTTGAATACATTCAATCAAATTCAAATAACATTGAGCGAGTATACTGTTGTAAAAGTTTATTGCTCACTTCTGCAGGTGCATAATCAAATTAGGAAGAATTCTAGTTGATTATTTTAAAAATTCGATTTTAAGTTCTTTAACACTTTGATCTCGCCGTCCAAAAATTCGATGATCTACATTCAATTTTAAAACACTTTTTTTTCAAATGCACATAGTGTGTTTTAAATTATTTCTGAAGTTGGTTGCCACATTGCAAAAAATACATCCGACAACTCAGAATCTTAAAAATACTCACATATTAAGGGAGTAAAATACTAACATATTAAGGGAGTAAGTATACAATATGCTCTGCGGGAGTGTAAACCTTTTCGACAAATAACTATTTTTTCAATGTTGATTCAACTATAAATAACTTGAAAAGAAAAGATGTTGATAGTGATAGGGAGCGTACCGTTGCCCCCCTTCTAAGATACATAAAATAATAACACATCGAAGGCATAAAAACTATGCATAAAGTCCAGCATTTTATAATAGTAAGATGATGGCGACTCAAACCGAAAGTCGTCATAAACTCAAAAGTTAGAGAGAGAGAGAGCCAGTGTAGAGTAATAGGGATTTGGGAATGCATTATTTTAGAGAGAGAGAGAGCTACAATATGGAGCAATTGGGAATGCATTTTGCTTTTAGAGAGAGAGAACATGGAGCAATTGGGAATGCATTTTGCTTTTAGAGAGAGAATATAAAGCAATTTGGAATGAATTTGGCTTTTAGAGAGAGAATATAAAGCAATTTGGAATGAATTTGGCTTTCTTAGAGAGAGAGAGAGATATGGCGCAATTGGGAATTTTGCTTGAGAGAGAGAAACAATGTGGAGCAATTGGGAATGCATTTTGCTTTTCTTAGAGAGAGAGAGAGAGAGAGCCACTGTATGGAGAAATTGGGAATTTTGCTCTCTTTTTCGATTGATAATGGAGCTATTGAGATTTGAGAATATGCAAGTAGCCGTAGACGATAAGAAAGCGGAGGGAAACGTATACGAGACCGAATAGATGAAATACAAGCTAGTGGCAACAGGTTGGTATGGGTTCGGTTGGACTCGGACCCGAATACCGTTTGGATCCAAAATTTGGATATGTGCTAAGATATGTCGGGCTTTGGGTTTGGTTGGATCCATTTCGACCTTATGATTAAGATTTTTTTTTTTTTGTTTGCTATTTTTTTTGCCCATCATATATCATATGATTGTGATTTTTTTTTTTTTGTCAATAATACTGTAAATATTGTGACAATATGAACACTTATTATTTTTCTAAAGATACATGATTGTCATCATATATCCTATAACTACAAGTATAGGTCATGTCCAATTGAACCGCATCTAAACTTAAATAGTATTCAGGTCTAAAATTTGGACCCATATTCAAACCCGAGGTTGGGTGTATCTATCGACTCCCGGGTACTAGTTTGGCCCATTGCCCCCTCTTAATATTAATACAAGTGTTAGAGACTCATTTAGTCATGAAAAAATTTATATAAAGGTGAGGCTCTAAGCAATCAAATTATGACGCATTTCAAACATTCACAAGAAGAGGCTTTTTCAATGTTAAAAAACCATCAAGTTCGATCATCTTGACCTCGATGCGTGGAATTAAGAAAAAAAAGATTTAAAATTTTTAAAATAGTGCATCTAATAAGTTATTATCTTGATTTTTTAGATTTTTTTAGTGTTCAACGATCTGCTCAATTTTTAATATTTAAATGTTATGACTAGAAATGAAAATATTTCCAGATCATCATAAATTTTTTTAATCAATAAACGGCTCTATTTGAAGGTACGCCTTATTTTGATTGTTTATGGCCTCAGCCTTACAAACGTACCTTTAGTGATTGGTGGTCTAGAGCCAGGGCGGCATAGCCTCGTACGCACGAGTTAATGGGCACAGCGAGCAGTGAGATAGAGAGAGAGAGGCCTTAAAGAGGCCCAACTGGAGAGAAACAGAGCATAGAAAGAGAGAGAGTGAAGCCATTGCAGCTGATGTAGAGAGAGAGAAGCCATTACAGTCGCTGGAGAGAGAGAAGGGGCCATTACAGCGGCTGGAGAGAGAGATAGAGAGAGCATTACCATGTCATCGAGTAGCAGAGGGCAGACTTACTGGTGCCACGAGTGCGACATGTCGGTTTCTCTCCTCCCCACTCTCTCTCTCCTTTGCCCCCACTGCCAAGGCAACTTCATCGAGCAAATGGACCTGGATTCCCCTCCCCACCATAACCAATTTTCCGGCCAAGATTCCGGCCAGGATCACTTCTCTGGCGAAGATTCCGGCCAGCAATGGGAACTCCTCTCCCAAACCCTAGCCCACCTCCTTCACCCCAACAACCCCTCCCCTCTCCCCACCTCCAAAGCTTCCATCGCCTCCATTCCGACGGTTAGGATCTCTCCGCCACCTTCTCACACCTCAGATCTCGCCATCTACTGCCCAGTCTGCAAGGATGAATTCGAAATCGACGACGAGGTCAAGCAATTACCCTGCAACCATTTGTACCATGGCGATTGCATTCTTCCGTGGCTCCAGACGCACAATTCGTGCCCCGTCTGCCGCTTCGTCTTGCCAACCGAGGAGCATTTGGGGAATTTGCAGGACGGCGATGACCCATTGAGAGGCATTCTGGGAAATTCTCAGGCACTGCCCGTCGAGGTGCTGGACCCTTTGAGGGGCATTTTGCAGACCTTGCAGGATCCTTCTGCCGATTCCGAAGCATTGAGGGGCATTTTTGGAGATTCACAGGTCCCGATGAGCGATGGGGAGGACCCTTTGGGTGGCATTTTGGAGAATTTGAGGGAACTAGGGCAAGGATTAGGGTTAGGGTTGGGGTTTGAGGAGCTGATTGAGGGGAATTTGGGGATCGATATCGGGAGCACATTGCAGAACATTGCGAGGAGGCACAGGATGGTGTTCCCAGGGATCAGTTCGGGTACACGGATGGCTCAGGTGGGCCCCACCACGTCTATCGTGGGGCCCACAAGCAGCGGCGAGACAGTTTCGAGCAGGCCACAGGCGGAGGTGGATGGGGATGCAGTCATGTCGGAGGCGAGAGGGGGGCTGATCGAACGATAGGAGATCTTCTATTCTGGTATTCTGTGAAGAAGGTATGTTGTTGAAATTATTTCAATTGTTGTTATATCTCACGATCTCAGTAAATGTGTTGAATTTTTCTTTTCTTTTTTTTTTCAGTTTTGCTTCTATTTGGTGATAATTTGAAGTCTTTTCCATGTTGTTGTTTGTTGAATTGTTGTAGAGGAAACTGGTTAATTTTTGTATTCCTTCCATTTTCATTTATTTTTTATTCAGAAACTGGAGAAGAGTTTTTCTTTTTGTTTGGCTGAATTTTTAAGAATATTGGGTGTTGTCAAGGTACATATACCTTGTGTGCATAAGAGGAAGTTGGTATCTTTTCATTTTTATTTTTCTGGATTTTCATTTTTTTATAGTTTGATGCTTGAAACACATTATGCCCATTGTGACATGTCCTTCAACATATTGAAGGATATTGAAAGTTATATCAACCCTCCAAATTGCCTATTCCTCGTGACATGTCCTTCAACATATTATCCCAAAATTGAGATTAGTAACTTGGAAAACTAAAAAAGTTGCCTCCCCAAATTTACCAAGCCTAAATTTGTTAAAAAATAAATAAATAAATAAATAAAATAAAAAGAATCACCATGCCTGTGTCCATGACCTTCACAATCTTCCAAATTCCCAACATATAAGCCCGCCTCCCCAAACACACAAGGAAAAAAAAAAAATGACGTAAAGCCATCATGCGGCCTTTTCTTTTAGAAGAACCCATCTATAAAAAGGACTGTATGAACTTTTTTCATTCACTTCTCTTTTGGCTAAACTACATCTAAGGTGCAAATTATGAAAAGAAAAAACAGCTCTTTGGTGATGACCCTACATGCATACAGAAAATGCAAAAGGCTGAAACTTTATTGGCCAAGGTTCTGGAGAAATCCTTCCTCATTCTTTGATGAGATGTGCATAAAAGTTCATGACTGCTCGAATAAGAGGTGAGCTGGCTTGTGTTCTAGAGTAGGAAGGGCTCAACTGGCTTGTAAAGTGATCTTTATTCAGCATGATACATCTACTCTTGAATAAGAACTCTACGAAAATCCTATTATGGATTGATGATCTCGAGGAGTTGATCATCCATTTGGATCTAAGATTGTTCTTACTTTTTCTTTTTTTTGGATGAATAGATTGTTCTTAAGTTAGAAAACAGAAGTTTATAGGTACATGGAATTCTAAAGTTTTAATATGACAAATACTCATGATGTACAAATGACTTGAAGCAATGCAATAGTCAACTATGTACTCATGTGAATGTGGAAATGGGGAACTGGCATGTTGGAGGCCCATACAAAATGGATTCATGTTAAGAAGAAATCAGTCATAATTCTGAAAAATTGCCCATTATTATGCAAATTTTAGTATAGTTGCAGTCATAGTATGATTACCTAGGTCTTCAGGTGATTGGCTAAGTTTTTGGTAGGCCTGGCAATGGGCTGGACCTTCTAGCCTGGCCCAGCCCTAAAAGTTGGGGCCCGGGCCACAAGTTGTAGCCCGAAGGCAAGGCTAGGGCCGGACCACCACAACACGAGGGTAGGGCTGGCCTGAGGCTAGGCTGCCAAGCCACCACAGCCTGAGTGCCAGTCCTGGGTCATAGCCGTGCATGGCTAGGTCAAGCGGGGCCAGACCACCGCATCTCGAGGGCCGATCCTGGGTCATAGCCGCGACAGGGTTTGCCAAGTTTAGCCTGGTCCGGCCTGAGCTAGGATCTTGTTGGCAGAGTCTAGGCTGTGTCAGGCCAGGGCTGGCCCTACAGGGACTAGGGCCAAGGCTAGCCCAGTCGTTGCCAACCCAATTTTCGGTAGTTGAGAATACCAAGTTGTGTGCTATATGTTTTTTGGAAATGATCCCAAATGCCCTTAGCTAAAGTCACGAAAATAGTTATGAGCAATTAAGTAATGTTTGTATGAGGGTTTTAGAACCCAAATCATTGGGGCGGATCGTTCACTGACAGATCCATGTAAGATCATTGGATCGATGATCCAAAAAATAGTAAAAGTAAATGAAATAAAATAAAAATTAAAATAAGGGTTTATGAGTGGGGGATTTAGGGGGGATGTAACAAAACATTAGATTATATATATATATAAGTATAATGAAACCTGGAAAGGTTAAGCTGGTTGTCTCCTTTGATGAGAGCTGAGTGGGAAAAATTGGGAGGAAAATTTCATCTTGAATTTTCTCCTATATTGTTAACCTAAAGATCAAGATATTATATGATCTCCTATAGACAATTTTCTCCGAAATTGTATCCTTTGGACCATATCATCTTCAGTGATAGTATATTTCTTTTCTTTTCTTGTTAATGCTTGTCTAGGTTACATGATATCAAAGATTGGAAAGGACGAAATTATGGTTGTGGAATCACTGTTTTGAAAAGTACTAAAAATGACTAGAATATTTATGTAGTTTGGACATGGTAGAATTTTGGCTTTGTGGGCATTTAAGGGAGGGAAAGAGAAACGTCCCTTAGGCTTGGACTTAGTAGTAGACACATCAGTTTGGGTGAGGTAGGGAGATGAAGGGTTCAGACCCTTGAAGTTTGTCAAACAAAACCAGCTGCTCTACAAAAGTAAAATTAGTGAAGCATCATGGTTACAAAGAACTTACGGAAACTAGTGAGGTTAATGGTCGAGTCCTTTTTTTTTTTTTAAATGGTCTGTGACTGGAATGGTTTGCTGTTCTTTGTTGTTGTTGCTCTTATGATGAAACCTGGAAGTAGGCAGGGCCCGGTCTAAGTCTATTTGGTTAGTCCGGAGTTCTATCCGTCAGGACTCAGATCAGGAATTGCTGATTTCTTTAAGGGATTGTATAGAATGAAACCATTTACCTTTGATATAAGGTGGTCATAATTCCTTACATCCATTTGATGTGAAATTTGATTGCTTGGATGTGTCACGAAGTTCAAGAAAATTTCTTTTGAAGTTTGAGCTTGGTCAATGGAATAATTGCAGCCACCCAATTTCACATCCAATGGTCAAGATTATTGTGACCACCTTCTATCAAAGGTAAATGGTCTCATTCTATACTTTTCCTTTCTTTAAATACCTGGACAGGCTCTGTCATGGCATGGGTAGGCTTGGGCAGATTCTGTTATCACTTGGGTTACTCAAGTTAGGATCACCTAGAACCGGCAGGGTGCCTGCTCCGGCTGATTTAGGCTGGTTTGGGTCGGGCTTGAAGTATTTAAGCACTGGTTCTTTTCATTATTTGGGGAGAGATGTAGAGTGTAGTTTACAATAAACAAAGTGTACAAGATGGAAAAATGAGAAGGGAGAGGGAGGGGTGCGCATGACTATTAGTTCTTATTTTTAATTTTTGTGGTAGGTGAGGGATCGCGGTAAGATGAGTGGATTAGGTTTTCACAAGGGTGGCGTTGGAGATGATTGAGATATAGAAGGGGAGTAGGCTTTGGTGGACTAATAAAACTAGCATGATGAGTACCTATTGCCAATTGGGATGTTTGGGTTCAATGAAAGTGCAGATGTTGAGAGTTTAACAAGGAACATACATATGAAAGCATGGCAAAAACGTGTTCTTTGATGCTACTTGTCATATGAACTGCTCTCTGGGGAAAAAGTAGACTGATACTAGTATGATTCATATGATGTGTGTATGGTACATATATTATATAGTGACCATGGCCTTCTATATATGCATTTTAAGAAATGACATTTGGTAAAGATAAAAGATACAAATAAGCAACTCAACCATCACAGACACTTAATGAGGGATTAATGCCTATAGATTTTGTCAGCAGCTTTACCCATTTCCTTAGGTCTAGCATTTGGGGGTGTCTGAGTCTGCCCAAGTCACTTGCAACCGGCATCTTGCTGGTTTCAGATGACCTTAATTAGGGTAACCTGAGTCCTGACGAAGTCTGTCCAGGTGTTCATGAAAAAAGAAACAATGATTTCTGGTCCGAGTTATTGAGCTATCTGACTTGGATTTGCCGTGCCTATACAAGCCGGAGCCTGCGGGTTCCGTACCTGGTTCCATGTTTTAAACCACTGTTTGAGACCCATCTGAAAATAGGATCGCATTATATTTTCCTCCTTTTTGTTTAATCGTTATGGTGCTTTCAATTGTTTGTTTATAAGGAAGCTGTGGTTTATTGAAGTTTGAACTTCGAGGCATTTTCATTAAAACCGAACACATTCACCTTGTCCTTGAAACAATCAAGTCTTACTCAATTATCAGACAATAGAAAACTTAGATATATGACTCCATGACCATGCTTTTTCTTTTTGGATCCACTTCAATTGGCAATATTAGGTTGTTATTTATTAGTTTTTCCTTTAATAAAACTTGGGTCTTGCAGTCTTGGACAAGAACCTTGATTAGGCAAACTTTTGGCAAAATTATCTGTATTTGTTATGGGGTCTGATTCGCCTAAATTGGAGGTGTTTGTTGCACAGCGATACTCTCACCTTCTGATCACGAGAGGAAAAAAAAAATTTGTTACTCTGACCTTCAATCTCGAGGTCAGGTACACTATGGCCCTTATGCCATTTCAAAGCACTTCACTGTACTTATTTGCAAGCACACAGAATGCTTAGTTTTCCTTGTCAGTTACATGGTTTAAGAGTAAACATAGTGCTAGTGAACCTCTGAAGTTGTTTGCAACCATCTGCATGTCATCACATACATTTCTGCCTCTAATGTTTCGTTGATGTTATCGCCTTTTTGTTGTCAAAGTGATTGGAGTGTCTATACATGAGAGAGAGAGAGCTTTCTGAACTTGCATTGCATCCATGTTTGTCAGTTTCTCGTAATTCCTTTCATCTCTCCCCTTGAAATTTGTTCTTTATGTTTGGGTTTTGAAGCTCACTTTTGCCGCATGTACAGTTTTCACTGCATTGGTGGTAAAGAGAGAAGCAATTTCTATTCAAAGAAAGCATTGTGGCTGTGGCACAAATGCTGTGGTCATGGAGTCTTGTTTATGTTTACCGGGATTCCCGGTATATCACTTTGTAGTATTATCAACTGTACATTCATTTCCTCTCTCCAAATGGTGGATCTTGGTGAATAAATGTCTGGTGAACTTTGTTTGGGAAATTGAGAATTTGGGTTTTGCAGACTCATCTGTTTTCATGACCTCCATGTTTAATAAAAGAAATTTGAGTTCCTTTTCCAGTTATGATGTTGTTAAGCAACAAAATAAAGAAGCCATTTTCAAGTGACATTGAAGTTCCAGGAATCAGGCTTGGGCTGGAGTGGTTAGCAGTCGATGTTAGTAATGCTACTGTCATTGAAGGTCCACTTGGGCCTCTCTCATAAGAGAGACAGGACTTAGAGGGAGTGAGAGAGTTTAGAGTTTAAACTGCTAATGTTTCTTTTTTCCCCTATGTTTCACTAAATTATTCTTTATAAACATATGTTAATGACAAAAATGCAAAAAGAAAATAGAAAAATAGAAAGAAAGGGAAAAAAGTAGGAAGGAATCACAAGAATTTGTGGATCATCTCACGGACCTCATCAAGCACGAGCCACGCTTTGTGCCCTCCGATCACCTCTGCCTTCATCTCTCCATCCTTCCATAGCTGTTTGATTGGAAGGAAGATTTTGCTTAGTTGGAAGGAAGGTTTTTTTCTTTTCTTTTCTTTTAAATGAGGCAAAAATGGGCATGCGGGGAATATTTTTAGGCATTAATTACTAGAAATTATTGGAGATGCTTCATTTTATATATAGGAAATGCTAGCCTAAGCCAGTAGGTCTCTACAATTACATATGAGTCCAACGGTTTAGATTGATTTTGGGTTAATCTAATGATCACGACTGCATTTCGCATTTGAAGTTTAATTTTTTTTTTATATATATAAATCCAAATCACTTGAAATTTTGATCGTATGTTTTTTAAAAATAGGATAATCCAATAAAAATATCAAATAAATATTTCGTGAGAAATAAATTGTTCAAAATACATCCGAAATTTTTTAGGGGTATTTTGGTAGATTTATATATTACGAATTATTTTTTTAATATTTTTATTAGGTGCACTTTGATGAAAAGAATAGACGTCTAAACATTCACGTGATTTGGATTTGTAAAAAAAAAAAAAATTAAAATACAAAATGAGATTTTGTTGGTCAAATCGGTCTAGATTGAATCTGAGTTGTTGGGTTCATATATAGCTGTAGGACCACTAGCCTATGGTTATGTTAGAGTGTTCACACTATATATGTATATATATTAGAAAACTCAAACAAGCCCTTGATTAATGGATGATGTTTTCCTAAGGCCGTGGGATTCTAGTAAGGCTGAATATTCAAAATCCCTTTGAAAAAACCGGATTCAGTGGTGGAAAACGTTTTGATGCCTCGCAAATTTACTTTTGTTTTTTATTTTAGTATTTGAAACTCCAAAAATTATGTACATGCACATATTTAAAAATACGTGAAATAGATTGAAAAAAAAAAGTCTTATAAAATGAACTAATTTTAGGGTTTGAAATCAATCTTTCTTCAGCAGGGTTTGAAATCAATCTTTCTTCAGCAGTTTGAACTTTTTATAAGTTTTCAATTCCAGAAAAAGTCTTTGTAAAATGAACTAACTTTAGGGTTTCAAATTCATCTTTCTTTGACAATGGTCATTGAGGTGGAGATTAAATTTTTATAAGTTTTCAATGTGTAACTATATTTTTTGTAGTGTTTTAAAATTTGGACCAGTGGGGTGGATCATCCAACCTACAGATTTGTATTAGATTGATGGATTGGCCATTGGATATGGTCAGCGTCAATGATGGGGCAAATAGCCAAAAAAAAAAAAAAGAGCTTGGGGGTTTTACATACAGATTTGTGTTAGATTGATGGATTGGCCATTGGATATGGTTAGCGTCATTGATCGGGGAAATAGCCAAAAAAAAAAAAAAGAGCTTGGGGGTTTTACATACAGATTTGTGTTAGATTGATGGATTGGCCATTGGATATGGCCCGCGTCAATGATGGGGGAAATAGCCAAAAAAAAAAAAAAGAGCTTGGGGGTTTTTGGGACCTATAAACTATTAGATAAATTTAGAAAAATAATAATAAGTATAAAAGATGGGTTTTGGGGAGTTGCTCTAGGACGAATACCTTTTTATTTGGCCAATACCCAATCCGAATCGGTGGATTTTTTATTTTCAAGGAAGGTACGAAGTGGGTAAGATATGCGATATGTTAGAATAAAGCTGCGGCTTTTTGAGGTATTTTTTCTTTCACAATTGCAACAACTATAACAATAATAGTGGCTCATAACTTACCTGAATTGTTGGCATTTTCTGAAACCAAAATCCGTCCAAGCATGCAAGTGAAACAAAATGTATAAATCAGGACAAGATCGTTCTAGCATTAAAAAAATTAAAAAATATGTTATAAACTAAGTGATCATGGGAATAGATATTGGAGAGAGGACTCATTTAAATAGGTGAGACAACCGACTCATATAAACCTTATTCACTAAAGCAAGGAAAATGTTTATATAAGGTTGCAACCAAAATGTAGAATTACAGATGCACCTCAAAAATCTATCGAAAAAAGTTATTTTAATATTGAAAAACCTTCTAATTGATCATCTTGACATCGAGATGTATGAATATGAAAAAAAAAATAAAAAAATTGAGTCTCATAAATAAGGCAACTTGCAACACATTATCTAGACCATTCATTTTCAAGATTTTCATATATTTATAAATCTATTTGATATTAACTATTTTTGAAGTTTAAAATTTTATAAATAAATATAAAATAGATTTTCAGATAATCTTAAAAAAAATAATTACACCAAAAATAGATGTTATAATAAAATTTGGAGGTGCCCCTTAATTGGATTGTTTAAGATTGCAACCTTATAGAACACCCATAATGGTGGTCAAGGTAAAACCGTTGCGAGCCCCATCACTTGGATGACTGACCACCAATGGATCGGCCTAAAGCTGACAATAGCCCAATGGCGTACATTTTATTACAAACTCATATTAAAGGAACGGAAAAATAGATCTAAAATTAATATTTATTTTAATACTTTAATGATATATTTTGATTTAATTTCAAAATATCCATAAAAATCACATGGTCTTGATCTGAAATGGCTGGAAATAAAAAATATGGACTGAGAATAGCAAGATATGCATGGTAAGAAGGGCAATTTCAGGTTTATAGGGCTCTACGTTGAGAGAGCATTATATTATCGAAAGCATACATAATAAGGAGGAAGAATAGGGATAACAAAACATACAGAGATGTTGCCACGCTTCACAAGGGCTTGAGGGACATTATTGACATCCACGAAATAGAATTTTATTCTGTCAAATTGCACACAACTCAAGAGTTAGAAATTCAAGACCATAAACTCACGCAACAATGCCCCTAGCGGTTAGAGAGAGAGAAATACTACATTGCTAGAGAGAGAGGTTGCATTGGTGTTTGGTGGTATTTCTTTCTGCCGGAGTTTCACGGTCGTTATGATTCGGAAAATCCGTATAGATTGACCTATTATTTTTTATTGGAACTCGGAATTGGTTTGGTTTTTATGGACCCCCTCCATCCTGTTATGGTACCAGGTGAGTTTTTCTAGGTACTAAGCTACCTGGACATACTTGATCACATGGTTCCATACATTATATATATATATTTATTTATTTATTATTCTTTATTTTTATTTTTTTTTCTTTTTTATGGACTTGTTGGAATCCTTAGACTACCTAACCCAAACTTTGGATAGTCTGATCGAAAGTAGAAACCAAATTTTGTCTACCATAAAAATCAGTATCAATGTTTAACCCGTTTTTAATGGTTGAACAGACCGGTTTTGATTCAATCAGTTAGCCTGCCAAATAAAGTTGGACCGCCTTTTTCAGTATATTTTATGTTTTTACAATATTATTTATATATTTTTTTTATTTTAAAATATCACTACCAAACCCTTTCCCCATTCGGTTCCATCATAATAACCTAATAGTTTTAATGTGGAGAGATATGTACCATTGGTGTTTTTTCTTTCTACTGACCACCACGGATGGAAAAGAAGACCAGAGAAAGTGTTTAGTTTTCTTTCACCTTGTGTGGTACTCCGCTGCAAGTTTCTCCAGTTTTGGCTTCAAATATATGCATTTCCGGCACCAAGCAGCCATCCTGTAAATGGAGAGAGGGGTTTTGTAATTGACACAGTTAATTAACTAGAACTGCTAAATTGACAGAGAGAGAAAAAACCATTCAATGACAATGGGCTGGGATAGGTCCTGCGCCTGCTTGAGGGCCTGATCGAGCTCCTCCAAGCCAACAATGGCCTCCAATTCGATCGACGAGGGTCTCGAAACATTTTGCCAGAAAGCTCTGCTTCTCACTCCACTTTTCACGAACTTTCTCTCTCTTCTGCTCCTACCTTTGGGTGAGGCAACCACTGATTCTTCAGGCCTCATGGAACTGAAAACCCCAGAAACGGATACCATGTAAGAAGAGGAGAGAGGATGAACTGTTACTGGTTGATCAGCGTGGCAAAAATCTTTGTAACTCAGGTGAGAATTTGCTGCCAAAACCGCCATTATTACAAAATATAAATCACTCAAAAGATATACATGAATGGTTCAATGGATCAATTTGGAAACTGGAATGAAGAGAGAGAAAGAGAGAGAATTTGGAAGTTAAAAAATATTTTTTTTTGTAGAGAGAGAAATAGAGGCTTATCCGGAAGCAAGTGAGCGGGCAACATGGAATAGAGTGTAAAAGTGGGTCCAAGATACAAAAGTAGATTAAAAAGGATCGCCACATGGACAAAGTTTATATAGAAAAAAATAAATTATATAAGGTCTTTTTGGGGTAATTTTTAGTTGGCATGACAGCCCCTACTGGCTTTTTCAAATAGTACCTTATCCCCTTTTCTAAAAATTACATAAGGTTCACACCTTAAAAACCAAAGCGCACCTCTAATTTTTTTGAAAAAGTTTGTTTTTATTTTGAAAAATATCTAATCGGTTATCTCGACATCAAGAGGTATATATGCAAAGAAAATAAGAGACATCAAGTCTTAAAAATAGAATATTTTGTAATACATTATCTAGATAATTTATTTTCAAGATTTTCATGTGTTTATAGATCTGCTTGATTTTGACTATTTAGAGTTTACAATTAGAGATAAAAATAGATTTTTGTACCATCCTAATAATTTTAACACCAAAATGGTATCCCATGTCAAAGTTTGGAGGTGTACCTTACCTTGATGGCTCAAGGTTGCAATAATCTATGGTGTCTAGTTTATTTTGGACAAGGTTTATATGAGTCCTCCCGCTTCACCTATTTAAATGAGTCCTCTTTTCAAAATCTATTTTAACTATGGATTTTGAATCTAAAATTTTAAAGATAAAAAATCAAAACTATGATAATTATGAATCTCAAAAGAAAAATATATTTAAAAAACAAGACTGAGATTTTTAATATAGTTTTAATACCCTTATTTTTAAATCTAGGTGGGGCTACCATTTGAGTGCATCCGAGGAAGCAAATGTAGAAATGCATCCCTTGATGCACTTTAAAAAAATGTCAAATCTACACGGTTTAATTAACATAGAAGGTGTGGAATAGTGCAATTTTACTCATACAACTAAGGTTATTGCTATTTACCCAAAATAATAATAATAATAAGTTTGTAGCCTTATACGAACTTCGCCCTTGGGAGTTTTACTTTGAAATATATATATTTCGTGGAATTAAATATGGTGTTATAACTTTATTTAGGGATTATATGGACCATTCACTTTTGGTACATGGAGGTCATTATTACTCATTGTCATTTGATTTGAAATGCAGTGGATTGAAGTGTGTCACAATATTCGATATAATTTTTTTTGGATTTTGTGCCCAATCTACAGCACATCTCCAACTATTTGATTTCGCATATTATAGCAAGTAATGAATGGGTCCTAAGGTTAACACACATATATCTAGTTACCACGTCGTGGCTTCTAATATCACTAGCGCCACCAACTAACACCTTCAAAAACCTAATGGACATGGTTTCTATGAGTCCATGTAGAAACGAGTCACCTGTTAAAAAAAAAAAAATTGACATGGATTTTTTGACGTAATTTTTAAGGATCATGTAATTTCTAACATGAAGATCATGAATATGAAAAAATAAATAAATTTTTAAAATTTTAAATAATAATTCTATTAATAAAATATTTGGACCGTTAGTTTCAATTGTTTTCAGATAGACCACCTATTTGCATCCATCTTTAAAATGCATGATTTATACCTCGGGGACTACAAATGTAATAATGCGGTCCCCGCCGCATGCAACAACTTTCCAAAACTATTTCCCATTCTATTAAAAAAAAAAAACTGGTAGGGCTTGTCTTCCCCACTTAATTATCCAAAAAAATAAAAAGTTAAACCATTTACTTGTGGCATAAGTAGATCACAACCATTATTGATTGTTGGAAAAGACGTACCTCTAAATAGTATTAAAAGATGATTTCTCAATAGTAAAAATATTTGTGATGCCCTTAAATTTTATTTTCATCCCTAATTATAAAATTTAAACCTTACAAAATAGTGTAGGTCAATGATATATATAACACTTGAAAATATTGAAAATTGACAACTCAGATAATGCATCACAAGACACTATTTTCCAAACATGAAATCCATATGTTTTCACGTCTATACATTTTGAGGTTGAGATGATTGATTTGAGGGTTTTTCAACATCAAAATATCATCTTCTAGTGAAATTTGAGTTACAACTTAATTTGATTGTTTAGGGCCTCAACCTTGCATAAACTTTTTCTTTGAACGTTAGATGTAAAATTGGGGTAGTTGATGATATGTCATTGACTAGACACAAAGTCCATAATAAATTTATTTGAATGTTGCGACGTGTAGGTACACCATTATGAAATTGGTTAATTTTTCATGAGGTTCTGAACTCTAGGGACCACCCAATATCCCAAATAGTCATCTTAGATAGACCTAAGCCCTATAAACATAGGAAATTAACCTATACACCAATACAACATCATAAACCTGAAAATCAATACCCAAAAATCCTAGCTCTATAGATCCCTTAAAAAACACCCAAATTGGCCCAATTTTGATTCGAAATTATAGAAGATGTCAAGAGCTTTCCAACTGTTTAAGATATGGCCCATAAAGTTTTGTTTTGCATAAATCTTATTTAGGTCCAAACCTGGGGAGTGTGGCGTTTATTCAAAAAACTCCAAATGCTGCGAGGTGCATCATCTAACCCAAAACTCTCCAAATGACACGGTGTTCATCATCAACCGAATTTGATGTAGTTTTAAGATAAATACAATGTATAAACTTTAAAATGTGTGGAAACCGACTTTTGATGCGTATATAAGCTGTGTGATTCGGGTCATTCAACATACAACCAATTTCAAGCAAAACTCTATAAATTTTAGAAGTCTAAACATTTAGAGACTTAAAATGCTCGCTTTCTAAACATTAATTATCGATAATAAGCTATAGCTTAGGTCATCCTAACCTTAGCCCTAAAAACCTTTAGCCTCCAAAACCATAGATCCCAAAAACCTTTATCTAGAAGCCTTTAGCCTCCAAAACCCTAGATCCCATAATTCTCGATCTTAGATATAGGTTACAAAATCATAGCACAATTGTAATCTCTTTGAACTTTCATAGTCAAAATTTCGGCCAATTTCAGAGTTGGATTTCAATAAAATTCAAAGGCAAAAAGAAAGGGCAAAAGGGATAAATAACCCACGATTCTAATACACGCTTCAGGTTTGGGCATCCTGGGCCCAGGTAGGTAAGTTTTTCATTTTTATTCTATAATTTTAGTTATCCTAGTTAGATATGATTTACAGTACGCTTCTTTTTATTTTTTGCAAGAAGTCGGTGACTTTGTCGATGATTTAAAGAAAAAATGGTCTATTCAGGTTGATTAAGCCTTTAAATTATAATTTGACTATCCCCCACGAAATCTCTTGCGATTTTAATTAGCTAGTTTTATAACAGCGAGCCTCATAAACTTCCATTCGTGGGGTAGATAGACGCGCTTCAAACTGTCAGTGTTGGACCATGATAGAGCCGGCCCCGCCCTGGACTTGGGCTTTTAGGCCTGGTCCAGAGAGGGCCAGGGTTGGGACTCGCCTAAATACTTATCGTTCCACCGGTCGAAGGAGGGCCGGTCCATTACCAGCTCTATTTAGTAATCATAAACCCTAGAATGGAATCTCTATTCAGGAGTCATAAACCCTGGAATTAAGCGTCATTCTCGACGCTGGTTGAACTGCTCATCTCTCACTCTCTGCGACCAGAAGCTCCCTCTATCTACCGATGCCCCTCCCCTCTCTCTCAGCCCTGCCGAGCCGCTCCTTTATCCCCCTGCAACCCCAAGTTTTATCTCTCTACCCTTTCACTCTCTTATTCAACCCCAGTCGAGCCCCTCGTTTTACAGATAGAGAGAGAGAGAGCCCCTCGTTTTTCTCACGCCCTTATTTCCTCTCTCTGTAACCTCCTTTTTCTATTCATATCCCTCTTCTTGTTGCTGTCTCTCTCTCTCTCTATCTGTCTTGCTCTCTTTCTTCAAGCTGTAGCCCTTATTTGTTGTCCCCATCCCTCATATTTTTCCGTCCTCTCTCATCAAGCCCTCAGCGAAATTTCAGGTATGTTCTTCATTATTATTATTTCTCACGCATGATTCGAAACTCGGCCGAGCCTAATCTTGCATAGTCAAGTACTTGGGTCCAATTTGGGCCTCCTAAAATTTGGGATCAATGTTATAATTTTTTTTTTGTTGGTTTTTACAATGCTTTGTGAGTTTTTCCTGTCACATGCCTTATTTTTATGTTTTTATTTTTTTTTTAATTTTATTTTTTAGAATTTCAACTGTTGATCACTTTTTTTTCTAAGTCTATGTTATATATATATTTTTAGATTTTTTGGACTTTTTATGTTGCCTTGTTTTTGTTTAGTTTTAACCATTCCTATTTTATTTTAAACTACCACTCAGCCAAGGTCGCCTGGGGCCGGGGGATGAGTCCCAGGCGCGATGTGAGTTAAAAAACATTGATCTTCATTGTTATTAATCTTCATTGTTCTTAATTGCGTTCAATTTCATCTTGGTGCTCTAATATCTTTTCATAGTGTAGCAAAATTTTATCTGATATTTCTGATAATATCTGATAATTGTGCGATTGTTCTTTTGATGCGATGTGCTATAGGAAAGGCACTAACTTTTGAATGGGATTCGAGTAATCGCCTTTCACCGTACTGATTTTCAGGCCAGGTTATGGTTGTAGCATGCTCTTTTTACTGTTCGGTTTCATGTGTATGTGTTATGTCAGCATGCTTTAAGGTTAGTTTTTTGGAACGTTACTCAAGGACTCTTACCTTTTTTTTTTCTTTAAATATAAGAATATTTACTCTAGGACTCTACTTTACTCCACTAGGTTAGTTTTTTGGAACATTGCTCAAGGAATCGACTTGAGTCCACTCTGACTCGTCCGAGTATCTCAGTGTCCGCGGAAATGAGTTCCAGGGGCCAACTCGCATTTGCTAGGAACTTCAAAAATTATAGATTTTGTGTTGAATTGATAACTTTCCTTATTGTATGTTCCGATGTTTTTATTTTTCTCTTTGATTTTTCTGAAATATTTCAAGGTTTGAAAAATTGCCTTAAAATGGTCTTGAGCAAGGTTTGAAAAATTTCCAGAAATATTTCAAGGTATAAATAAAATTTTCAATAATCCATATTTTATGTAATTTTTTCATCTTTTATAGACTCTTAATGATTTCTGTTACTCATTTTAGTTTTCGCTATTTCTAATTATTTTTATTTTTATTTTTTTTCACATTTTTTTGAGGTTTTCTGGGCGTGTTTTGTTCTTGTATGGGACATGCTGAGTCCACTGAGGCTTGCCTGAGTTACCCGGCTTGGGTCAGGCCCCAGTCCGAGGCCCGACGGAGTTTCAAAACATTGGTTTGGAAATAGGGATCCTTGTTGAGGAATACAATACAAACTTGTCTACTGTTTGTACTCTGTGGAATCTTTCTTACTTTTTTCAAGATGGCCTTACGTAAGTGTTGTTGTCCGGCAGAGTTTTCCCATATTTGCTGATGGGCCAATGGCCTTGTGGATATGTTCCCGTTATATAGTGTCGTTCTTTCACGAGGCATTTTCTGTTATCTCTTGGAGAAGTGATGCACTTGTTTCCTAAAGATTGCAAAAGAAAGGGAGGGAAATCATGCATTTTCTATTCTCCCATGGGCTCCATTGTCTGGCAGAGATTTATAGTTAAATTAAATTATGCATTATGAATTAAAATATTCCGTGGAAATTATAAATGTCAACCTTCAATCAATGAGTTACGTAACTAACGGTTAAAACAATGGCTTCCAGATATCCATGTTTGCACAAATGGGAAATTGCCAGCAGCGGACTTCCTCTGTTTTTCCAAAAGAGGAAGTGCAGAAAAATTAGTTATGTATGATCTAGAGAGAGGACACCATATTTCAGAGAGAAAATTTGGAGAGAAGTAATTTAGAGAGAAGGATGTACTCCTCAATACCTTATCGAAGAAGCAGGAAGTGGACTCCATCATCAGAGATACCCTACCCTTGCAAAGTTCTCGTTCTTCAATTTGGCAGGCCCCTGCATGTATCCGACTTTACTAAATGGTAATATCTCTTCCGAGCTTTTACTTCTTCTTTCCTTGTTTTCTCTCTTGCTATATAGACAATTTATCTTTCTTGCTCCTGTCCTAATTTCCACTGTTGCCATATCTCATACTTTTTCTGCAGATAGTGGAATGTGGCCTGATGATTAGTCACTTCGCTTTTATATGCTTTTTTCTGACGATCAGGTTTGTATACATCCTTTTTTTTTTTAATTTATGGTTTGCTTGTATTGATGTTTCTGTTCTGTTACCTCTTAATTGTTTGTTTTCTTTTGTGTTGTGCCTCTGGTTTTTGGATTAGTCTTGTTAGGTGTCCTTTAGTTTGTCGAAATTGGTAGCAAACAGATGGGATTTTCCTTTTACATTGAATTGCAAAGTCTTGTAGATTGATGAAACTTCGCATGCTCATTTTGTTTTTTTATTGATTGTCTTGAAGTTAAATGATTAAATATTAAATTCATAATTACATGAACAAGTGGATTAGTAGCTTTTCATGTATATTATATGTTGAAGCTTCAAAATTCAAATTTTATCTGTCCCATTATCTCTGTGGCTTGGTTCTCTATTAGTTTCTTTTTCCGATTTTGCTTTAGTTACATAAATATTTTGATCATACAATTGATTGCTACTCCAATAAGATTACACCAATAGGTTTTCAAGATTACATTTTCTGACGATAATTTATGTATTTGGTTTAAACAGTTTGCTAAATCAGCAGGAGAAGTTTTGAAGTTTGCAATCATTGCTTTAATAGATATAGATTCAGAAGATATCCAAGTTTATGTGAAGTATTTTTTATATAACATTCGTAACATACTACATGTACTGTATTTTTCTTCAATATTCATCATATGGAGATGGATGCCGGGTACAATCTCTCCCCATCATTCTATGTTGACCTTTTCCACTTTCTTGATCAAAAGTGTGTTTCATGTTTGAGTTGCTTGTTTTCTGCTTATTATGAAGACAAATTTCCCCCCATTTGTTTGTATTGTTTATTACATTTTATTCTATTACATTGGTGTGAATGTTTGGAGGAGACAGCCCTAGGGAGATACTCACTAAAATATAGTTGGATAAGAGATATATATTGAAAAGAGTAACATTTTTATCATACAAAATGGGAGTCAACTCAGTGTTCTTTTCATTTCCATTGCCTTTTAGTTTTAAACCTAGTCCTTTCTTCCCAACACCTCTCTCTCCTCTCTCATCCATCCTTGCCCCATTGTGCCTCTCTCTCTCTCTCTCTCTTTGTCTCTCTTTTTGTAGGGGTGGTGATGCAGCTAATCGTGGACTAAAGTACCTAGATGTAGTATATTCATTAATTTTTTGTGCTTTTGAATTTTATTTTAAATGGAGTCATAAAGAAAATGAAATAAGATACTCTGTATTTGTTTTTGCGCCCTTTACCAATTTTTGGGGGTTTGATTTGTGGTTCCCCCAGATGTAATGGCTTGGGCGCCATACTAGCTTTTGTGGCTATTCTGAACCATGGCCTTTTGCTGTTGCCGTTGTTCTGGGAAACTCCACACACACTATTTTTTTCCCCCCTTTATCCTTATTTTCATGATTTTGTATTGTAGGCACCATTCATTTACATATTCCGAGTATACAGGGTTTTCTGTTATATTGTGTGTCCCATCCCCTTTCCACTCTTTCCATATTCAGAGTATCTTTGATTTTACACTCATATCGTTTGTCCCATATTAATGTTTCACTACAGGAATTAATTTTGTGTAGGGGATATGCTTCAAAGAGTTATAAAGAAGGAATATCCGTTTTTTTTTTTCATTTCATGGTTGTTTGAATTTTTGAAAGCTTTGATTACTATAGGTAGTGTTTTCGATTTACTCCCTTACACAATGGGCCATGAAGTATTTCTATGATTCTTTGGTTTTTATTCCCATAAAACTGGATTGTTTTGGTTGAGTAAATTTATGGAAAAGATTCTAGCGATGGTTGAATGAAATATATACCAAATGGGAGAGACTGCAAATTATTGTAATTTGCATCAAATAAATGCCATTCACTTGAGTTACCATGTGTTATTATGCTTTTTTCTATGTTTCTTTTACTTTTGATTGATTACTTGAGAAATAAATATGCAACATGTCTAACACAGAAGTAGCTGTAGTTAAGTTGCCATGGACTGTACAATTTGGATACATCCATAACCACTTCTTATACTTCTGCAAATTCTTTTGTGAAACTTTTATTCAAGATTATGTTTTCTTTTCAATGTATGCATACAAGCCTCTATTTATTTTGATGTTTAAGAGCATGATTATATCTACTTTTCTCTATGTGATATAACCGTATCAATATGCTCAGAGTTGCAGTAAGAAAATTAATTGGCTAAATATATTAGTAACATTATAGGTTTACCCCTTGGGTTCTTTATCAGAGGCGATGTCTTTGACATTTTGCTAATGGTAGCTGTAATAGATATGATGTTGACTTAAAGTTTTGATTCAAGGATGCTTATAAGTATCTCATTTATTATGCTCTAGTGGGAAAATTCTAAAAGCTCGAACTAGACATTTGTCACATACCCGACTATAAGCATGATTTAATTCTTTGAACAGTTAACTATAAGCATGATTTAATTTACTTAGTGTCCAATATTAGAAATTCTTGCTTGTGATTGAAATGTGTACCTTGTGAGACAAATAATCAGATTATTCCCCTATTGGGGTTTTCCTTGTTTTGCAGGTGTTGGTTTTCCATTGATGCAAAAATGATGGAGTCCAAGGTAGATTAATGACGGATCTGGTGGGTTTGATACGACCTGGATTCTCTATCTCCCTCTCTCCCTCCCTGGTATCACAGTGATAGGCCCCTTTTCTGTATTTTGCTTCTTTATTCCATTGCCATCCTGGGCTGTCTTTCTTTCGAGCCTTCCCATCTTGTTTTTGTTTCTCTTTTCTTTTTTTTGGCTTATTATTCTTGGTGGCTCTCTATGTTGCCCACACTTGCCCAACTTTTTAAATTTTTTTCTCAATCGTTTTCCCTCACATTAAGGTTTTTCTCCTACCATTTCTGCTATCTCTGGTTTACACCATGTTTCTTTCCTATTATCCCTTTCCTCAAATTTACTCGTGTTATGTTCTCATGAATCATAGGAGTGCCTTTCGTTTTATTTTCTTTGATTCACTTTCTGGGTTTATTTTCCGGTTTTCATCTTTGATCTTATCTCTTATTTTGTCTTTTCTTTTCTCTCTTTTTATTTATTTATTCAAATAAAGCTTCTTTTTGTGGGCATGGTCATGGTGCTGATTGTGGACTAGAGTACCTATATATTGTACATTCATTATTGTTTTTTGCGTATGAATTTTATTTGGAAAGGGAATAATAGATAAAATGAAAATAAAATACTTTGTATTTTTTAATGCACACTTTACCAATTTTTGGGGGCTTGATTTGTGTTTCCTCCATATGTAATGGCTTGGGCGGCATACTAACTTTTGTGGCTATTATTCTGAACCTTTACCTGTTGCCGTTGTTATGGGAAACGCTACATACACTCTTTTGTTTATTTCCTATATCGTTATTTGCATGATTTTGTTTTGTAGGCACCTTCCCTTTTCCATAATGACACTATCCCGGGTTTTCATGTACATTGTGTGTCCCATCCCCTTTCCATATTCTGAGTATCTAGGGTCTTACACTGTGTCATATATTAAGGTTTCACTAGAATCAATTTTGAGTAGGAGTTATGCTTCAAAGAGTTACAAAGAAGGAATTTTTGGAGTTTTTTTCATTTTTTTTTTTTGCCTTCAAATTTTATTTGAAAAGGGAATCATAGATAAAATAAAATTGAGATAGACGCTGTATTTGTTTATGCGTCCATTTCCAATATTTGGGGGCTTGGTTTGTGATCCCCCCACATGTAATGGCTTTGGTGCCATACTTGCATTTGTGGCTATTCTGAACCGTGGCCTTCTACTGTTGCCGTTATCCTGTGAAACTACATGGACACTCTTGTTTTTTCCCCCTTTTATTGTTGTTTTCTTGATTTTGTATTGTAGGCACCATCCCTTTTCCATATTCACAATATCGTGTCTCATCCCCTTTCCATAATGAAAGTATCTAGGGTTTTGCACATATTTTTTGTCCTATATTAATGTTTCACTAAGGTATTCAATTTTGGCTAGGAGTTGTGTGTCAAAGAGTTATGAAGAAGGAATATCGGGGTTTGTTCATTTCATGGTTGGTAGAATTTTTGAAAGCTTTGATTAGTATAGGTTTTACTTTCAATATGCTCTCTTGCATGAGAGTGGGCGTGAATTATTTCTTCAAATCTTTTGTTTTCATTTCGACAAACTGGATTTTTTGGTTCAGTAAATATGTGGAAAAGAGTCTAGCAAATTGAAAAAAAATAATATGGCAAATAGGGTAGGCTACTAAACTATTGTAATTTGCATCATATAAATTATATTCCCATGGGGTTGCCATGTGTTATAATGCTATTTATGTGTTTTCTTTGCTTTTGATTGATGGTCACTTAAGAAATGAATATGCAACATGTCTAACACGGATTAGTATATTGTAGCTATAATTAAGTTGCATACAGGCTGTACAATATGGCTGTCTCCATATTCTTTGCTTTTAATTGATGATCACTTAAGAAATGAATATGCAACATGTCTAACACGGATTAGTATATTGTAGCTATAGTTAAGTTGCAAACAGGCTTGTACAATATGGCTGTCTCCATATCCACGTATACTTTTTGTGAGTCTTTTGTGAAACTTATATTCAAGATGATGATTTCTTTTCAAAGCATTTATATAAGCAAGCCTTATTTTTTTTGATGTAGCATGATCACATCTACGCGTTTCTATGTGATACATCTGTATTGTAGTGAGAAAATCAATTGGCTAGACATCCTGGTGACGTTATAGTTTTACCTGTTAAGACTCTTTAGCATACAGAATGTCTTTGAGATTTGCTAATGGTAGATTAAGTAGAAATGATGTTGACTTATGATTTTGATTCATGATGCTTATAATTATCCCATTCTTATAAAAGCATGAACTAGATATTTGTCACAGGACCAACTATAATCATGAGAATTTACTTCTAGGTAATTGCTTGTCTCTGATGATTAAAAATTGTTGCTTGTGATTCAGATGTGTTCCTTGTAAGGTGAATGATCAGATTGTTCTCCTGTTGGTTTTCCCGGTTTGCAGGTGTTAGGTTTCTATTGATGCAAAAAAAGTTGGAGTTCAAGGTAGATTAGTCGCGGATCTGCCCAGATTTTAGGCACACTGAATTCTCTCTCTCTCTCTCTCTCTCTCTCCATATCTCTTTGGTGTCATAGTGAAAGAGGTAGGGGCCTTTGTTGTTGTTTTCTTCTTTATTTTGCCTCTTTCATCCAGCCTCCCTATCTTGTTTTCTTCGCTTATTTTATTGGTGACACTCAATGTTGTTCACTAACACCCAACTTTTCAAAACTTTTTCTCATTAGTTTTCCATCTTGATATTCACATTGAGTTTTTTTCCTCTTGTTTCTGCCTATCTCTGATTTACACCATCTTTGTTTTTCTGTTATTGCTTTCCTCAAATTACTTATTTTATCATGAATATTAGGAATCTTTCCATTTTATTTCATGTGATCTACTTTCTGGATCTATTTTCATCCTTTTTGTCTTTGATCTGATCTTTTTTTTTTAATATTAAATTTCTGTTTTTTGGTGTGGTGATGATGCCAATTGTGGAGTAGAGTGCATATATAGTATGTGCACTATTTTTTGAAAGAATATTGTATATGCATTACTGTTTTTTGCATTTGAATCATAGAGAAAATGAAAATAAAATACTCTGTATTTGTTTATGCGCCCTTTACCAATTTTGGGGGCTTGATTTGTGGTTCCCCCAGATGTAATGGCTTGGGCGCCATACTAACTTTTGTGGCTATTCTGAACGATGGCGTTTTTCTGTTGCTGTTGTCCTGGGAAACTCCACAGACACTCTTTTTTTGTTTGCCCTTTATCTTTATTTTGATAATTTTGTATTGTAGGCACCATCCCTTTTACATATTTACAGTATCTAGGGTTTTTGATTATATTGTGTGTCCCATCCCTTTCCATATTCACACTGTCTAGAGTTTTAGACTTTTCTTGTGTCCTTTATTAATGTTTCACTGTTGGAATCGATTTTGGGAGGGAGTTGTGTGGCACAGAGTTATGAGGAAGGAATATAGCTTGTTCGAATGTTTGAGAGCATTGGTTACAGCAGGTAGTGCTTTTGATATGCTCCCTTGCATGAAACGGTTTATGTTCTTAGCTATTGCAGTTTGGAATCAAATAGATTACGGCTGAGGAACTTTAGAATAGGATGAATGAGCAGTGGCCTTGAGCACAACCACATTTGTCGATAATTCAGTGGTGTGGCTATTCCCGTCATTCTTGTTTGGCAAATCTGGCCGGTAGCATACTTCCAATAAAAAAAATCCCACACTAGTACACATCAACGGGTGAAAATAATTCGTTGTTGTCATACCACAAACTGTTTTTTTGTTTCGTTTTGAGTAAATTTATGGAAAAGAGTCTAGCACCGGTTGAATAAAAATGTGTGGCAAACAGGGGAGACTACAAAATTATTTTAATTTGCATCAAATAAATTATAATCTCATGAGTTTTCCATGTGTTAATATGCTTTTTTATGTGTTTCATATTTTGATTGATTATTTATGCAGATTAGTACGTTTTAGGTATATAGTTGCAAATGGACTGTACAATTTGGATGCTTCTGCCACTTCTTATACTTAGACGAACTCTTTTGTGAAACTTATATTGAAGATGATGTTTTCTTTTCAATGCATGTGAATAAGCGAGCCTCTAATCATTTTTATGTTAAGGAGCATGAATTGTAGTGAGAAAATTAATTGGCTAGAAAGTATTGCAATATTGTAGTTTTACGCATGGTGTTTTTTAGCAAAGGGATTGTCTTTGATATTTTTCTAATGGTTGCTTAAATAGATATGATGTTGACTTGAAGTTTTGATTAAATGATGCTTGTAAATATCTCATTTTATTATGCTCTAAAGAGGAATATCAGAATATGTAAAAGCACAAATTAGATATTAGTCACACGCCCAACCATAAGCATGGTTTACTTTACTTCTAGTTAAGTGCTTGTCTCTAAGGATTAAAATTTTTAGCTTGTGAGCTAAATGTGTTCCTTGTGATGTGAATGATAAAATTATTCTCCTATTGGCTTTTTCCGGGTTTTGCAGGTATTGGGTTTCCATTGATGCAAAAAATTGGTGGATCCGCATGTTTTTGTGTTGCCTTGGATTCTTTCCCTCCCTCCCCCTCTCTCTGTTATAAAGTGAAAAAGGTAAGTCCGTACTTTCGTTGTTTTCTTCTTTATTCCCTTACCGTGCTCGTCTCTTTTATTCTGGCCTCCCTAACTTGCTTTTGTTTCTCTTCAATTTTTCTTTGCTTATCTTGGTGATAATCTATGTTGCTCACAAACACCCAAGTTTTCAAATTCTTCTTATTTCTTTTTCTTCATGATTTGCATTTGGGTTTTTCTCCTCCTGTTTTTTCCTCTCCTATTTAGACCATCTTTCTTTCCTATTATCCCTTTCCTCAAATTACTTGTTTGGTGCTGTCATGAATCATAGGAGCGTCTTCTTATTATTTCCTTTGATTCATTTTCTGGGTTTATTTTCACCTTTTTTGTCTTTGATCGTATCTTTTATTTTGTCTTTTCTTTGTACTTTTCTAAATCAAAGTGGGTGTGGTGATGATACTAATTGTGGACTAAATTACCTCTATATAGTATATTTACAATATTCATTATTTTTTTTGCCTTTGAATTTTCATTGGAAAGGAATCATAGAGAAAATGATTATAAGATCCTCTGTATTTCCTTTATGTGCCCCTTCACCAATTTTTGTGGGCTTGATTTGTAGTTCCCCCAGATGTAGTGGCTTGGGCGCTATACTAACTTTTGTGGCTATTCTGAACTGTGGCCTTTTTCTGTTGCTGCTGTTCCGGGAAACTCCACATACACTTCCCCGTCATTTCCATATTCACACTATCTCGAGTTTAAAACTTATAGTGTGTCCTCTATTAATGTTGCCGAAAGATATTCTACTCCCTCGGGTGTGTACTGTCCATTTACTCCCTCGGGTAAAACCCTACCTAGGATTAGTTTTAGGACCCCAAATTTTGGGGATATAACCTCTTTAACGCACAGATTTCTATGCTCTTGAATGTCTTAAATTTTTATCATTGTGAAACGAGAGGTTTTGAAAATACATAAATTCCTCGTATAAATTGGCAATTTTACACAAATTCCAGCCAGTAAACTTAGTTTTACACTTACTTCGAAATAAAAATTACAACTCTAATTGGTCCTTTTACAAATCCCAAAGTTGAAATACAACCAAACATATGGCAATGCTCATGTACTCAAGTCCTCACGTATACAACACTATATAAGATAATATATTCAAATTTGTCATCACTTATGAATTACATCAAATACTTCACGACCAAACTCCATCTTCATAAAAAATACAAGATTACATATATACAATTGACTTGATCATGGTGGGCCAAATATGAATTCAATTTGCATGGTTTATTGCTAATAATTCATCATGGCATTAGGGCATAGGATATATAGGCATAAAAGCGATCATGTTTCATGTATGAATGCTCAATTCCTCCATAGCACAAAACATTAATTAACAATAAATAAACTTACAGACAATTAATGGAAAGCCAATGGTCGAACCTTTTGTACTCGGATCACAAATCAGATTTTTAGGGACTTAATTTTGTCCAATAGAAAAGGGCATTGATGATTTCAATACTCAAAGAGATCACTTGACTTTCGAAAGCTTATAATAAATTTTATACCCACTTTTACAAGTTCAATTTGATAGAGATATGAAGATGACCAAGTATCAAAGAGGGTTGAGATATATCCAATTCAAAAGACTTAAACAATGGGCATACCACGTACTATGGAGCATAGTATCACAAGACATTTTCTCAAAGTGCAAGGCTACCACGAACTCTATGCTTTTGAATTTAAATTGTGGAAGAAAGCTCACTGATATGATGTTTATATTCACTCATGTGTTAAAAAAATTTAGGTAATAAAAAACTGGAAAAATAGATGTCTAGTTGATGAGGGTTCGAATTAGACTACACTTATTCATGGGATGGTGCATATGGTTCAATTTGAACATGAAATACATTGGAAACTAAGGATGATATGATGAAGAACTTCTGTAAAATGAAATTTATAGCAAGTTATTGATGGAGGAAATATGTTTTAATGGAAACTAAACTTCAAGAAAATGATTACGTTAGATATGGAGATGATCCGATTGATCCTCAAAGATAAGCTAGCACACCATAGGAGAATAGATCACCAAAATTTGATGAGTAAAGGAAGGGGAAAGGGGCAAGTACGTGGGCCTCTTTTGCTCTCTCTCTAAGTTCATAAAGTGGTCTCTTAAGTTAGTGAAGAATGAATTTCATGTGGTATTTATATTAAGTGGTAAGTGGTGAAGCGATTTTAGTCCTTGGTGCTTTTCATCTATGGCACATGAGAGGCTATATGATTTTAGCCACTCTTCCGCATCCGACCACTTATATCAACGGAAATGGATGAGTTTTTAACACCACCATCACCCCTTAATTAAACCCTAAGTTGATTTTTTAACATTTTGGTCTCTTTGTCCCATAAAAAAATACCATTTAAGTGCATTGTAGAGATTCTATAGAAGCCCTTCGTTTTAGTAAAATCACTAAATTACTATATGGACAAGGGCATGTCCTTTGTAGTAATTAAAAAAACCCACTTGTGAAGAAAATATCTTGCGACACATCCAACGAAATTTCAACAACCAATAATTTTCAATTGGCTCAAGCCTATGGGACAAAGCTACATGAGAAATTCACACATGCCATAATCTCTCACATGGATAAGGTTATTAATTCAAAATATTTCTCAAATAATATTGGTATCACTGTCACACTTTCCAAAAGGGTCCCATGTGAGTCAAATTAGCATGTAGCAATAAATAAAAAAACCTTATAAAAATTGCATTTTACAACAATATACTACACCTTAGGAAATAAAACAAACAACACAATATAACAAAATGCCTAATTCCAAAAGGGCCCCCACGCATAGGCCATGATGTTATGTTGATGTTGGACCCTAGGTGGCGTGTGGGGGCCACATGGCCTCCTTGCAGAATGTAATATTCTCCAAATGATTTTTCACTAATAATACATTTTTTTTCATTAAAATAAAATAGGACAAAAGGTAAATGAGATCTTTAGGCTTAACACTAAGCATTGGAGTACTCCATTGGGGTAGTTTAGAATGGTGGTTCACTGTCTCAAGATGACCTAATGGATTTATGCTTCACAGTCTATGGTAATGACATATAATTGGCCGCGTCAAAGTCACTTTAATTAAATTTTCCATCATCATGTTCTCAATGGATTACATGTGCACCCTTGTGGGACATATAAGTGTTATGATACCATTTGTTGGTGTGTTAAGCCAAGTCCAAGTGACTCATTTAAATTTTTTTATTGTTTTGAAACAAAGAGGTTTTGAAAATACATAGATTCCTCATATAAATTGGCAAATGTACACAAGTTCTTGCCACTGAACTTGGTTTTGCTTTTATTTTAAAATAAAAATTTCAACTCTAATTGGTCCCTGTACAAATCCAAAATTTGAAATATATCCAAACATAAGTGATGCTCAACTGCTCAAGTCCTTATTTATACAGCACTATATAAGATACATACTGAAATTTGTCATTACTTATGAATTACATCAAACACTTCAAGACCAATCTCTATCTTCATAAAAATCACAAGATTACATATGCACATGTGACTTGAGAGGACCCTTGTATTAGAGTTGGGACTAAGAGAGAGAAATTGAATATGGATGTTTGGTGTATTGGGGCTCCGATTTATATACCTCGAGTACATGAGGCAATGAGTATTTGCGCTTTGAGAGAGTAATCTCTCGCGGAGGTTTGAGGGTCACCTCCGAGTTGGGGCTTTTTTGTTGAGTATGCCTAATGGTTGTGGTGATTGGCCATGGCGATGAGAACCAAATGAGTACAATAGAACCCAAGTATTTTCTGAGTAATGGCCTTGTGTTGAGTGGTCATGACTCAAGGGACATGAGTTTGTATCTTGACACGAGACCACACCATGGCATATGCACTAACAGTCGCATTTTGGGAAGCCACTATTCTATAGTTTGATCCCACTAAGAAGCGAGTGCACATGTGCGTTGAGAGGGCCCCTGTTTTTGAGTACTTATATGTTATACAATGGTGAATCTATTATCCATTGAGAACCTGATGATGAGAAGCTTAATTAAAGTGACTTCGATGTGGTCAATTATGTGTCCCTGCCACAGACTGTTGGGTCACCTTGAGACGAAGTGGACTGCCACATGAGATTAGCCCAAATGGAGTACTCCAGTGCCTATTGTTAAGCTTAGAGATCTCATTTACCTTTGGTGTTATTTTATTTTGATCATAAAAGGTGTAATATTAATGAAAAATCATTTGGAAAATTTTTGAAAATTTTAGATAATATTTTGAAATTTTTTAAACCCCAAAATGAGCCTTTTTGAATTTGTTTCCACAATATGACAATCAAGGACATCCCATAGGGATGTGACGTGGCAGCCCCTCACTCACCTTAGTGGCTGACTGATGGTGGTATTAGACCAAGTCTAAGTGACTCAAAGTTAATTTTTTTTTCATTATTGTGAAACCATGAGGTTTTAGAATAAATCAATTCTTATATAAGTTGTCAATGATGTACACATTGCAGCCACTACGCCTGACTCATACTTAATTTTGAAATAAAATTACAACCCTAATTTGTCCCTTATAAATCCCAAACTTAAATACAACCAATTACAAGACAACTCAAATACTCGATTACTCATTTCACAACACAATACAACATAAATACTCAAAGTTTCTTATCATTTAAGAAATACATACTTATTTATTTTCCACTCTTCATCTTCATCAAACCCACAAGATTAAATATGCACCTCACAATGAACCAAATATGAATTCTACTTGATTGGTTTATGACCAACAATCCAACATGGCATTGAAGTGAAGCATCAACTACATGTTTTACATATGATATACTCAATTCCTCGAAATCATAAACCATTAAATAACTGTAAATTGTTAAAAATAAACATGCAAGAAATCATTGGGATGTTAATGTCTAACCCTTTGTGTACGGATCACTAACAGATTTTTTTAGTACTTAATTTTGTCCTATAAATGAGAGTATGGATGGTTTTATTTTCACAAGGAGATCAATTCACTTGAGAAGCTTAAAATCACTTTAACAGCATTTAAGAAAGTTCAATTAAAGAGAGAAATATACATTGGATCAGATGAGAAAGAACTAACACCAAACAAGCAAACTATGAACTAACTACACTATGTAGTCCATGGGACTATCAAAACTTTTCTCAACACGAAAGCTCACAATGCACCCAAAATTTGAACTTGGAATTATGATGAAGACACACTGATATGGTTTAGAAAAATACTTGCATACTAAAAAACATTCGGACATGAAAAAGGCTAGACAAATCAAGGTGTAGTAAGTCAATCTACACATTATGGAGTGAGGGAACATCAATCGTTTCTCAACACAAAAGGGGAGATCACAAAGCCAATTTTGTTTCTCCAAGATAATATAAAGTTACTGATCTTAGTGAATGAATTGACCTAAATTGCTCAAAAAATTCAAATGGAAAAACTCTAATGAAAACTAGACATGAATGAAGGAGTTTGAAGCAATTTTAGGCATGTTCAAGGTAAGGACTACACAATTCAATTCAAACACTTAGATCAATGAAAACAAATGATAAATAGAAACAAATACTTATGTAAATGCAAATTTACAAGAAGTATTCGAAAGTGAAAAGATCAAATGATGGTAAGGAAACTCAAAGTGATCTTCAATGATGGACCAGCACTATTTAGAAAATGTGGTGATCAAGGTTGATCATCAAAACCAAGAGCCTACGGTTGGGGTGTGAAACCTAGATAGATCGTTCTCTCTCTCTCTTTCTCTTTCACAAATGTGTTTGTTAAGTTAGGTTTTAATTGAACCTTGTGAGATATTTATATAAAGTGATGAGATGTGAATTGATCTTGACCCTTGGTGCATCTCATCTATGGCACATGAGAGACCATAATCCTAGCCATTCAATCCCATTTAATTAAATACATGAAGGGATGAGATTTAATCACCTTTATCACTCGTTTAACCCTAATTCAAACTATTTATCTTTTGGTTTTTGCCTTATAGTTTATTTCCACATATGTTCATAGAAGTGATTTCACAAAAGCCCTTAGTTTTTATAAATCATAAAGCTATTTTATGTACAAGGGCATGTCAATTTTGGTAATTGGTAAAAGCCCACATGTGTGAATAAAATATCTATGACACAACCAATAGAAATTCTTCGATAGTTGTACTTTACATGGTTTAAACTTATGAGGTGATGCCACATGAGAAACACCCACATGTTATAATATCTTATGTAGATAATAATTTTTAAATCAAAATAAATCTCAAAAAAATTTCCATGGCTTCGCACATACCAGAGTGGCACATGTGAGTAAAAAGAACATTGTTATCGGGTATTTTTTGACTAACTTAACCCTCGGCACGAATAAGGAAGGAACCTGTTGCAATCTGGTCTCGCCGGTACAAAAAATGCCTACGCATTACGGAAGCACTGATCAAATAAAGTTGTTTTTTTAAAAAAGGCAGAATGACCCCAAAACCTGTAGGATGATGGCTTGGGGTGCTTGAAGGATCCTAGCCAAATTTCAGCCCAATCTGACGAGTTTAAGATGATCAGGACAAAATGTGGTTCGAAAATACAACTCCTATTGTCCTAAAAATGACCATATAACTACAACCATATTTTTCAAGTTTTAGACGAACGGACAACCACCATTAGATTCGGAATGTCGAAAAATCCCGGAAATACCAAATTTCTGCTCAATTGGACCCTTCGGGACCATTCTGTGTCTAGCTTACCAAAAAAATGTGGGTTTTATACTATTGCGGTGCAACCTCCATGAACCAGTTTCCATAAACCATTTATGAATACTGTGATTTCTCATTTCGGGGTGAATTTTAAATGCTCATAACTTGCTCATTTTGAGTCCAATTACTTTTAAATTCGGACACGAGCTAAATCTCGTCAATACGCTAGTTTTGACATATGACACACATCATGGTGTGACCCGAAACGAGAGAATTTTTAGAGAGAAGATGGGCTCGACACTTGAATTTTCAGACTTGAAAAGTGAAACATTTCCATATTCAAGAGGAGATATCTTGGGATCTTGATTTTGGATCGTCGAAAGTATGGGTTCGTTGCGACCTTGCTTCGAAGGGCTTAAGTTTGATATAATTTTTGTGTGGGATTGGAGGTCGGATGACACTGAATTTGAAGGTTAAAGAAGGCACACTTTTCGGTAGCCGAAATCCCATTTTTCGACGACCTCCCAAATTTGGAATGCGCTCAAATGGAGTTTAAAATGAACGAATTTTACCACAAAATGATCGTGATAATATTCTCTACAATTTGTGATAAGAAAGAGCTCTCAAAACGTCAGTGATCGTGCTATATTGGTAGTCGAAGAATCAAAAGTTTATAGACTTGGCTGGATTTTGGGTTCTTACTTAAAACTCCGTTTCAGGACGATCAATGGGTATCAAAACATGCATAATAATACGAGCAACAATCCTACGGTGTTTGATCGTTCGAATTGCCACGGGAAGCCCCCGAATTGACCTCAAATGGTGTCCATGACTTAGGCTTTCTCCAAAGGCGACCAATTGGTCATTTCTTGCATTATGGGGAGGGGTATTTTGGTCATATTTCATTAATACGAAATTACATTTTAATTCAAGAAAATGCTATTTTTGGAAAATTTGACCTATTTACCTTTCTCTCTCTTTAGGTGCACGGTTCTTTTTCTCTTTTCCCTTTTTTCTTTGCTCTCTCTGGCTCTTCTTTTTCCCTTTAATTTACTAAAAATAGCATTTTCTAAAAATAACATATAAGTTGTCAATAATGCCCCTTCCCACAATTTAAAATGGCGTTTTATGTGATTTAAAAATTTCAAGAAAAATGATAAAAAATTCCCAATTTTTTGTAAATGATATTTCACCATGAACACACATTTTCTCATCAATATTAAATTAAATAGACCAAAGGTAATGAGTTAACATTAGATATTGGAGTATTCCATTGGGCTAGTTTCTAGTAGTGATCCATGTGACCCAACGGACCAATGTTTCACAGTTTATGGCAGTGACACATAATTGACTACATCAAATCACTCTTAGTTTTCTATAATTGGTTCTCACTGGATTATCGGTGTATCCCTATGGGAATATAAGTTCCCTAAAATAGGGGTCATCTCAAAGCACTTGTGCACCGGCTCTTTTAAGCCGGATTTGTTGGTTATGTTGCGTTTCAGGCCTTAATGCTAATAGTCTTTCGCTTAATGGGAGTAAGAGAGCGAATGAATCAGGGATCTTGGTGCATTAGGGCCTAAATTTATGTACTCAAAGCTCATGAGGTAATGGATGCATGTGCTTTGAGATAGTAATCTCTTAAAGAGGTGTGAGGGTCACCTCCAAATCCGGGTTATATTGATTAGGATACCTCATGGTTGTGATGGTTGGTCAAGATTACGAGAATCAATTGAGTACAATAGAACCCGAGTATTTTACAAGTATTCGTCCTTAGTGGAGTGGTCATGACTCAATGGACATGAGTCCGTACCCTGATACGAGACTGTACCACGATATGTGCACTTACAGTCGCATGGGAAGCCACTCTTCTGTTGTATTATCCGACTTAGAAGAGCTAGTGTATATGTGCCTTGGGAGGGCCCCTGTATTAGAACAATAGTATGTCCCATAGGGGTGTACCTATATTCTATTGAAAACTCGATGATGGGAGGCTTTGGCTTAGTGACTTTGATGTGGCCAGTTATGCGCCCCTGACATAGACTTCGGAGCATAGGTCTGTTGGGTCATCTTGAGATACTGGTGAAACATCATTTTGGACTAGCCTAATGGAATACTCTGTTTGCTAGTATTGAGCCTAGAGATCTTATTACCTTAGTCCATTTAATTTAATATTGATAAGAGAATATGTAATAATGTTGAGAAATCATTTAGATAATATTTGGAAAATTTTTAGAATTTTTTAAACACCAAAAATAGGCTTTTTGAATTTGTTGAACATAAATACTAAACAAAGACATCTGATGGGGTGCCACCATGGTCTCATGTGGCTATATAGGGATGCAATGTGGCACCCCCACCTTCCCTTGATGATGTCATAGCCACATGGGGACCTTTTTGTCATTAGCTCTTTTGTTGGTATTATGTTATAACATGTTATATTGTGCTGTTATATTTTGTTATAACTTAATAAAGTATTTTGTCACATGTTTAATTTTCTCACATGGGCCACCGTTTGGTATGTGAAGCCATAGATTTTTGAGAATTATTTTGATTTAAAATTATTTCCCACATAAGATTTTATGGCATGTGAGTGTGTCTCATATGGCATCATCTCATAGGTTTAAGCCATGTGAAGCCTAAGTATTGGTGAATTTCTATTGATTGTGTGTTATAGATATTTTATATACACATATGGATGTTCTAAATTACTTAATTGCAGATGCCCTTATCCTTAGTGTGCTTTCTTTTTTTTATTAAAAAGCCATGGCTATTTAAGTAAGGGTGCGGTTTGTATAGAGCCTAGGCTCTAAACAATCAAATTAGAGTACCTTCAAATAGTGTCGAGAAATGTGGTTTCAATTCTGAAAATCTTTTTGATAGCCTTAAAATATATTTCCATCTTTATTTATAAAGTTTAAAGCTTAAAAAGTAATGTACATCGAGAGATCTATGAAAACTTGAGAATCTTTAAAATTGACGGTCCAAAAATGCGTTACAAAATACACAATATCCAAAACTTGAAATCCATTTTTTTTTCTCATGTCCATGCATCTTGATGTTGAGATGATCAATTTGAGGACATTTGGGCATCAAAACAACCTCTTCTAATAAAATTTTTGAGGTAGGCTCGAATTTGATTGTTTAGAGCCTCGACTCTATATAAACTTTTCCCTTTATGTAATCTTCAATATGAGCTTAAATGGAAATAAAACATGGGACAAGGACTAGAAGGCAAATGGCTCATATTAGGGTTTAAAGGAATGATAATGGTGTTGAATCTCATCCCTTCATCTAAGTGGTTCGATGAAGATGAGTGATTAGGATTATGGCATCTTATGTGCCATAGATGAGTTGCATTATAAGGTCAAGATCAGTTCCAATCTCATCACTTCATATATATATATATATATATATATATATATATATACATATATATATATATCCCTAAAGTTCAATTAAAACCCAAATTTTGGAGAAACGCCTTTTATGAACTAATAATGAGAAGGAGAGATCTACATTGATATCCACACACCACCCCGTTTGCCTCTTATGTTTGATCATCTTTGATTATCATTTGATCTCATATGGTATTCCCCCTTCTTCAAGGTCAAGTTGAGCTTATACTACCATCAAGGTACTAATCAATTTTTGTTTTCCTCTTCATAATTTCACTCTTTCATGTTCAAAGGCTTATTGTAAACTTATATTTATAGAAGCTTTTACCTCTTTCAATCAATAGTTTTGAGTGATCTCTATGCTTGACTTGGATAGTGTGGTCCTTCATCATGATCTTAAGTTATGTACCCTCAATCTCTTTGTTTCATGTCTAGTTTTCCATAGTCTATTTCCATCCGATTTTTTCTGAGCATATCTTTTGTTTATCATCAAAATCAGTGAATTAATTTTCATTTTAGAGAATTAATTGTTGGGTTGGAGTTTCCCCTTTTGCATTGAGAAAAGTTTTGTGGACCGGTGGACCACACTTTTATTGTTTTGAGTTGGATTTCTCTATTTCCCTTCGAAATCTGATCTCTGTCATATTACTCTCTCTAATTGAACCTTATTAAGTGGTTTTAAAGTTTTTTTTTAAGCTTCCCAAATGGATTGATCTCCTTGTGCTATTGAAACCACTTATGCACTCATTTATGGACAACAGTAAGTACCTGAAGGTCTAAATTGTGACGTAAAGGGTCGACCTTGACTTCTCCATGTTTGCTTGCATGCTTATTTGTTGTGATTTACAGTTATTGAATGCCTTATGGTTGAAGGAATTGAGTATATTATATGAGAAACATGATCATTCTCATGACTTTGTAGTATAAGCTTTTAATGCCATGTTATATTGTTCATGCAAGTTCAAAATTTGAAATCATATTGGCTCATCATGATTAAGTACATGGTGTATGTGTAGTACTGTGGTATTTGATGAGGATGAAGATTGCAGATGAAGTCAGCATGTAATTTCAAAAGGATGAGGAATTTTGAGTATGCATAATGTAGTGTGTTTTAAAGACAAGCATTTTGAGTATTTAAATAATGTATTGAATTATTTTTATTTTTAGTAAGGGACTTGTAAATGGACCCATTGAAGTTGTAATTTCTAGTTTTTAAGGTTTGTATAAGTCTAGCTTGTGGGTTGGTTGGAATTTGTATATTACAGTTTTGTTATGAAGCTTTTGTGTATTCAAAACTTCATGGTTTCAAAAAAGTGGAAAATTTATAAATTGAGTTTCCAGCTCATTGGTCTTATATAACCAACGAATGGTATCAAAGCACGATTCTAATATTGTCCTTCTGTCGTTTAGTTTGGTCTAAAAGTATGATTTTCAAAGTGTGTAAGCACTTGATCACGAATGCCAAAGTGTATGTGCCTTAATTCTAGAAAATTTATAGTGTCAATGGCATGAGAATTATGACTTGCAATTTTGAGAACTGCTCACTGGTTTAGACATAGTGGTAGGACCTTCATATAAAATGTTGATATTCTATGGTATTTTGTGTTTTTGAGTGTAGTTTCATAAGGAAAACGTCCCATGATCAAATCATGTATATTTTGAAAGTTATTAACAGTTTGTTGGAGTGTGCTAGTTTTGTGAAATGAGTTTCCAAGAACTTGACACCTTTTTGCGTTAGGGGGTTTTAAGCAATCAAAACATATGATATTGAGTTAGGGCCGACTTATACTTTTTAGGAGTTGTGTCTAGTTTTATGTGAATTTGAGATCATAGAAAAATTCTTCATATTTTATGAGATATGGTCGTTTGATCAGAAGTAAGTCAAACTGCAATTTTTGCTACACTGTGCAGAAATTGACCAAGGCCTTCTTGATCAGTTATTTCGTATTACCCCCTAATGTAATTTGTTTCATTTTGAGTGTATTGTAACTAGGAATATGTCTCATGAGTAAATTTTGAATAGTTTTAAAGTTATGCCCATAGAAGTGGGTCGTGCTCATCTTGTAAATCTAGAAAAACTGCATGAACAATGTCCTAGGTGTAAGTAGGGTGCGAGTACCTTACACTCTTGTAATCCAACTATGGAGCATTAGTTGTTAGAAGTTTTTATGACTTCATAGGGTGTATTAGATCAGTGAGAGTGTTGTATAAACCTTACTGAACCATGTGCATAAGATTTAATACTCGATACCCGAGTCTTGGTCTAGATCTGAGCTACTCTCGGATAGTGTATGCTGATATTGTCAACAAAGCCAAATACACTTTAGGATAAATGAGACCATGCGTACAGTAACAAAAGGGAGAAAGAAATGGTGTAGTCAAATCATAGATCGGAACAAAGGGGTTGGCACACTATGATTTGGTCCTTATTAGACATAAGGTATGCCTTATTTCTCCCTTTATGCACGAGTTTAGTATGTTGGGAAATCTTTTGTCTGAGAACAACCATCTTGAGCCTTTGATATCTTATAATTAATGATTAATATTCTATCTTAGCATGTTATGTGAGTATTATGATTGGAAAGCTTGGACTAGTCATATAAGCTATAAACTTGAAATAGGCCAATAGTTCTATATTGAGATAATTGAGTGTTTGTGTCCACTTTTATATGAGTTAAAGACGCAAGACATATGTATAAGTATTTTGATTTTAGATCTATGATCTTAGATTCAAAATACGAATCCGTTTGATATGGTTAAATCAAGAAATATGGCATATGTTAGAGTTATACCTGTGATTACATAAGCATTATGAAATATATGAAATTGTTATTATTTGTGGGGTGTTTTATGACATGAGAATTTATGAGATGTATCTTGAATATGTCATTAGCATTGGCTAGTCCTTATGATGCCTCAAACTACATGTTTTATTATTTTGAGCTTTCCTAGATGCCAAGATAATGTCATGATCTGTATTATCATTTTGTGAATACTTAGTTATGCAATATAATTCTTATGTGTACAAGTGAGTATAGAAATTTTTTATGAATGGTATATGACGATTATTACATAGCATGTAGGGCTCATTGGTCATGAAAAAATGTTTTCTTGTAAGATTTTCCTTAAAGTTGCATATTTTTCACCATTTTAGAAATTGAGAACAACTGAAGCAAAAAGGGATTCATTGCGTTAATGTTACCCAATCAATTATTGAAAAATAAAAAGTCTAACATAGAGGTGCCCAGTAACTTTCACAAGCGGCATTTTTCCAAGTGACTCAAGTCTTTCAGTGTGGCGCAAAATCAATACAATGATAGTTATAGTGCAGCGGAAGAAAATGGCTCATAGGTTTATAAAAAGATCAATTTCAAATACGAGGTCATTACGTTTTTTCCACAAATCAATCTTATACAGCGCCTTTTCTAAAATTTTCAATAAGCAAAATTGATATTAGATATAAATTTTCCAAAATCAAGACCAAGGTTTTCTTTGAGGATGGTTTTACTACTTGATTGATCAATGATGCTCCCACTAAAACCAACAAGCTTGTCTTTCAAAATAACTTGAATTTACGGTTTTGGAAATACAACTTTCTTTTAAGGAATACTTTAAAGGTCTAAAAAAGAACACTATTCAAAGAGACTCCAAAAGATTATGATACACAATTATGTGGTCATAGGATAATGCTAAACGAGTCTTTTTAGGGCGATCATCCAAAAGTGAAAGTAATATGGAGTTTTCCATTGTCATAACCCCAGTTTTCCATAGTAATACATAAAATGGGGTAGGTTCTCCTTTGGTTTATAACGTCATCTTTTGCTAAAACATTTGAAATCCGGAGATCCTTGTTTAGAAAAAGAAGTGTTTTTGTTTTTATTTTGAAGTTGTTTAACTGTAGAAAAACAAGTTTTTAAATCAAATTCCCTTTCATGATTTGTTCTCAATTATCACATTCCTTGCATAAGATTCATTTTGATTCGGTTTGTTCTCAATTTGAAAAATAGTGAAAAACATGCAACTTTAAGGAAAATTTTATTTCATACATGAAAACTCTTGTGCGATCGTGTCCGTTCCTATACGATCTAGTCTTTTTTTCTGTTATTACTCGATCCTATCCTGATTTGACCTCTAATTCTGTAGCTCATCTTAGAATCCTTTAATCGATATCTACCCAATCGTTTAATAGAATCATGTTGGGATCTAAGCATCACAAAGTATTCACGAAAGGGGAATATGATAATTGACTTTATTATCTTGACATCTATGAAAGCTCAAAAAGGTATAAAGCATGGAGCATGAAACAACATAAGGATTAGTCAATGCAAATGACATAATCAAGATACGTCTCAAGAGTTCGCATGTTATAAAACAGGCCACAAACAATAACCATTCCACATGTATCATAATACTCATCTAATCACATATAATTCTTACATATGTTATTTTTCTTGAATTAGCTACATCCAATGGATTGGTATTTTAAATTAGAGAAAAGAGATCTAGAATAAAAATACATGTATATTCTATGTATCGACTCATATTAGAGTGTGCACAAGCACCCAAATATTTCAATATGGAAGTATTGACATTTTTCAAGTTTATAGCTTATGTGACTAGCCCTTGCTTTCCAATTATAATAATCGTGTAATATGCTAAGAGATACTATTAATCATCATATGTTATACCAAGATAATCCACCAATCAATAACCATAAGAAATCATGGAGTGAAGTTTGTTTCTCTTGAAACAATAATTTGGCAAAATATTAGAGTTATGCATAAAAAGGTAAGGAATAATACCTTGTGATCCCATAGCTACGTCTTGTGGAGTGGCAAGCCTTTGCTTTCGATCTCTGATTTATTTTCATCTTCTCTTTCCCTTTTTTGTCATTGTGCTCATGGTCCAATCTATCGTAATGTATCTTTGGCCTTATTGAGAATAACATCATACACTTTTTGAAAGAAACTCGGATCTTGACCAATATTCGGGTATCGGGTATTAAATCTTATATTCATGACTCAGTGGGATTTATACAGTCATCCCACTGATTTAATACACTCTATGAAGGCATAAAACTTATAACAACTGATTCTCTATAATTGGATTACATTAGAGTATAAGATATCTATACCCTACTTACACTTAGAATGTTGCTCATGTAGTTTTTTTGGTTTTTCAGGATGTGCATCATTCAATCATATGGACATAACTTTAAATTTATTCAAAATTTACTCATGGGACTTCTTCTCAGTTATAATAGGCTCAAAATAGAATAAATTACATTAAGTGGGTATATGAAATAATGGACCAAAAGGACACAAATAGCTTGTGTCTCAGAGAGTTAAGTTTTGCAGTGTATACCAGAAAACACAGGCTGACACACCTCTGATAAAATGACCATTTCTCATAAAATATGAGGAATTTTTTTATGAGCCCAATTTTACATGGAACTAGATACAATTCCTCAAAAGAGAAACTCGGCCCAAACTCAAGATTATAAGTTTTGATTGCTCAAAACCCCCACATACAAAAGTGCAAACTTCCTGAAAATAACTATACAGATCAGACACTCTCTAACAAACTGTCAATAACTTTCAAATTATGCATGATATAACTGTCACAACCCCACCCCCTACCGGCCCACAAAGGCCAGCACCGAGCCCGCAGGGTGCGAGATCGAACATGGAGGTTGAATCAAAGCCGGTATCAAACAAGTACTCAACAGCTTGAAAAAGAATTCTAATAACCACCCAACCAAAAAGATTTGAGCATTCACCAAGAACTAAGATAAGCATAATCACTCCCATAAAATCATGAACATTACAAAGGGCATCATGGCCATACCGAGGCCCATACACCATATACTCAGAAACAAAAAAATATACAACCTAGAGGCCTACGACCCAAAGCCAAACTGTCAAAAATATAAACAAGTCTAACGTCTTGATGGGGTTAGCATCCGCCTTGACGGTTTCTTGGCGTAGGCTCTCCATCAGTGTGGATTAACTATCTACATGGTGAAAGTAAGGGATGAGCTTCATAGCCCAGTAAGTGGAAACTTGATGTCATTATTTCGTACATATACCAATTCATTCATGCCACGTATATCGCCATTCATGTAAGCATTTAACACAATTGATATTATAACCATCATGTTTCTAACTTATTAACGTGAAGTCACACATAGACGTAATCAAGTGCGAATCAAAACATATATAGCATGATTCGTGATATATATATATATATATATATATATATATATATATATATTACACTATATATTAGTAACGTAACGACTAACTTACGTACGTACGAACGTAACGGTAAGTACGTAACGTACGTAAACGTACTACGTTACGTACGTACGTACGT
>NW_006499705.1:2690123-2715666 GCF_000471905.2 Amborella trichopoda | reverse complement strand
GTTAACGGTAACGTAACAACCTAACTAACGTAACGTAACGTAACTAACGTAGTACGTAACGTAACTAAACTAACTAATATAGTACTATAGTATAGTGTATATATATATATATATATATATATATATATATATATATATGCACATATATTGAACAAGACATTCAGGCATAAGGATCGATCAAAGCATTCTAGCATGAAATATAACATACACCTCATCATCAAGCAATCACAACAAAAGGAGTCCTGCAATAGAAGCACTTACCTCGGGTCCGAGGTTGGAACTTCTACCTTGTCCCATCGAAGAAGTGCCACTCGCTTCCGTTTGAGCTGTGACACCTCACTCACACCCATGGTCACCAACACACTTTGCGATTTTGATAGGCACTAGCCTTGCAAGACACTACTTCCTATACCCACTTGGATAAGAGTTTGCACTGTCTGGGTGCTAATCACTATGAATGGGGGAACGACCACCCAAACATCTCTTGCCCTACTCTTGTCCTATTATGGGGAGTTGGGGAGGTCACAACTGCCGGCACAAGCTAGTAATAAGTCAGGTCATGCAATACGCTCAAAGCATGCCAAGAAATCACGTATCACGTCATGCGCACCTCACTAGTGCCAATCATAGCCATGCAACACACTTAACGCATGTCAAAAAATCACATCTCACATCATGCGCACCTTACAAGTGCCAATCACGGCCATGCAATACGCTTAAAGCATGCCAAGAAATCACATCTCATATCATGCGCACTTCGCTGGTGCCAATCATGACCATGCAATACGCTCAAAGCGTGCCAAGAAATTACATTTCTCATCATGTGCACCTCACTGGTGCCAATCATGGCCATGCAATACGCTCAAAGCATGTCAAGGTATCACATCTCACATCATGCGCACCTCACTGGTGCCAATCATGGTCATGCAATACGCTCAAAGCATGCCAAGAAATCACATCTCACATCATGCGTACCTCATTGGTGCCAATTATATCATGCAATACGCTCAAAGCATGTCAAAAAATCACATCTCACATCATGCACACCTCACTGATACCAATCATGGCTACGCAATACGCTCAAACCATATGAAGAAATCACATATCATAAGAGACATCACTTTGTTATATTATCATGCTTATCAAATCAAGAGACATTACCATGTTAGTAGAATGCTATATATCAATGTAATAAACATCACTATGTCATATTATCATGCTAATCAGTTCAAGAGATATTGCTATATCAATAGCATGCTATATACCAATGTAATAAACATCTCTAATACATATTATCAAGCTTATCAATTTAAAGATACATTAATATGTCAGTATCATGCTATGTATCAATGTAATAAACATGACTATGTCATATGACCATGCTTATCAAATCAAGAGGCATTTATCAGTAGCATGCTATATATCAATATAATAAATATTACTATGTCATATTATTACACTTATCAATTCAAGAGACATTACCATATCAATAAAGCTATATATCAATGTAATAAACATCACTATGTCTATTATGATGCTTATCAATCCTAGAGACATTATCATCATAATAGTATGCTACCTATCAATATAATACACATCACTATATCATTCAGTGTTTTAAAATGCGGGATGCGGCCTTGATGTGATGGGGGGCCGATGCGGCGATGCGGCCCTGATGCGGGTGCATCGCGATGATGCGGTCAATAAATGTAAAAAAATTCTAAAAAATAAAAAAAATAGGTTAATGTATAGAAAAAAATATGAAGGTGATATATGTGATAGTAGGTATTTTAGTTTAATGATTAACTTCAAAACTATTAGCTGTCGGAGATTCTGTATCCAGTTATCCACTATCCCCTGATAGAATCTAGAAACTTGAAATCAGCTTCGTAAAGCATTCAACAATCAACAACCATAAGCACAAATTTGCACCATAAGCACAACCATCAACAACCATAAATACAACCATAAGCACAAAATAGTGATATTACAAAATACAAGCCAAAAGTCAAGTTCAAGAAGAGTTAATAGTTAATAACTTAATACAATCATCCATTTTGAGAGTCAATTTTGAAATTTGAACTTCATTTTTTTCAAATATCAATCAGACAAGTCATCTTGAGAGTCATCATGCGCATCATCAATATTATCCTCGACGGCCTCCATGTATTCTTCTTCATCAGTCTCTTCTAAGTCAGCTTCCTCCTCGACCTCTGAAGCTAATGTGCGAGTGCGACTAGACCCAGCAGCTCCTCTACTCCTTTGTGCTCTAGTGTTAGGTCGATCTTCTTCATTAACCCCTGTTGCTAGCTCGACATCAAGCCATATAAGATCCTCACCCTCAAACACACGCTCGTCTTGGATCCACGGTCCACTTACTTACGGAATCACCATCAGCTTCATATAATTGAATAGGGCTGAGCTTCGTGCGATTTTCATACCTCTCCCTAAGCCGCTCGTTATACCGCACATAAACCAAATCATTCAACTTTTTTTGCTTCCAACTTATTTCTTTTTTTTATATGGAGCTGTGGTAGAAATTTGAAATAAGATAAATTAGATTTTAGATTAGAAAATTGAAATTCAAGAAATAAAGATTAAGGAATGAGGAGTAAAGGACTTACATGCTCAAATGCACTCCAATTGCTCTCACAACCAGATGAGCTACATGTGAGATTCAACACTCGAATAGCAAGACGTGGTAGATTTGGTGTCTCGCTTCCATATAATGCCCACCATGCAGCTGTATAATATTTTATAATTTAGAATATAGTTAAAAATTAAGGGTATAAAATAAACAATAAACTATACATTAAGTAAGAGACAAGTAAGATTATTTTTGGGCTTTTGGCCTTTACCTGGATCTGTAGTGTCCTTATTTCGAGTGGCAATATCTCTCCCAAAGTTTCCCAAGGCTAACTTGAACTTAATCAATTCATGGCTCTGGATTTCATCCTGGATATTTTTGTCTGGCACCAACCTCTCCAGCATATTTAAGAACCCACCATTTATTACACGATTTGACTCAATGGATGGGTGCTTGTAATGAAGAGATGGGTTTAGAAAAGAACCGGTTAAATGGAGGTGCCTGTGAAGCTGGGTATCCCATCTCCTATCAATAATTTCAAGCATAGCCTTACGCATATTTTCATCATCCTTTAAAATATCTTCTATTTCAGCTCTTGCCCAAGTTATTGCCTCATGTATGTAGCCCATGGCGGGCTTCGCATCACCATCAACCAGTCGAAGCACTCTCACTAAAGGGCGAGCCACCTCCAATGCAATAAGTATTTGACTCCAAAAAGATATATTCAAATATTTTTTTTAGCCTTTCTCCCATCCTTATGCTTTGACCATTTGCTTTGACTCCATTGCTCTGAAGCAAAAATGATCCTCAAGGCACTTTTTTGCTTGGCTAGGCTTCGAAGAGTGAGAAATGACGTGGCAAATCTAATGATACCCGGTCTCACTAATTCTCTCTTCTTTGTAAAAGACCTCATCATGCTTAGGACTATGGTGTGATTGTAAATAAATCCAACAACAAACATAGCTCTTAAAATCACCCCATTAAATAAAGATGTACCCATTTCCTTAAGCATAAGATTAACACAGTAAGCTACACAAGGTGTTCAAAACATATGCTTCCTTTTCAAAGTCAAGAATGCCCAACTGCAGCATAGTTGGCACTATTGGCAGTGATAATTTGTACCACATTTTGCTCCCCAACAAAATCGACAATCTCATCCATCAAGCCAGATAAGTATATACCATCATGTGACTAAAGTACCTGTTGGGTAGTTACCCAAAAAATTAATGAATGCCCTTGATTTCCCATTGGACCAACCATCACCCATAATAGTGGCCCCATATTTCTCCCACCCTTCTCTCTGAGAAATCAAAATTTTATTCACATCAAATACAACATCCTTCAACAAGGGCTCCCTAACCTCATGTAGTGAAGGAGGAATAAGTCTTGGGCCATATTATCCAATTGTCTGGACCATACATGCAAAACTATCCAGAGTTATAGTATTAAAAGGAATGCCGGCCATGTAAATGCACTTTGCAATCCACTTACATACCGATTTCCTTTGTTCTTTCTTATATTTATTGTCAATTGTGGTTTGTTTAGTTTTTTTCTCTCTCCTGAACCACAATTTCGGGGCTAGGGGTGAAAAAAGAATCCATTGGCCCCTTATAGAGAGGTGTTCTTCTCTCAGCACTACCACCAATATTTATAACCCTCTCTCTTGAGGTTGGAGTATGAGTACCCCTTTGCCTCAGCAATTTCAGACATATCATCATCATCATCATCATCAAATAATTGCATATCATCAAGTAATTCTTTTTTTTTTTTCTTATCTTTTTTCAATCTATCCAAATATTCTCTAATCTCCTTTTTTATATCATTTGTAGCTTGTGGGCATGCTCTCACATTCCCAAAAATTCCGGCTAAATGCTCTTTTGTCAAAAAATACTACCCATATAAGTATTTCCACAGAGCAAGCATATCACACAATTTCTATCTTTCGGATTTTTTAGTTTAGCATATTTCTAAGCCGGATCTTTGTCACTAGAAGATTGGGAAGAAGACATTGCTCCAAAAATAAGTATAATAGTATTATTGTACAAGAAGGAATAAAAAGTTACCGACTCTGTGAAGTAGTGCTCGATTTCTTCACGGCCTTTGAAATCCCTAATTTTTTATCACAAATTCACCTTAACATCCCCAAATCAACAATAAAAGACATCAAATGAACATCCAAGTATCAAACAACCGCCAAATCGAAGATTTTGATGAAAAAAAAATTTTCACCAAATTTTTCTTTTCCTTCGATTTATGCAAAAAAAGCCACAAAAGTGGCTGGAAATCTTCGATTAAGGGGTATAGTAACCCCCCAAACAGTTTCCCTAAACATTGGAAAAAAAAGACCATTTTGCCCCTCCCCTAGGGGCAAAATCGAAAAAACATTTCGTGGAAACAGATGCGAGCGAGATGCGGTCTGATGCGGCCATGATGCGGCTTGATGCGGCGCATATGCGGCAACATCTGTCAAAAGCGCATATGCGCCTGAACGGGATGCGGATGCCAGCGCATCCCGCATGTTGTGGCCGCATTTTAAAACACTGATATCATTTCATCATGCTTATTAATTCAAGTGACATTATCAATGTAATAGTCATCACTATGTCATATTATCATGCTTATCAATTCAAAAGACGTTACCATGTCAGTAGCATGCTATATATCAATGTAATAAACATCACTGTCATATTATCATGTTTATTAATTCAAGAGATATTATGATGTCAGTAGCATGTTATATGTCAATGTAATAAACATCACTATGTCATATTATCATGCTTATCAATTCAAGAGACATTACAATGTCAGTAGCATGCTATATATCGATGTAATAAACATCACTATGTCAATTTCTGGTTTTAATTTCTGGTTTTTCAAGATGAATACTGCCCACCTTTTAGGGTATATCATTAAATTTAAAAATCAGTTAGATCTGCAACCAATTTTTTGATAATCTAGACTCATAACAAGACAACTTTTATATAGCAAGTAACCCCAGATATTGGTCTAAAGTTTGTCAAACTACTTGATTTTCCCTGATAAAATTTCTTTTTTGTGCAGCAAAAAATGCAGGGTGACCCCCTACTTGAATAGTGACCATAACTTTCAAATCATAAGAAATTTTATTATGATCCAAAACCAATTTTAAACTAGACTAATTTATCTAACATTTCAATGTGGTTTCATATCATTTTAGTAAATTTTAGTTTGTCAAAAGCTTCACAAAAAAACCTGTTAAATCCCAGCATTTTCATTTTACAGATCTATCATGCATCAATAAATAGTTAATTGCTTTCAAATTACATAAGATATTAACAAGGGATCTTTTCCATGTGGAAATACATTAACATTCTACTGATCCACCAAAATTCATGGAAAAGACCTTTTATTAATATCTTATGTAATTTGAAAGCTATTAACTATTTGCTGATGCATGCCAGATCTATGAAATGAAAATCCAGAGATTTAACATGTTTTTTGGTGAAGCTTTTGATTGACCAAAATTTACTAAAATGAGATGAAACCACTTTGAAATTGGTTTTGGACTCCTAATAAAATTCCTTATGGTTTGAAAGTTATGATGATATTTCTAATAGGGGGTCATCCTGAATTTTCTACTGTGCAAAACAAAAATTTCACCAGGAAAAATCAAATACTTTAACAAACTTTAGACCAATATTTGGGGTTACTTGCTATATGAAAATTGTCTTGATATGAGTCGAGATTATCAAGAAATTGGTTGTAGGTTTAAATGATCTTTAAATTTAATGATATGCCATTAAAAGTGTACAACATTCATCCTGGAAAATCAGAAATTGACATAGTGATGTTTATTACATTGATATATAGCATGCTATTGATATAGTAATGTCTCTTGAATTGATAAGCATGATAATATGACATAATGATATTTATTACATTGATATATAGCATGCTACTAACATGGTAATATCTCTTGAATTGATAAGCATGATAATATGACATAGTGATGTTTATTACATTGATATATAACATTCTAATGGCATAGTAATGCCTCTTGAATTGATAAGCATGATAATATGACGGTAATATTTATTAGATTGATATATAACATGCTACTGACATGGTAATGTCTCTTGAATTGATAAGCATGATGATATGACATTATGATGGTTATTACATTGATATATAACATGCTACTGACATGGTAATGTCTCTTGAATTGATAAGCATGATAATATAATCTGGTGATGTCTCTTGTGATTATTTGTGATTTCTTGGCATGCTTTGAGCGTATTGCGTGGTCATGATTGGCACTAGTGAGGTGTGCATGATGTGAGATGTGATTTCTTGGCATGCTTTGGGCGTATTGCACCATGGTTGGTACCAGTGAGGTACGCATGATGTGATATGTGATTTCTCGGCATGCTTTAACCTTATTGCATGGCCATGATTGACACCATTGAGGTGTGCATGATGTGAGATGTGATTTCTTGGCATACTTTGAGCATATTACATGGCCATGATTGACACCAGTGAGGTGCCCATGATGTGATATGTGATTTCTTGGCATGCTTTGAGCGTATTGCATGACCTGACTTGTTACCAGCTTGTGCCGACAGTTGTGACCTCCCCTACTCCCCATGATAGGACCGGAATTGGGGCAGGAGATGTTTGGGTGGCCTTTCCCCATTCATAGTGATTAGCACCCTGACCGTGTAAACTCCTAGCCAAGTAGGCACTTCTCCTACTGTAGGACTTCTTTTGTTGTGATTGCTTGATGATGAGGTGTTTGCTATATTTTATGCTGAAATGCTTTGATCAATCCTTATGCCTGAATGTCATGATCAATAGTTGATATATATATTACGAATTATGCTATATCTGTTTTGATTGACACTTGATTACGTCCATGCTTGACTTAACGTTAATAAGTTAGAACTAGGATGGTTATAATGTCAATTGTGTTAAATGCTTACATGAATGGTGAGACTTGCAAACTGAAGTATGATATATGTGGCATGAATGAACTGGTATATGTATGAAATCATGACATCAAGTTTCCACTTACTGGGCTATGAAGCTCATCCCCTACTTTCACCATGTAGATAGTTAATCAGCATTGATGGAGAACCTGCGCCAGAAGACTATCTGGGTGGATGCCGACCCCGTCAAGACATTAGACTTGTATATATATTTTTGGCTTTGGGCCCTTTTGATTATGTAATGATCTGGGTTGTATATTTTTTGTTGTTTCTGTGTATAGGATGTATGGGTCTTGGTATGGCCATGATGCCTTTTGTAATGTTCATGGTTTTATGGGAATACTTATGCTTATCTTAGTTCCTGGTGAATGCTCAAATCTTTTTGGTTCGATGATTATTAGAATTTTTTTTCAAGTTATTGAGTGCTTGTTTGATACCGGATTCATTTCGACCTCCATGTCCGACCCCACGCCCTGTGGGCTCAGTGCTGGCTTTTTGGGCCGAACAGGGCCGGTAGGGGGCGTGGTTGTTATGGAATTTATGGTCATGGGGCCTTTTCCACATGAAACTTTATTAAAAACACCCAATATAACAAAAGATCATCATATTATATGAAGAATTAATTGTCCTTTCAGTATGTTAAATGCTTTGATCAGTTCTGGAAATTTCCAGTCATGATCCTCATGCCATTAGTAATATCAACTTTCAAAAACTATGACACTTAAACATTGACATGCATGATCAAATACTTGTGCACTTTCAAAATTATATTTTAGGATGAATGGAAGGACCAAGGGATCATATTAGAGCCCTACTCGGATGTTTTTTGTTGGTGGTATAAGACCAAGTTTATCACTTAAGTTAATTTTTTATTATTATTGTGAAGCCATGAGGTTTTAAAATACTTCAATTCTTCCTATAAGTAGTTAATGATATACAAATTCCATTCACTAAGCTTGGCTCATACTGAATTTTGAAATAAAATTACAACTCTAATTGGTCACTTACAAATCCCAAACTTAAAATACAACCAATTACAAGATAAAACTCAAATACTCCATTACTCACTTTCACAACACAATACATCATACATAAAGTTTCTCATCAGTTAAGAAATACATACTTATTTTCTTTTCCAATCTTCATCAAAAGCACAAGATTAAATTTGCACAGTGCTTGATCACAATGAGCCAAATGTGAATTCTACGTGCATGGTTTATGACCAACAATCGAACATGGTATTGAAGCATAGACTACATAGTCATAAGAACAAACATATTCCACATATGATATACTCAATTCCTTAAAATCATAAACCATTAAATTGTAAATTGTGAAAATAAGCATGCTAGAAATCATTGAGAAACTAAGGTTGAACCCTTTGTGTCCGGATTCCTAACTGATCTTTTGGGGACTTAATTTTGTCTCATAGATGAGAGCATGGATGGTTTTATTTGCACAAGGAGATCAATTCACTTGGGAAGCTTAAAATCACTTTAAAACTACTTATTAAGGTTCAATTAGAGAGAAATATTTGTTAGATCAGATTTCAAAAATATAAGAATGATCCAACACCAAACAAGCGAACTATGAGCTTACTACACTATGTAGTCCATGGGACCACCAAAATTGTTCTCAACACAAAAGCTCACCATGAACGCCAAATTTGAACTTGAAGATATGGTGTGAAAAATACTTGTATTCTCAGAGAAGTTCAGACGTGAAAATGGCTAGACAAATCATAGTGTAGTAACTCAAACTATACAATATGGAGTGAGGGAACACCAATCGTTTCTCAACACAATAGGGGAGTTTACAAACCCAATTTTGTTTCTCCAAAATGAATGTAAACTTACTGATCTTAGTGAATGAATCAACCTAAATTGCTCAAAAATTCACTTGGAAAAACTCTAATGAAAACTAGACATCGATGAAGGAGGTTGAAGCAATTTAAGTCATGATCAAGGTAAGGACTACACTATTTAATTCAAGCACTTAGATCAATGAAAATAAATGATAAAGAGAAGCAAATTCTTCTGTGAATGCAAATTTACAGCATGCAAATTTACAGCAAGTATTTGAAAGAGAAAACATCAAATGATGGCAAGGAAACTCAAATTTAATGAATCATTGATGGTAGTAATGACTCAAAGTGATCTTCAAAGATGGATCAACACCGTATGGGAAATGTGGTGAGTTTTATCATCAGAACCAAGAGCCTAGGGTTGGGGAGTGAAAACCTAGGTAGATCCTTCTCTCTTTTGTACACAAATGTGTTTGTTAAGTTAGGTTTAATTGAACCTTGTGAGATATTTATATAAAGTGGTGGGATGTGAATTGATCTTAACCCTTGGTGCATCTCATCTATGACATCTGAGAGGCCATAATACTAGCCACTCATCCCCATTCAACCACTTAGATGAGGGGATGCGATTTAATCACCTTTATCACTCCTTTAACTCTAATTCAAACCATGTATCTTTTGTTCCTTGCCCTATAATTTATTTACACATAGGTCCATAAAGGAGATTTCATAAAAGCCCTTACTTTTTATAAAATCATAAGACTACTTTATGTACATGGGCATGTGCATTTTGGTACTTGGTAAAAGCCCACATGTGAATAAAATATTTATGATACAACCAATAGAAATTCTCCAACACTTATACTTTCCATGGCTTAAATCTATGAGGTGATGCTACATGAGAAACTCTCACGTGTCATAATATCTTATGTGGATAATAATTTTTAATAAAAAATAAATCTCAAATAATTTTCACAGCTTCACACATGTCAGAGTGTGGCACATGTGAGTACAAAGAACATTAGACATAATACTCATTTAAGTTATAACGAAATGTAACATAATATAACACCATGACAACACACATCTTAGTTTAAAACAAATGACATAAAGACATACATTCCCCCATGCACTAGGCATGACGTCAGCGCCTAAGGGGGGTGTCGGGGTGCCACATGACATTCTTGGGACCCACGTAGCATCCCCATGGGATGTCCTTGATGATCATTGAGCTAAACATAATTAAAATGGAGTTTTATGCATTTCAAAAATTCCAATTTTTTTTCAAAAATTCCCAAAAATTCTCTAAATTATATTTTAGCATAAACACATGTTCTCATCAATATTAAATTAAATGGACCAAAGGTAATGAGATCTCTAGGTTTGACATTAGGTATTAGAGTATTCTATTAGGCTAGTCCCAAATGGTGGTCCACTTTGTTTCTAGGTGACCCAAGAGGCCTATGTTCCACAGTCTATGGTAGGGACACATAATTGGCCACATCAAAGTCACCCCAACTAAGCTTTCTTTCATCAGTTATCAATAGCTTACAGGTGCACCCCTATAGGATATATAAGTTTTCTAAAACATGGGCTCTCTCAAAGCACATGTGCACTGTTTCTTCTAAGTCAGATTATACTATAGAGGAATGGTTTCCCATGTGATTGTAAGGGTATATACCGTGGTGTGGTCTCGTGTCAGTGTACGGACTCTTGAATCTTGAGTCATGACCACTCCACACAGGATGAATGCTAAAAAAATACTCGGGTTCTATTGTATTTGTTTGGTACTCCTAGCCTGGGCCCATCACATCAATCATGAGGCATACTCACTAATATAGTCCCGACTTGGAGGTGACCCTCACACCTCCCTGAGAGATTACTCTCTCATAACATAAACACGTATTGCCTCATGTACTCGGCGTAAATGAAACTAGGTCCCAGATTCATTTATGGCCTTTTGGCTTTAAGGCCTTGAAAGACTTTTGGTTTTAAAGGCTTTGAAAGACTTAAACACCCAGATTCAATCACTCTCTTACTCCAACTGAGCAAAAGATTTTTGGCTTTAAGGCCTTGAAAGGCCACATAGACAACACTGACGTCATGTTGACGTTAGTGCCACGGCGTGGGGGATCTATTTGTCATAATGTAGTTTGTTTTATTATTTGTAGCATGTTTTAATGTATAGTTTTAAATTGAGATTTCATAACGTTTTTGATTAATTGTGTTACATGCTTATTCCACTCACATGTAACCCCCTTTGGGCTAAGATCATTTCAAAACTTACCATTTAATACAAATACAAAGGGTTCAATCAACCCTAAACTCAAGAGGTCATTTTTATGAGCTTAGAGAGGGACCATATGAGCTCCATGTGACTGTCCATTTAGACTTCTTTTGTTCATCGAAGTTTTGGTGATCCCCTCCCATGGATAGCTTCTTCTTGAAGTTTGGATCATCTCCTTAGTCAAGGTAATCACTTTGTTGAAGTTTAGTTTCCATTAAAACATATTTTCTCCATCAATAGCTTGCTGTAAATTTCATTTTACAGAAGTTTTTCCATCTTATCATCCTTAGTTTCCATAGTCTTTCATGTTCAAATTGAACTGTATGATTATGTGTTGTCTAGTTTAAATGCTCATGATCTAGACATCAATTTCCATAGTTTTAATTACCTGAATTTTCTCAGCATTCAAGTTAGTTTAAACATCAATTAATGAGCCTTCTCTCACATTTGAGATTGAAAAAGACGGAGTTCGTGATAGCCTTGTTCTTTGAGAAAATGCATTGTGCTTCTATACTCCATAGTATGTAGTATGCTCATTGTTTAAGCCTTTTATATTGCATCTCTCTCAACTCATTTTGATACTTGATCCGCATCATATATCTCTCAATTTGAAGTTAATCTAGTGGTATAAAATTGATTATGAGCTTTGTAAAGTGAAGTGATCTCCTTGAGTACCATGCTCTCATCTATGAAGCAAAGTTGAAGTCCCTAAAATGTCCGATTTGTGACCCGGGCACAAAGGGTTCAACCATTAGCTTCTCATTGACTGTTTACAAGTTTATTTACTATAAGTTACATATATTTGATGTTTTGTGCTTTGGGGGAATTGAGTATTGCATGTATGAGACGTTTGCTTTTATGCCTATATATCTTATGCTTTAATGCCATGAAATAGACCATGCAAAATTGAATTCATATTTGACTCACAATGATCAAGTCAGTTGTGCATATATAATTTTTTGTTTTTGATGAAGATGGAGATTGGTCTTGCCGTCTCGAAGTGTTTGATGTAATTCATAAGCGATGAGAAAGTTGAGTATGTATTTTAGGTAGTGTTGTATACATGAGGACTTGAGTATTGAACATTGTCTTATGTTTGGTTGTATTTCAAGCTTGAGAATTGTAAAGGGACAAATTAGAGTTCGTAATTTTTATTTTAAATTAAGTGTGAAGCCAATTATGTACCTTTGCTATTTTATTTGAAGAATTTATGTATTTTCAAAACCTCTTTGTTTGACAATGATAAAATTTTTAAATTAGTCACTTGGTACTTGGCTTTGCACACCGACAAATGGCATTAGAGCCGAAGCTCTAAGATATTCCCTTAGTCCTTATATTTGGTCTTAATTATGAATTAGAAAGTGCATAAGTACTTGATCATGGATGCCAAAGTTATTTTGCATGGTCTTTGAAAATGTGATACTTAAGAGCACTTAAATATGGGTTAAATTTCCAGAGGTGCTCACTGTTTTTGATTAAATTATAGAGCATGGTTTTCTATCATATGATGTGTTTATTCTCTGGAATTTTTTATGTTTATGAGTATACTTTCATGTGGAGCAAACCTCATGGTGAAATCATGCATATTTTGAGGGATATTGATTAATCTTTTTAGTGTGCCAGTTCTGCGTGACAGAATTCCAGAAACTTTGTACTTTGCTTGATATTTTTAGGGCATCAAAATATATTACATTTAGTGGGGGATATGTAGTTCTTATAGGGAAGTGAAAAAACCAAGTCTCATTAGAAAATTCTGTAAATTTTGGAAGTCATGGTCATTTTATCAGAGGTATGTCAACCTGTATTTTCTGCTACACAGCCCATGGATTGCCCTCTAAATGATGGGATTGACCCATTTGATTGCATGTTTTTTTGCTGAGCCCTAGTGTTTCTTGACTCATTTTTAGTTGACTTTAAGTGGGAAAAACCCTCATGAGTAAATGATGAGTATTTTTTGAAGTTATGGCCCTAGAATCAAATGATGTTCAACCTGAAAAACCAGAAAACTCTGTATATGACATCCTAGAGTAAGCTAGATAAGGGTATCTTACACTCTAATGCAATTCCATTGAGGCACTTTGGTTAATAAGTCTTTTGAGACATCTTGGAGTGTATTTGATCAGTGGGAATAATGGGTAAAACCCCACTGAATCTTGATCACATAGCTTGATACCAGAGATTCTAATTTTAGGGTCAAGTTTTGGGGTACACCAGAAAAGTGTTTGGGGGTATTCCCAATCAAAACCAAAGGCACATTAGGATGGATTGGGTCATGAGTACGTTCATAATCAGAGACAAAAGGATAAAAGGACATCTTGGATCGATGTTGAAAGGGTTGGCACACTGTGAGTCAGTCATAAAAAGGCTGCAAGGTGTGACTTCTTCCTATCTCTAATGCATTATTTGAGTATATTAAGAATTCATTTGTTTAAGGGCAAGCATCCTGACTTCATGCTATCTTATGATTAATTAATAGATTATTTTGGCATGCTATATGCTAGTTACAGAAGCTATAAACTTGAGAAAGGGCAGTACTTCCACATTGAGATATTTGGGTCATTGTTTACACTTTTATATGAGTTGATGACACATGGCATATGCATAAATGTTTTGATTATAGATCTATGGTCTTTGATTCAAAATACCAATCCGTTGGATATGGCTAATTCAATAAAATAACATATGTAGAAATTATATATGTGTTTATGTGAGTAATGTGAAATAGATTTTTTATGTTTGTGAAATGAGAACTTATGAGATGTATCTTGAATAGATCATTAGCATTGACTGGTCCTTATGTCGGTTCAAGCTTCATGTTTTATACTTTTGAGCTTTCTAAGATGTCAAGATAATGGATTGTATTTTCGTTTTGTGAATATTTTGTGATGCTTAAATATAGACATGATACATGTTTGTATGTGTGAGCATGGTTTGATAATTATTATGAGTAGCATGTGAGGATTATTACATGGCACATAAGGCTCATTGGTCATGAAAAAGGGTTTCATGTTTGAGATAAGAGTTTCCTTAAAATTGCATGCTTTTCACTATTTTGGAAATTGGGAACAACCGAACCAAATGAATCTTGAGTATGAGTTGTGATAATTTTGAACAAATGATAAAAGGAAATTGTTTTTAAACACTTGTTCTTTCTAAACAAGGATCTCCTAATTTCAAATGTTTGAGTACAAGTGGATGTAAGAAACCAAAGAGGAGAATCTACCCCATTTTATGTATTTCTACTTTGTGTTATTTTTCGATAAGGGATTTGACCATGCAAAACTCCACATTATCACCATTGGTCTCCCTAAAAGGGCTTCTTTAGCATTATGCTATGACACGTAATTATGTGTCATTATCTTTTGGAGTAACTCATAGTCACCGATCTTTGAATAGAGTTCTGTTTGAGACCTTCAAAGTATTTCTTAAAAGGAACTTGTATTTCCAAAACCAAAATTCAAGTTATTTTGAAAAACAGCCTTGGTGTAGTTTGTGTGGGAGCATCTTATAGTAAAACCATCCTCAAAAGGAGAACCTTGCTCTTGATTTTGAAAATTTATATCTCAGATCAATTTCGCTTATGAGAAACTTTAGAAGAGGCATTATATAAGAGTGATTTATGGAAAAACCAAATTGAGTATTTGCCCTCTTATTTGAAATTGATTATTATTATTTTTTTATAAACCTAAGAGCCATTTCTTCCGCTGCATTGTAAGTATTCTTGCTTTTGATTTTGTGCCACATTGAAAAACTTGAGTCACATGAAGAAATGCCGCTTGTGAAAGTTACTAGGCATCTCTATGCTAGACTTTTGATTTTTCAATGGCTGATTGCGTGAGATTAACCCATATATTCCTCACTTGATTATATATTTCATGCCATAGTGATCATATGCATTCATTTTTACATAGGTGGCCTCTATTGTTCTCTTAAAGGCTAGTATGCCTTTTAGTGGAACATTCATGAGCCACTTGCAAATGTTTTAATTAGCATGTGAAACCTTATGTAGGGCGGCATATTTATGTATGGATTATGATATGACCATGTGATGTAAGGATACTCCATTTTGTGGGTAGTCTCAATGATAGTAATTATCTATGGGATAAACCATATGCATATAATTAATACAATTGACTATTTACTAAGAGATGACTTATGATATTAAAATATAAGAGAAATCTCTTAAACATTGTTAAGTCCCAAATTGTATGAGATATTGTCTTAAATATTCCAAACCAAAAATGTGTTTGGTTAAACATTGTTAAGTCCCAAATTGATCTTGGGGTTGGGACTTCTAAAATTGGCCCACGATGGGACCTGCTTGCCATCAAATTTGAGTATTTTATCCATGAAAATTTGAAGGAATTAGTTTGTGAATGAAATAAAACCTAGCACTACTTCTACACCTTGGTTTTAAATGGGCATAGTACTGGTCCATGACTAAGGGAGTTTTGAAAACAATGCCTGCGTAAAAGAATATGATGATAATTTAATGAGCATTTGTAGAAGTGCAAACCCGTGTTGCTTGAGATTTGATGTTGTGAGCATTTGAACACATGAATGAATATTGAGAGCGCATATAAGAAGATAGATATGAACGTATTTGTGATCATATGTGTATCTGTAAACATGAGCTTCGATAATTATATAGATATGAGCATGTGCATGAGAATTTGTATGAAAGCAAGTAGGAAACATAAGAACATATGAGAATGCATGAGATTGAGAACGGAAAGTCTAAAGCAAGGATTTAAAAAACGGCGAGTCGACCCCGAATCGTTCGGGTCAACATGGAAATCGATTATCTCGTGTCGGTTCTTATGGAATTGGGCGTGTCTAGAGAGGAATCGCCGGTTCTTAGCGATATACGAGGGGACACGACACAGCTGCCTGACGGCAGCCACACGTGGCAACCTCAAACCTGTTGAAATGCAGCTTCACGTGGCACCTCACCTCAAACGTCATATGGGCTGCCCTTGTGCTTTTACGTGTGCACCAAGAATCTTTATCACAGCTATTTATAGAGAGAAATGTTACCCTCGTCTTTCGATGTGGAACTAATATAACGTTGAGAGTTGAGACAATAACATAATGTATAAATTTATTATATAAAGAAAAGCACCATCCGGTGATGTGGTGCAATTGGTTATCACTATCGATTTCAGCTTAAGTGTCTCAAGTTCGAACCCTCCTCTAGTCCGCTATCTAGTGTCTTATTTTTGTTTTCAAAAAAAATAAAAGGAAAAAAGTAATGTTGTCAAAAAAAATAAAAAATAAAAAGTAATAAAAAAAGCTTTTTTTGTCAAAAAAAAAAAAAACAAAGAAAGTAATACATCTTTTTATTTTTCTTGTCAAAAATTAAAATAAAAGGTACCTTGGCAGCATCATTTTCTTATTTTTCTTATCAAAAATAAAAAATAAAAAGTAATACCCCAAAGGATCACCATTAAATTTAGCATAGATCTTTAGAAAAGTCGAGTCCCACACCCATGTAATAACTTTTCTAGAGATTTGTGTTAAATTTAATGGTGATCCTTTGAGGTCCTACACACATGGGTGTGTGATGGTTTCATAGTATCATTACTCTTAATTTAAAGATAGGGTTTATATAATGAGGCCATTTGAAATTTCTCTCTCTCTACTAAAATCTCTTCTACTAAATTTATTCTAGAAACCTAAAAAATTAAATTTTTGAAAAATTAAAGTGTTATTTCGAAAATTGGTACACATTCTAATGATTTCTACATTGATAACCAATTATTTTATTTTATTTATTAATTTATTTGCATTATAAATCATGTAATGTACTATTTTTTTACAGTTGTCAATAATATATTTTAAATTAGATGATATTATAAGATATTTTTTGGATTTGTTATTATTTATGTAATAAAATAATTATAAAATGTAAACCATCAATTTCAATTTTAATATATAATATTATAGTTAGTTAGGTTGTAATAATTTTAGATTATAATTAGTTAGATTGTAATAATTTGGGTTTTTTTTAGCGAATTAGGGTTTCTCGCCAATTCAAGATTGTAGTTACTATTTTTTCATCGATTTAATCCATTCTTTTATTGTAGTCCATGTATGATGATATACTTCATCCGTAATAATTCTATGATTTTTCTTTTTTGTGATGTAAATTTAATGGTTAACATAAGTTCATACATGGAAAGAACATCTCAATATTCGCAAATTGATGAAAAAAATGAAAGTTAATAATGTAGTACCCACATTTTTTATTGGATTCCTAAAAAACAATATTTATAATGAATTTTAATAAATTTTTTGGATTTTTTTTTAAGGTTTAATTCGACCGATTCAGCCGATTCCTGATCTGGATCGTTGATTCACCGATCTGGATGGGTTTTTGAGGTGCCCGATCCGGGGCACCGATTTGTTTTTTAAACCACTGGTCTAAAGCATATAACGTGAATTTGAGAAAGACATTATCATTGTAGCCTGTTGTGAGCGGTTACTTGAACCTTAGTCCACTATTTTGCCCTTACAAGTGCTGTACTCTTAGCCATGCCATTGGGCCTCCTACCTTTTTTCTTATGAGGATATGCATTGCGTTCTTAGAATATGTGATCATTGAAAATGAGTATTTGCTTTTGTGTTAGCATCTACTAGATTATCTTTTAAGGCATTGGCATAACATATGATTTGATTTATGAGTAATTAAATGTGTGCATAGTGTGGATCAAATATGATATTTAGATCATAGTTTATGTAATAATTATCTCGAGTATCATTGACATCATTATGAGCATGTTTGTGTTATGGAAATATTGAGAATGTTTCACAATAATATCTCAAATGTATAGAAACCCTCCAATTTTAAGAGGGTAAGATCTAAGTGTTAGAAAAGTCAATTTTTTTTTTGTTTTGAAAATAATCATCTACTTATTCTAAGCTGGTTACCAAAATTTCAGATTGGAAAAATCCTTCCAAGTAGTGTTTGGGGAAATAGCAAAGGATGAAGAGGAAGCTAACAAACATGGGTTACATAGTACTAGAGTGGATCGAAGGATCACACTTATGTTTACAACTTTTTGCAATAGTATACATCTCTTTGGTTTTTTTGCATGATGTTTACCCATGCACACTCTCGCCCCTATTTATAATTTGTATTGCTGCCATTACATCGACATTTTCCTTCATCATTAAGTAATAAACAATAATTGTGGGCTTCAATAATCTTCTAGGATGCTCCTTGAAGGGCCATTCTATAGGTCTTAGGCGGTGGCTTCGATCGGCTTAAGGGAGTTCGAGAGAGAGATGGTGATGTTGATGAGAGTGATGATGGGAGAGATGATGTCAGTGATGTTGATGGTGCATGACGATCTTAGTGATGAGGTGATTATATGATGATGACCTCATTAATGAGTTGTCAAATTACCTTTTTTTAACATCACTGTTAATTTGTCATTTGCATTATATCTCTAAACTAAATAAATTTGTTTGTAGAAATGATTTTTGTGAAGATGTCTGCCAAGGAAATGCTTTTGAGCAGATGTAAGGAGGTGAAAGACAATTACAATGATTTCAAACTTGTTTTCTTAGTGATGGAGAGCATGAAATGTTATTTTGCCTTGCAGCACTTCCACCCATGCATATGGAGATGTAGGCGTCATTGATACAACGTATAGCAAGATTATTTTTTGTATGCTACTCGGAATATGGATTGGTACTTGCATTCTTTGAGAAAAGACTCTTTGCTTGTGGATTTCTACTTTCTTGGGCTATGAGGGTATGTAATGTGTTTCATCATAATTTCTTTCATTTTGTTAAAATATTTCAGCAACGGTTTATGATGTGCTTTATCTTAATGAAAGTAGCTTATGATTGCAAGCTTTTGTTGGTTTAATGATTAGAAACATCCACTTGGAGATCTAATTGATCAAGACAGCTCTGGGAGAGGTGATTTAACATGAATTGCCAAATAGAAAGCAGGTGTATTGCATTCGAGGCCCGCTCGGGTCGGGTCACCCTACAACGAGCGGAGTACTGAATTTGTGGCTTGGAGGATATAGGAGAAGAAGATTATGAAGAAGGTTGGCATGCAATGGTTCATAATTTTGGGTCAGATTCGCGTAAATATATTGCTAATCTATGGGAATCAAGAAAATCATGGGCTGTCATACTTGACTAGTTGTCTGCTAGAATCGATCGGAATCGATTAATGCGTGAATGCAACCATCAATAAAGCCGCCTACCCCACTTAAGGTCATACATCAGGGGCATAAAGCTTTGAATTATGCTTACATTATCATGATATTGCAATTGTGTTCAAATTATTTTGTATTGGTGTACTTGCTTATCCTATTTGTGATTGTGTACAGGAGATACCAAGTAATCGATAGCATATTATGAAAGAAAAACTACCATAATATCACTACTGTTGTAATATCAATACTCCAATTGAAGAGCATATAACTCCTTATGCATTTAAATTAATTCCAAGTCGAACTTTGTTACATCATCTAAATATGCCAGTTAAGTGAAGTAGTCCATTATTCATTGAAGGGAAATACAAGGTTAGTTGGGTGCCATAAGATGTTATATGTTGTAGTTGCCGAAGTTTTGCGTTTTAGTGGAATCTAATGTTAAAAAATACAGAGCCGGCCGTCTAGGCGGGTGCCCAGAAACATCTTGCTGGGGCATATGCAATATACATATTTTCTCACGCAGATGACTTACTTGGAAGGATATTTCTAATCTGAAAAGTTTGTAACCACATAAGCACACTGGATAATTATTTTCAAAAGAGAAGATTTGAATTTTAGTATTTTAACACAACTCACTTTAAAATTTTTTGAGACATCTTGATTTCAAGTTTCTTTTATTGAGGTTTATCTATGGATTGAAGGTTAGGACCGTTTCCAGCCCACTTTTCTTGGGACCTTGTTTTAGGCGGGTCAGCATTGGGTTACGAACTTCTACATCCCAAAATTTGGAGTCTTGATCTTGGATTAGGTTTCACCACCCTTCTTGGGACCCTTTTTAGGCGGGGCCAGCATCGGGTTACGAACTTCTACATCCCCAAAATTTGGAGTCTTGATCTTGGATTCGGTTTCACCCGAGGGAGTAAATAGGCATTTTACCTTTTTTTTTTTTCTTTTTTTTTTGTGTGCAAATGATTTTTTTTCTTTAGTGGACAATGATCGAGGAGAGAGGAACTCTTAAAAAATGATGTGAGAGAAACCCACCCGATTAGCACTTGTTTTTAAGAAGGTCAACAAAATGCCATGATGGGAATTACCACTTGTTTCTAATAATGTCAACAAAGCGCCACCGGTTTTTGAGTTTGTGGGTCTACAACGACGTTTTTTTCTAATTTGGAATTGGCTTATGCAGGCTCTGGGAAAGTATACCTCTTGGGATGTCACGTCTCTAGTTGTGACTATGGAATAAGCGATTGTGTACTATAATATCTGTAGACCATGTATAACATGATCCTACGTAATTTAGGTTAAACCCCTTTCCTTATTGTCATGTGTTAAGTCTTAGTGGTTGTCCTTAGTGCCAAAATAAATTACAAAGGATGTGTAAATCCTTAGTGGACTTGTACTACTTTGGCAAGGTTAGCTATATTTCCCAACATACATACCAATATGATGGAGTTGACATCCATTAGTCTTGACCGACCAAGCGGCATGATTATTGCTTTGTTGGTGCGTCGCACATGCACATATGAGCTAGCAGTTTAATTGGTAAGATGGTGCAGACAGATGACTAAAACCAACTCAAGTAAATGCTTGGTTAGTTGGATCATAAGACAACCAACATACCAGACATGGGCATGGATTGTGAGAAAGAGGGGAGCTGATCATATATGCGGCTGGATAGGTACGTTAGCCATTATAGTCGAGTGTGAGCATTTGAATTTGAATTGTATAAATGCCAAAAGCAAGTGATTGGGTGATGGTCCTAATCATGTGAGAGACGGTGTGTCTGAATATGTAATGAGCTATTGTAATGGATTATGCAAGTTTGAATTTGCATGTATGGACAATTAAGACTTGTGATGTAAGCTAACCAAGACTTGTAATCCCCACTAAATGAGCCATGTGAGCACACATTGAAGGTGTGGGGAGTGCGTCAGTAACGGCCACACCAAAGTAATGGATAGCAACTATAGTGCGGACCTTAATGGCTACTGTATTGGTGGGCGAGGGTCTGAGTGCTATATAAACCCCTTGCCAGGACATTTGAGGGAGGGAGATTAGTGATTATATGCCGTGCAAGTTTATAATAAATAAGAACATGCTGCAACTATTTGTTTTTTTCCCTTTTGTGTGGCTTGTAGAAGCCTTCGGGCGGGACTTAGGTTGAGTGCAGTGCCGGCCCTGCCCTCATGTCATATTTTGGAGCCCATGCCTCAGTTTTTCAAGGCCAGTCCCATATGTACCACCCATTGGATTTGAAGTCCCGAGAAAACTTCCATCGACCTTCTTTGTGCAGGAAAATGATACAGACACAACCCGTCCACCTAAACTTAACATCCTGGGGCGTTTCTGGCCTTTGTAATTTGTCCAACAAAGGTAACAATATTAATGCATACCATCCCATGCATAAATATTTAAGTGCTTTGTTAAGCTATATCACAGCTGCAATGGAGATAATTTTAGGTGTGGCCTATCTTTGGAGGTATTTTGGTTGTTGCACCCTCAAGCATTCAAGTTTCAACGACTTAAACCCCCTCCTTTTTCTGCGCTTGTGTCATTTCTAAATCAGAAAAACTTCATATAAAGTTACAACTTTAAAATGTGGTATTTAGGTGCACCTTAAAAATCCATCATGAAAGGCTGTTACTTGAAAACCCCTCTAATTGATCATCTCAACATCGTGCTGTATGTATATGAAACAAAGAAAAAAAAAAGGATTTCAAGTCTCAAAAATAGTGTATCTTGCAACATATTATCCGGACTGTCATTTTATAATACATCTTGCAACATATTACCCAGGCCCTCAATTTTTAAGATTTTCATGTACGTATGCATCTACTTGATTTGAATCATTTTTGGAGCATATATCTTTTTTTATATCGAGGAAAAGCTATTTCAAATTTTTCTTGTATTGAGAAACGCCAAATTCATTACTTACACGGAAAGCAAACAGTTAGAAAGTGTCAAAACCAATCTAAATGAATCTTCTTAAACAAAAAGTTAATCACTCTTAAGTCTTCTCTTAACAAGTAGAGGCACACAAACCATCCAAGCACAAAACCACATGAAGATGGCAGGCTTAAAGCTCCAACACAACAAATGCTTATCTCTCTCTCTCTCCCTAGCACACACAGAGAACTATGCTTTGGATTCTGTAGGGTTCGGCGGGGGCGAGCGCATCGGAGATCGTTCGCCTTGAGGCATGTGGAAAAACACAGCAAGAATTCTCCCAACTCTCGGAGACCTCACAGTCTTGAAGGAATTCATTCCAGTGCGGAATGAGTTTGAGGACTTGGACAGTACGATAAAAACTAGGGCTTGGACCACAACAAACAACGCGACTCTTACCAGCCATATCAGCCATGTTTGGAGATAGAAATCCTTCAAAACTCATTTTAATGGCAAAGAAAATCAACGAATTCCTAATGGAAATATAAGAAAAGCTTGAGTGAGAAGAGAGTCCCCCTAGTGTGGATTATTTATAGATCTTGGAGCACTAGCTTGTACTTCCATATGGTTGTAAAAGTTTTCGATATAGAATAATGCAATAATAAACAATGAATTGGTCTTTAACTTTAAAAAAAAAAAAAAAAAACAATGACTTGGTCTTATTTTACGATACTTAAATGCCTTTTGGTTTTCTCAAAAATTAAGGGATTGCTCATGTTTCATCAGGTAAGTTAATGATGTAGCTATGTTCAATTGTGGAAATTTCGTATAAGTACCCACCTACAATAGGGGTGCTAGTGGGACAAGACGCCCAACGGGCTGCAGAGGCCTGCTAGAGATGGTTTAGGTACGTACAGGCACCTTCAAGGGCCCGTCGGGCCAGGCTAGAATTCAGAGGCCGTGAGATTAATGGGTTGGGCGCGGGGGGCTTACATGGAAATATACATAAGTTAATAATCTTGGACAAGATTTCTATGAGTCCTAGGACTCACATTTAGGTATGTGGCCCCTCTTTTTTTTTTTTTTTGATAGAATTAGGACCGAAATTTTTTAGATATATACAATCCCTAACATGGAGATAATTAATATGTAAAAAAGAAAAAATAATTAAAGCTACAAGGATAATTTTATGGAGAAATTTTTTGAACCGTTAGATTTATTCTTTTAGGAGGGACGGCAACGGTATGTCTATCTTAAAGACGGATATTCGATACCTCGGCGATGCAAATGTGAAAATGCGTCCCCTGACTCACATGCTGCTTTTCGTTTAATCTAAACTACATTTGCAACTTACATATGTAACATGTAACTTAAGTAAGGTAATTTATGTAAATTACATTCACTATTTACATAATATGTTAATGTAATTGTAGTGCAAAGAGGGGTGTTTACTTAATTTTATAGTTCATCTTTAAATAACAAAACAGTGGACCGAATTTTATTTTTATATTAAAAATAGTGTATATGATAGTACAGCTCCTTAAAATTTTTTATTATTCCACCCAAAATTTGATTATGAAAAATGTTTTGATAGGGCTGCAACCCATCAAATAAAGAGCTTCACCCAAAACTCGCCGAAAATTGCAACTCTCGCATCTGAAATGTTCGAATCGATCACTCGGCCATGAACATTATAGTTGTAAGAAAAAATAACGGTTTCAAGCCCTAAAAATAGTACATATTGTAACACATGTCTAGATCGTCCATTTTGCCCTAAAAAAAGTGTTCATGGATATCTAAGATCAGTATATTTTTTTACTATTTGAGCTTCAAATTTTAAAGTTGGTATTCCAATTGATTTTAGAGCTATCATAAATATTTTTGATGTCTTTTTTGGATGAGGACGTGATGTGAGGCGTTACTTTGTTTTCGAAAGCTTAGGCTTCATAAAAAAAACTGCATCCTTTTATTATTCCATCCGTGTTCTAGTTGCTGGGAGTGGTTGAGCCAAGTTAGACCCGGGTTTTGGCTTTTTTGGCATAGGCTGAACCACCCATGCCTTATTCTTTTGGGTCTTACCTGGGCTTAGGACCCTATGATATGAGATTGGACCAAGATTAGCCTTGGCCTCTCCAAGCCCTGCCCTCTTGTACAACTATCCATTGTTTTTGGAATTGCCTTGGACATGGTGCTCACCACTTCCCTAGGTGGCGAGTACTACTCATTCTAGGAAAACATAAAAATAAAAATTACAATAATAAAATAAGTTATAAGAATCGATTAAAGACTATAGAAGATGAATATTTCAAACAAATCAAGAAAGGAAAAATAAATACTTGGATCATGTGACAATAAAAGTTCTCAAATCATCTTAAAACCCATCAAAATTATTTAAAAACATACTTAGAAATATTTTTTGATTTTCTAACTTTTCTTTTATTGTTTTACAATCTTTTTTTGGCACGTGGTGAATTGCCCTCAAAACTCACTATAACTTCGCCGACTCTGAGTGGATTCGGTCGAGTCTTGCTACACTTCTGCCCTAACCCCAAAATTCTAAATATTTATGAGAAGAATTTCAGAAAAACTCCACCTTAATAACGGCCCAGATTCAATAAGTTCTCAAATCACCTTAATAACGTCCAATGGCCCAGATTGAATCTGGACCGATCTGACGCTCACAGATATTCAATAGTATTTGAATTTAATTTTTTTTCTACAAATCAGATTGACCTGAATTTTATTTTTTTGTGTTCATAAAAAATATGAGAATCTACGAAAAATTTAAAAAAAATATTTTACATGAAATAAATTGACCAAAATACCCACCAAAAC
>NW_006499705.1:2664813-2681883 GCF_000471905.2 Amborella trichopoda | reverse complement strand
TATATATATATATATATATGGAAAAGTTTATATAGAGCCAAGGCTCTAAACAATCAAATTTGAACCTACCTCAAAAAGTTCACTAGAAGAGGTTGTTTTGATGCCCAAATATCTTCAAATTGATCATCTCAACATAAAGATGCATGGACATGAGAAAAAATTGAATTTTAAGTTTTGGAAATTGATCATTTCAAATTTTTCTCATATCCATACATCTTGATGTCAAGATGACCAATTTGAAAATATTTGAGTATCAAAACAACCTTTTCTAATGAAATTTTTTAGGCAGGCTCTAATTTGATTGTTTAGAGCCTCGGCTATATATAAACTTTTCCCTTAAAAAAAAAAAAAAAAAGGGGGGTTTTAAGGGTCGTCAGACTTCTTTGCTTGGAGCGGACCTGTACCAGTTGAGTCCTGCCCCAGATCGGGCATGTTTTGAATGGGAAAATTACGAAAACTTTTGAGACTTAATTTTCTAAGTTAAATCATATGACCAATCTTGATAGTGTCCTTTTATACATTTTTGCCATAAAAAATTACTCTTTTATTTGAGGGTGGAAGAAAAAAATAAAACATTTTTAGGTTAGTGATATGGTTTAACACAATGTTTGACCGACCTCAAAACTCGACCATGAGCTAGGTCTGAGGAACTTGGAACTGGTTCGGGTAGCCAACCCGAAGAGGGCAGATCCTGACTAGGGGTAAAAAGGGTTAAAAAAATCTAAAACAAAACTATAAAGATTAAAAAATAATATGAAAATTATATTTCAAGTATAATTCAACAATATACATAAAAAATAGATTAGAAAAATTAGTGAAAAAATAGATTTTGAAAAATCTAATTGTACCTAGGGTATTTTAAAAATATTCCGAAAAGATGAAAAAAATGTAAAAATAGGTATTTATGGTCAAGATACTTCCCAACCCTTTTTAAAACATTAAAAAACCTATTACAAACAAAAATTTTATTTTTTGTAATTTTTTTTTAAGTTAGGGGGCAGTTGACCACCCTAACTGGCCGTAGCCCGTTCCGAGTAACCCAACCGGGTTTGTGAACAGTGGTTTAAAACGTATCACATAGGGTCACGTCTAGGGGTGGCAAACCCAACCTAGAGTTGTACTCATACCTGAAAATATACTAATGGGACCTGGACTCGGACTTAGACCCGATTGGGTACAAAGTTCCCGAACGTGGACCCGGAACCAGACCAAAAAATATGATATGGGACTAAGAATCGGACCTGGGCCCATCCCAAAAATCAAACTATCTATATATTTAAATATATTTTATCAATGTGTTAAATATATATGCATTATTTTAATATTGTAATTTTAAATATATAGTTAAAATTATTTAAGTATTATATATTAAATATTATTTAAATAACATAACTATTTGAGTTGGGTCCGGGCTACTAAGATCCGCACCTGACCTGCCAGGTCAAAATTTTAGACCCATACTTGGACCTTGATCGGGTCTTGCCCATTTGTTCTTGGGTCAGATTCGGGTCCATTGCCACACTAGATTCATATCTAAAAATTTGAGAAGTCCAGGGAAATAATCAAATTAGAGCCTAATTCAAAAAAAATTAGAGCCTATCTCAAAATTTTTATGAAAGATGTTTTGATGTCTAAATATATTGAAATCGATTAAAAAAAATAAATTCGAAGTTTTGAATCTGGACATCAAGATGCATGAACAAAAAATAAATTTCAAGTTTTGAAAACAAAGCATCATGTGATCCATTTTTTGGAGCGTCAATTTTCAAGATTTTCAAAATTTCAACAGATGTGCATGCTCTACCCTTCTAATGAATGATTGAAGAAAAACCCAATTCGTCTATTTTTATCTACCATTTCCTCTAATTGAAAACTTGAAAGTCGCGTTCTTTTCAGTTTTCCATTATCATTTATTATTCACAAGTGGAAAATATCCAATTCATTGTCCATCTAGTTTCTGACCAGAAGCGGGCCATTACTCAACCGAAGTTGAGCAAAACAAGAACCCATTGCCAGTCGAGAGAGAGAGAGAGAGATTGCCAATCTAGAGGGGGAGGTTGCAAATCTAGCGAGCGATGGCTTCATCTCACACACTGAGGAAGTTGCAGGTGGTTTCTCCAGTGCCTGCCGACATAGACATTGCCAACTCTGTCGAGCCTTTCCACATAGCTGAGATAGCCAAAGAACTCAATCTCACCCCCAATCAATACGATCTTTATGGAAAATACAAGGCCAAGGCAATCAATTGAAAACCCATATCTCCTTTCTTTTATTTTCTGTGCTGTTTTTCTCCTTCTCTAATTCGTTAGTAAATGCCATTTTTTGTTGTTGTTCTTAATCTTTGAGATATGGGATCTTATTATTTTTGTTTTCTCAGAATTTGATGAACTGGGAAAGCATTAGGCTTTCTGGTTTCTTCATTATTGCTGAATTCAATAATCAAGGAAACTGAAAAAACAAAATGATTTGTCCTGTTCTCCTCATGTTAGATTGGGCTTTATTGGTACATATATCAGTTCTTGATAAATATATAATAAATAATCTAGTTTCCTCAGAGTTAGATTTGGTGGCTTTTCAGGATTCATTTCTTAATTTTTCCCCTCTTTTTTGGTTATCAACACTTCATGAACTTCTGAGAAAAATTGAGCTATAGTTGGTTGATTGTTTAGTATAAGAGTTGATGAGTCTTCAATACTTCAAGAGAAAGCTTGGCTGGTTTTTTTATTACTTGATTTGGTAGGTTTGTTTGATTTATCACAGCTGATTAACTCCGAAATGCTTTGTTGTTTCTTGATTATTCCAATTGGTGGTTTTTAAAGCTGCTTTTATCGTTGCCTGATCAAATGCAGAAGAGTATATTTTATTCTGATTTCCAAATTGTCATCTTTGAAATATTTTCTCGGGGACATTTATTTGCAATTGATGATATCCAAAATTTTTTGCTTTTGTGTTTGTCATTGTGTTTATTTGTTGGGTTTTGTGTAATCTTCTCAGGGCCTAAACAACTGCAAAGGCACCTGTTTTCATTTTGGTCTTCTTAATGTAAACTTTGCTGGTATTTGTAGGTTCTGTTATCTTTGGTTGATGAACTGCAAGATTCTGGAGATGGGTATTATGTTGTTGTTGGGGGGATCACTCCTACCCCACTTGGTGAAGGAAAGTCTACTACAACTGTGGGCCTCTGTCAAGCTTTGGGGGCCTTTTTGGATAAAAAGGTAAAGTTTCTGGACGCTTCTCTGACATTTATTACGAGGGTTTCTTCTGGTTTTTAGGTTGTTTGGCTTAAATATTTAGTCATCATTCTTATGCTTCTTCTGATAACCTGGCTTTACTTATGTTTTGGGAATCTTCTCTGATTTTCATATTGAAAGGTGTCTCCCATCTGAAACTCCTGAAATGTGATAGCTTGTGGATTTTTTCCACCTATTTTTTGGTTCTTTTACTCTCTGTTTTTTCCCAATGAACCTTGTTGTGAAAGACATAGATTGAAATATTGCAAAAGTAGTGTTGTTTGATTTGAATTAGTGCTTCTGGTTTTGTTTTTTTGTTGTTCTCTCAGTGGATTTCGTTTGAACGCTAGCTGTAAACTGGAAGACTTCAGAAAAGAGTGGTGTATTGGATGTGCTGCAAAAGTGTGTCTTTCAATGACTGAGAGAAATGAGTGAGAGACCCTTCAAATTGGAACCTCCGTTTAGTTGTTTGAGAAGTGCATTTTTCAGTGAGTTTTCCGAATGTTTTTGATATATTTATGAGTGACATTGGCAGACTATCGATAATTCGCTTAATTTTGTTTCTGACCAGGGATGCTGTTAATGTATTAATTTATCTGTCGTAAAACATGTTTCATATTTGTCTAGTTCATTTCTTTTTCACTTGCAGTTGTACAAACTATGAACATTTCAAATTGGTATTATTTTTTAATTTACTTAATCATAAATATACAGGGCAAGTGTTTAATTGAAGAGTAGCAATTTGTATTGACTTACATGATAAAATCCCAGTCTTGTGGATTTATGCACTTCTGGCATTTAAAAAGAGGGCCTCTTTTATACCTGTTTTTGTTTATGATAAGAAAATATTTTGTATATATTGCGGAAAAGAGAGGTCTTATATTTCTCCAAAGACGTTCCTTCTGTAAACCACTTTTTTTTGCATGTTGTTTGGAACTGTCCTTTTGAGCTATCCTAATAGCCTAATTTGAATTGCCGTTTTTCTTGGCTTGCTCACTTTGCACCACATCATTTCAGGATTGTAATATCAGTTGTTTCTCCTATTTTATCTGATAGCAAAGACTAACTAATTAAGGTTTTCTGGTGGAGTATTAGGTAGTTTTAATTCGAAGTATTTTTGGCCACACAGATCTATAAATGACCCATTCAGTCTCTCTAGTTCTCTCCCCTTTGGCCTCTCTAATTTTCTCTAGCTCACTTGCCTTTGTAAGAAATCTAGCAATAAAGTCAGAATTCTATCCCAAAAGAAAATCTGATTCCAAGACAATGATGCTAGCCACTCCACCAAATGTCTTTCCATTGTTGTACTTATAAAGGGAGTGGACATTTACATGAATTCCATAACTTTACAATTTAGTCTATTTGTTTCTTGGTTTTTAGTTGTCAATCACTTCAAGGGCCAAATTTGTAACCTTATGTGCCCCCTTAGAAACTTGAGGATGAAACCAGGACAGTTTTTTCTCTTCTACTATTTATAGATTTGAGGGATGGATCCAATTAGTTATGATCATAGACACACGTGTCCAGTGTTTGACCACATCTTGACCCTTGGGTGACACTGACACATGTTCCAACACTTTTAGAATGGATATGAAACCCATTTTTCATAAAACATTTTTTTATTTTTTATTTTAAGATATAAAAAGTTGAATCCCATTTTCATTTTTTAAAGAGGCACAATTTTCTGTATTTACACTAGTTGATTTTGAAAAGCTAAATTTACAAAAGTCAATTTTAAAAGTAGTCCATATTTACATATGAAAATTGTCCATATTGACATATAGAAATTGTCTGTGTTTGCATAGCTCAATTTAAAAAACGGCCATCAATTTTTTTTAAAAAAAAATGGTTTAGAATTAGAAATTAAAAATATATATATTTTTTTTGGGGTAGATCAATGGGGAATACATGCCCCTACCTGTTTAGAAATAGTTAGTGGTTTTCAAATGCGTTTGTGGGAATGGAAACCTAGACCGGTAGCTGAGGAGGCTCAGGTAGTGCTACCACCATGACCTCAACCTCATTCCCCATTTTTATTTTAAATTAATAAGCAGCATAACTGTTTTGAACTGTTTTCCACATTGTTCTGATGCAACCTTGGATTGGACTATGAGAAATTTTTGATGAATAACATTCCGATTCACAAAGTAATAATACTTTAATTTAATTTTTTTGTGATGCTTTACTATTGTTATGACATTTTAGTTGTGGTATATTTAGATGCAATGCGAATTGCAGATATTTTTCAAGATGCTTATGTATATACACATATGCATACGTGTATACACCCGTATACTATATAAATGTGTTGTGTCTAGATGAAATTTTTTTTGGGTTCACGTTTATGACACCCATCACCTTGTCACAAATCAACGCTCCAACTGCCTACGTGGCCCAGCCAGGGGGGGGCCTAAGCCGAAGCGGCCTAGGTTCAAAAGGCGGTGAGGGGTATCCGGTAATCCTGTTTTAGGTCTAGATCTTCTATTAAAAATGTGTATTTTTATAAGGGAAAATTTTGTATAGAACCCTAATTCCTCATATTATTTCATGGTAGATACTCCTTCCGTTTTTCTTTCAAGCGGTATAAGGAAACCCCTAAAGATTTCACCATACCCCCTCATCTCTTATCTCCCTCTTTTATTGACTTTTAATCATAAAAATTAACCTCAAAAATCTTTTTATACTATTTCAACCCAAAAACGTTTTTAATGGGTGGAAAGGGAAAAAGAGGGTTAAAAATGTTTTTGGGTTGATATCGTATAAAAAGATTTGTTGGGGCTAATTTTTATGGTCAAAAGTTAATAAAAGAGTGAGATAAGAGATGAGGGAGTGCGGTGAAATCTTTAGGGGTTTCCTTATGCCGTTTGAAAGAAAAACGGAAGGAGGATCTACCATAAAATAATATGAAGAATTAGGGTTCTATATGAAATTTTCCCTTTTTATAATCCAAATATAAATAAAAAAGAAAAACACCAAAAATACAGCACCCGATGGGTATATTTGCACTTGCGCAGTCCTTGGGCGCCGTCTAGGTGGATCCATAGGTAGGCTCCCAAGGATAGCCCACCTAGTTGGTCTGCCAGGCCTGGGCAATGCGCCTAGTTCTCCTAGGCAGACCGCTTTTTGAATCTGTCACAAATAGACATGTGTGTCAATTTCTATGTAACATAGGTTATGCTTTGAATCTATTGAAAAAGTAAACTTCGGGAAAAAGTTGAATTTGAATTGTTGTCACTATTTAACAAGATTGAGTGCATCTTTACATATGGAATGGGTATGTGACAACAAATATCATCATCATGAAAGCCTTTTCTCAACTAAAATAGGGCCAACTACATGAATTATGGCCTGCCATTCTGCTCTATTAAGGGCCATATCCTCAATGAGGCCATAAGTCCGCATATCTTTATACTGATAACAAGTAAAGGAAAATATAGCATAATGGCATGTGTGTGCTATACAATCCGGCCTCTTGTCTTAAGATGGATGGTGATGGTGAACTGTAATCTGGAGATTAGGAGCACTAATGTAGAAAAATGGTTCATCTCCTGCATCTTGTGACCGGGTACTGGATGCCATGTCCGTATGTTTTATGTATGCTGTATTGTCCTAAAAGAATGAAGACTGCAAAAGAAAGCCATCCCTTTCCAAACTGGTGCAAAAGAAAGCCATCCCTTTCCAAACTGGTGCATAAATGTTATGTGTTGTCTAGTTGCTCCTAAGAAAATAATGTAAAACTTTCAGTAATGCTCACACAAGTTTGTTTTCTAACTGCAGCTCCCATCTCACTTGACGAACTTTAATCAGTCAGGATATCTTTCTTTCTTTCCGTTTTTTGGAGAGAACTTGCAATCCACTACTTCATTTTTTCCTTGAATATTGGATAGGAGATTATCATGTTATACATATAGCCTAATATAAGTGAAGGGTTGTAGCATGTTGATTTGACCCATATTTAACCCAAATGTAACTCTCTCTCCCCCCCCCCCCCTCCCTCTCTCTGTATCTCTCTCTCTCTCTCTCTCTTTTTTGCTCTGCCCTCTTCAACCACATTTCTTTAATGGGATTAAATCCCTCTTTGGCTACATCCCGCGTGCTTACTGTGTCAGAGAGAAATGAGGCCTGGTTCAAAAGTACCAGTCCTTAGAGAGTCCATTCCTCCAACTTCAAATATTTGAATCAAAACATGATAGCTTGCAGAATATGTGTCTGGCATCGTCATGCATGATGCATTGCCATTGTCAAGAAGTCCTGTTTTTCCTTCTTGCTATCTTGTTTCTTTTTTCCTCATTTATGCTGATTATTAAGGCCAACAAGAAATGTGTATTCATTGTTAACCATGACAGAAATCTTTTAACATTTTTGTCTGGAAAATTACTTCATGAACTTACTAGTTGATTGTGTTTCTTTACTAGTTGTTTGTGTTTCTTTTCACCATATTCAGATCTCCACATGGAGTACTTTTCTTCTCATCCGTTCATTTGTTACTATGGCCATCCATTGGCTGTAAAGCCATGCCAGTGTGGCTTCCCCTAAGCCATTGTGTCTGGTCCATCCACTCCCATGGATGTTTAAACTTCATGGTGTTGAGCCCCACATTTAAGGAATGGTGAGACCCACAGTTGATTGAGCATCACAGGGAAATCTATTTCCAGGTGTGCCAACCTTATGGAAGCAACCTAAGCCTGGCTTAACATGCTATAACGCTAATAATATGTATCTCAACATATTACCAGGTAACCTCTTGGACTAAATGGTCCCCTGTCCCAAATAGACTGTGACGCTGTAAAACCTCTTATATTTACAGCAGATGGGATCACAAACTATTATAGATGTCCGTTACTAGCTTACTAGGTACTTCGAAATTGTCAGTGCAGGACGATGAAAGACACTGAATTTTTTTCTCTAAATATAGCTTTTATCATTCTGATCATGGGAGGTTCCCTTGCATAAACGAAAGTAGCAGGTGATCAATAGATCAAAGAATTGGATTGTGCAATATGGGCAGACTCCTGAAATTTTAGTTTCAGGAAACCTTTTCAATTCTGAAAACATGAACTTTTCCTATGTATCAGGTGATGACTTGTTTGCGTCAACCGAGTCAAGGGCCAACCTTTGGTATCAAAGGAGGAGCAGCAGGGGGAGGTTATAGCCAAGTGATCCCAATGGATGAATTTAATCTTCACTTAACTGGCGATATTCATGCTATCACAGCTGCTAATAACCTTTTAGCTGCGGCAATTGATACTCGAATCTTTCATGAAGCTTCACAATCTGATAAGGCCTTAATGAACAGGCTTTGCCCACCCAACAAAGAGAAGAAGCGGGTTTTTGCTGATGTTATGATCAAGCGCCTTGACAAACTCGGAATCTCCAAGCGGAACCCTGATGACCTCACACCAGAAGAGGTCAGGAGATTTGCCAGGCTTGATATTGACCCCGATTCCATCACTTGGAGAAGAGTTATGGATGTAAATGACCGTTTCCTAAGGAAAATCACAGTGGGTCAGGGTCCTGAAGAGAAGGGAATGGTGAGAGAAACAGGGTTTGACATATCGGTGGCTAGTGAGATAATGGCTGTTCTAGCTCTTACGACTTCACTCTCAGACATGAGAGAGAGACTAGGGAAAATGGTTATAGGTAACAGTAGGGCAGGGGATACCATAACCGCTGATGATTTAGGCATTGGGGGAGCCTTAACAGTACTCATGAAAGATGCCATTAACCCAACTTTGATGCAAACTCTTGAAGGTACCCCAGTTCTTGTACACGCTGGCCCTTTTGCGAACATTGCTCATGGTAATTCATCCATAGTTGCTGATAAAATAGCTTTGAAGCTTGTTGGGCAAGGTGGGTTTGTAGTAACAGAGGCAGGGTTTGGTGCTGATATAGGAACTGAGAAATTCATGAACATAAAGTGCAGGTATAGTGGGTTGAAGCCTCAGTGTGCTGTCATAGTCGCCACCATTAGAGCTCTGAAAATGCATGGCGGGGGCCCTGAGGTGGTGGCGGGGAAGCCTCTTGACCGTGCTTACTTGAGTGAGAATGTAGGTCTTGTAGAGAATGGGTGTGTTAATTTAGCCAGACATATATCAAACACAAAGGCCTATGGGGTGAATGTAGTGGTTGCGATCAATATGTTTGCCTCTGATACCGATTCTGAGCTTAATGCAATGAAGAGTGCTGCAATGGAAGCTGGCGCCTTTGATGCAGTTGTGTGCACTCATCATGCGCATGGAGGAAAGGGAGCGGTGAGTAGACACTCTCCCCAATTCATGTGTAATGAGAGAGAGAGAGAGAGAGAGAGAGAGAGAGAGAGAGAGATATGCAAGTGAGGTGTTCTATATAGAGCCTGACTCTGTGCTTGTACAGTGTGCGCACACTGGGTTTTGTGTGTGTGTGTGTGTGTGTGTGAGAGAGAGAGAGAGAGAGAGAGAGAGCACCAGTAACAAGTTCTTGACTGTTTCTGTTGCTCCAAACTCTGCAGGTTGATCTGGGAATTGCAGTTCAAAGGGCGAGCGAGAATCAGAAACAGAGCCTACAATTTCTATACCCACTGGACATTAGCATTAAAGAGAAGATAGAAGCAATTGCGAGATCTTATGGAGCTGCAAGTGTCGAGTACTCAGAGCAGGTAAAATCCTTCCTATGGCACTTAGATCCCTATCCAATTTTCTGACTACCTAGTTTGGCTGAATTGACTTTTTATGAAAACATGCATGAAGTAATAGAAAGTTATAGAATACAAAGATTTTTTAAAAAAAGTGTTATCTTTCTAATATTTTGGAAAACGTGAATAATTTGATGAGATGTGATTGTATTATGATAAGTGTGTTTAACTTTCTGGCGTTGAAGTCGGCCTCTTGAGAAGGATATGAGTTGATAATTTTGAAACTTAGTAACATTGAAATTTGTTGAAGTATGTAACATACAAAAAACGTTACAAACACAAATGTCCTGCATCAGTCCATCAGGGAGCAAGAAAGTGAGTGTCCAATGCTTCCATATCCGTGAGAATGAAGATCAACTAAACTTGATACAGAACATTAAAGATATGGCGAGGGCCACGCCTAATGAATCCCTTGCTAGCTTGGTGAAAAAAAGAAAAAAAAAAGAAAAAAAGAAAAGTAAAAAAGAATCCACAGCCTCCTAAACTAAGAATCCTCAGCCTCCTAAACTATGTTGAGAAGAGCTGTCGGGGTCCAGCGCTTAAGGTTTGTCTTCTCATTACCCAAGCCACGTTGAAAAGAGCCGTCTGGGTGTAATTCTTTCTAACATTGTCTTTCTAAATCATATTCCAATTCAAAGATTTAAGACTTGGCCAAATCTTCAACTTACCCACCCAATCCAGTGACAAACCAAGCCTAATGTTCTGGAACAAACAAGTTGTGATCAAGTTGTGAATAGATTCACTCTTGCTATTTCACAAGAAGTATGTTTTGTTGATTTCACTTTTTCTATAATAAATGAGATTGCTAACTTTGTTACCTTTTCTTGAATTGATAAAGGCTGAGAAGCAAATAGAGATTTATACCAAGCAAGGATTTTCAGGGCTGCCTATATGCATGGCTAAAACCCAGTATTCATTTTCGCATAACGCATCCTTAAAAGGAGCTCCAAATGGGTTCATGTTACCCATTAGAGATGTTCGAGCAAGCATAGGAGCCGGCTTCATATACCCACTGGTAGGTACCATGAGCACCATGCCTGGTCTTCCAACACGACCTTGCTTCTTTGATATTGATATTGACACCTCGACTGGAAAGGTGAGAGGCCTTTCTTGAAGTTTTCTGTTTCTTTATTCATATTAATGTGTTGTGATTGGGTAAGAGCTCAAGTTTATGGATGCTTGAGGTCCCCAATTCACTGTTGTGTGAGAAAGATACATGATAAAGATTAATAAAAAGCTCTCTTTTTTCTTTGATGAATCTGTGTGCGCATTTGTGTCACGTGTACAGTCTACCAAAGCGTCTAGTAAATTGAAAACCTGATGTTGAGTACTTGTGATATGGAATTTTTTTGTTGTAGTGTTTGCGATGAGCAAAACCCATTACCCATGACTTTTTCATAGTACAGCGTGAGACATTGTTGCACAGTTCACCAAGCCCATGTAGAACTGGATGAGATGGCTTCATATTAGTCAGCCATTGGCTAGAATCTGGAAATCTTATGAAATGTTTTTCTCTTTGGAATTTCTCTTAGGAAGGGATATATTCTTATTTTGGGAAGGTCAAAACTCATTCTATTCAGTTAACTGCTCAAACCAGAGATGAGATAACTATCTTAAGATTGAGAGCCATTCTCTTAGGCGCCATTTGAACATACCACTACTCATGCTTACGCCTCATTTCTAACTGAAACAAGAAAGAATATTTTGGCCCCAATTTGTTCCACTCGGGCCTCATGGTTATGTGCTGTTTCATAATCCCGAATATGTGAAAAATGTTGCAAAACCCAGAAAAAATTAGTGAATTTAATAAAAATAAAACCTGTTCTGCTTCAATTTACAATAAGTACTAGTAATCATACTATATACAAGTGAATAGGCAGTATGTCCAAATGAGGCCTCAACAGTGAATGGTTAACAAGATTATGACCATCATGACATCATCATCATCATCATCATCCATGATAAGGATGTGGCAAAATATTTCTGTTGGATAAGCATCATGGTATACTTGGTGGATTTTTGAATTATCTGATGATTTTTTTTGATACCTCAAAAGAGTCTTCCATTTTTGTTTTCTTCTTAGCTCAGTTTCCTGTCCTTCACTTGACTTATAATTGGACTTTTTATGAATTCCCAGCGTCTTATATATTAGGGGTTATGCACTTGTTCATTTACCTCAAGCCTGGATGTTCATGGAGATAGAAGGGACCAACCAGAACGTGGCATGACATATATAATGGGTCCTGCTTTTCTCCATCACCGTCGAATTCGCATTATGAAATGGTGATGGGCCTCGTAAGTGCCTATCCTGCAAGTGATATGCTGGTGAGGCTCGGCGTATTAGGGCTGGCAGCTGGCCGGGCCAGCCCTGTTCCCCCGAGGGCTGGCCCAGATGGGGCCAAACGGGCCCTCGCCAGGCCTTGCCCTGGCCGGCTAAATAAAATAAAAAAGAAACAAAAGAAAAAGATAAAGAAATAAGGGCTGGCCTTGTCTAAGCCCTGGCCTAGGCCCAGCTGGCCATCGGGCCACATTTGTGGCCCAGGGCCTAATTTTTTAGGAAGGGCCCGGCCGGGCCCCCCAGCCTGTTTCCACCCTCAACCATATATGGACCCGTGGGAGAGCTAGGGGCTGCTTGGACATTGCAACAACTTTTGACAGGGCAAAGAGAACAACTGAATTGGGGTTATTTGAGATATAGGGGTAAAGATGGTTTTTCCCATTTTCCCGGGGCAGAGATAATGGGCCCTCCCTGTTGACGTAAACGCGGGAGTGTGTAACGATACTCGTACAAATCGAGTGGACCAACGGACCATTTCTACTATTTCCCATTACAAATAAATCGAGGAGTTTGTCCAAACTCCCCTTTAAGATTCATGCTGACTCAAAACTGTTTTGATTTACCATAGCGCCTTCTCTAATGGGTTGAACGCAGAGAAGGTTAAAAAAAAAAAAGGAAAAAAATGATCTATTTTTGGTTCCACACTTCGGTAACAGACATATCAGAAAAGTGAACAATAAACCAAAGAACCGAGGAAAACCGATATATCAGAAAAGTGAACAATAAACCAAAGAACGGGGGAAAACCGATAAGAAGGGTGAAATAATGGAAAAGGTCAATTATTAGAGAACAAAAAAAAAAAAAAAAGCCCTCTCATCCCTAGGGAGGATACTATCCATTTCCTCCCTCGACTAAAATACATGTTATAGATTTTTTTTTATCAAAAATTTTGGGATGTAATTTTTACAATTGTACTGGCAATCTTTTTTTTTTTTTTGAAATAAGTTCTTAATGTACTAGAAAAAAAACTTATGCTTCAAGATTAAACCTAGATCGTAAACGGTACTGACTAGGACCAGCGAATTGGCATTCCTATCATAAACAGCGATGACCTTGAAAATTCTATTGGTGACAAATACGAAGGCTGCGTAAAGAAGAGCAAAATTTCCTCAATCGCTCTCTTTGTGACGTACGAGACCACGTGACGATTGACAGCATTATGATAAGTCATGCATTGGCTAAGATTTTGGGTCCTTTTTTATTTGGGTGTGGTTTGCGTACTGCTGAGGCCCTAAAGGCGCACCTTTAAATGGTATCTAGAGTTGTCGTTTTAGTATCGAAAATTTTTATTTATAGGAAAAAGTTTATATAAAGTCGTGTTGAGTTTATGCGGTCTTTAAAGGCATTATGAGATCTTGTATACAGTGAAATATAAATTCAATGGGAGTATGGTCCTTTTGTGGACTATACTAAACAAATGCAATTTGCCGATACTTGGACTTGGCTTGACGTGCTAGGCCAGCCGAGTTGGAAAACCTAGGTACTTGGGCATATAGATAAAACTGATGAGGGTTTAGTAGGTTAGCCCTTGATGAGGCTGGAGTATGCCCAGATGAGCGCTGACATGACTAAAACCTCATCGTTGTATCATTACTCGACATGTATATAGATAACCATATTGAGATAGTAATCCATCATTGATGGTGAAGCGTTTACTTGTACGAGAGATTACCTCTATGCACCATAGAGTCATAGTTGCATCATGGTTTGTCTATAGAGGAGAACTTGAAATCCACTGACTTAGATTACGTCCCCTAGCCCATTGATTGACTTTGGTGGTCTAATCATGAGCCCCTGCAGTAGATTGTAAGTCATGAGAACTTCTGGGTCAAGTTGAGAAAGCGAGTGTGGATCATGGTGCCTAGTTGAATGTGAATTGCTCTTATGTATTGATTAAATCCTAGACCTATTCGGATCCGGATCCTGTCGAAATTAATTTAATTTAATTAATTTTATATTATTTGATTTTTAGAATGTTTATTTGAATTTTTATGAATCCTCTGATGTTTTAATTTTGTCATTTGAATTTATAAATCAAGAGAAATTCATTTCTAAAGTTTTAAATAAACTAAGAGGTTTTAAAAATCTAAAAATCAATTTTTATTGTTTCTAAAATATGTGGGATCCTCCATAATTATTGGAGGCATATTGAAATCACATAGGGCAATTGGGTGGGGCCCATGAGTGGCCACCAAAGGGTGGCACGCCCCACCCATAGGGGATTGCCTTTTCTTGCTAAATATTGCGAGAGGCATCTCATGTTAGTTGGCTTTTTATTTCTGAAGAGAAGCTTACTTGCATTAAGGAATGAAAATATTGAGTTTTAGAATATCTTATTAATAAAAAAATTGGATTTGAAAAATAAAAAATGAATATTTACTAATAAAGAAAGTAAAGAGATAATTTTCTTATTTAACTTATTTGATGGGAATAAGTTTAAGAAGTGGAGGGTAAAGTTCTAGCACATTCTTTAGCATCTTGATGATGAATCTAGGGAATAGATGACTCAAATCTCTCACCCCACACAAGTCTTCTTAGATCGACGGTCAAGATTTATTTCTACAATTTTATGGCAAACCCTAATACATGAAAAATCTATAAAATGGATAATTCTCATCCTTTTCTCTTTACAACACTTACTTACTCTCTCTTCTCTCTCTAAAATAGAGTATATCTCTCTCTAGCCTCTCTAAGGGGCACACCCCACATAGCTTACTCTCTCTCCAAGAAACCTAAAGAGCTACGCCCCACCTTAGCCTATCTCTCATTCTCTCTCTCACACACTATCCTCCGGGGGACACGTCCAAGCTAGGCTAGGTTAAGCTTGAATCTCTCTCATGAGTTCTAAATCAAACTAGGTTTTGGTTATGTGATTTTGTGGGCCGCAAATGGATCGTCCCTAGCTAGTAGTTTTCTCCTTCCTTTCTTGATCTCTATTTTTCATAACGATCAAGCCAAGGGGTTTGAATTAGACCTAAGTATTGAGGCTTTAGGTGGGTGGTTCTAAATTGGGATCCATGCGCATTGTTTGGGTTTTACCATAAGAAAGAGAAATCAAGAGACCGATAAAAAATCCCAAACACCATTGGAAGCAAGAGACTTGGCGTGGAGTGTACTAAGCCCGGTTGAGGTAATCTCTGACACCTCTTTTGTTTCTTGCATCTTTATTTATTAGTGAAAATATCCTCGTACCCCATTTTTTTGGTTTTCATATATCAATAGACCCAAATATTCAAATATATCTCTTAAACCCCTGATTAACTTACCCACTTTTGACTATTTTTTTAGCTTTAACAAATATAAAAAAGACATGCTCATTCTAAACCCTTCATCTCTTTTTGTGATATATTCCCCCCAAATCTCTCTCTCTAACATTCACCCTCTTTGTCTCTCTAATGGGAAAAAGAGAGTGAGACACGGGAGGAGGGAGAGTGAGAGACAGGGATGAGAGAGTAGGAAAATAAGTAGAAAGTGAGATTTAGGAGAAAATCACATGAAAAGAGAGAAATGATGGTATTTTGAAAGGATATATCTTTTTTATATTTATTTGGCGTAAAAACATAGGTTTAAAGGGGATAAAGTTAGCTTAGGGGGTTAAAAAATATAAAACTTAGAATTTTTATGACCCGTTTTGAAACTTTGGGTCTCTTGAGATATAAAATTTAAAAATGGGAGGTATGGAGATATTTTCCCTATCTATTATACATTTTATTTCTAAGCATAGGTTGTACCGTTTCTTTGTTAATGAAAAGTGTGTTTTTAAATGGGATCTACATCATTTAGCACTTGAATCTCTAATGGGCTCTAAATCAAACTAGATTTTGGTTATGTGATCCGATCAGCTGATCTAGTTGATAACTACGAGATATTTCCACAAACTACCGTACATTTAGCCAAAATTATTATGGTCAAATTTTGACAATTGGGGATGGATCCCTAGGCCCCTTAGTGAATGGGGTTTAAGTTTCATGGGAAGGGGGAGGAATGTTTGGGTGTATTTTCCTAACTATTCTATCCTGAAGTTTGGTTCCGATGTTTGGCTCAAAACCACCAACATACACGATGACTATCTTACAAGACCAAATATTTTATCCTCCAAATGTGGAAAATTAGTCTATGTTTTAATTTTCAATCGAAACTTGATCAAAGGTAGGACCTAATCAATTCTCCATTCTATAATTAGTGAAAGTAGATCTAGGAGGTTTTGTATCCAAACTAAAACCTCCAATGATTATGCTTTTAATAATTAAGAACCATTCCAAGTTCATGAAAAACATATATATTTTTTTAAATTCAATGGGGAAGACAGGCCCATACGTTTTTTAGGAATTAGTTTTTTTAAGGTGTTAGTAGGGTAGTGTCGGTGACCACAGAAGGCACCTTGGTGTCTATGAGATCTACCACGTTGAAGTTGATAAGAAACAAAATTGAAAAGTGTATGATGCCCTCACTGGAGCATATTGTCCATTTCGTCCACGGATAAAATCTAAGCTAGGAGTATTTTTGGGATCTTAAATTTTGGGATGTAATATCTTGAGTCTAGCAATATGACAAAAAAAGGGAAAAAAAGAAAAACTCAAATCAATTGTTCTATGCAGTGTTTTAAAAAACGCCGAGTCGAACCGGACTCGCCCTGTTCGACTCGGAAATCGTGAAAAGGGGACCGGATCGCCTAAAAAATCGGAATTCGTCCGGTTCTAGAGAGAATCGGACGATTCTGTACAGTGAATCGCCGATTCACTGTACGGAGTCGGCGAGTCCGAACAGTGAATCGCGCGAGTCCGTACGGATTTTTTTTTTTTTGTTTTTTTTTTTTTGTAATCCATGATAGA
>NW_006499705.1:2650695-2662153 GCF_000471905.2 Amborella trichopoda | reverse complement strand
TAACATGGTTGGTAAGGGTATTTTGTGCATATAGATATGTTTATTTTGAGTTTTAAGTCTTGAAAAGAGTGATATCTTAGAATAGAGCCATCTTATATCTTTTGGAGTTCTCTAGTAAAATAAATCATTGATTGTTTTCGCCTGATAATACCGTCACGTTGAACCACATTAATCTTTATATTCAACCCTTTTCGATCTACTTTTCTTTATGTTTAATCCTGTTTTTTATACTTTTATCTCCTTTTTCTTATGACATGTCTAGTTAGGATCCTGCAAAACAATATTCATATGAAGTGTTTCTTTTTAATCTTGGCATAAAGATCAACTGTAGACTGTTCCACTTTTGTAGACTATTCCACTTTTGGAGTTTAGCAATCATTAAAGCCCTATCATAGTAAACCATGATTCACTAACTAGAGGCTATATGTCAAAAGTAACATCCCTGATCGCTTTTACTAATGAATTGATGGATAGCTGCTGTTTTCCTAATTAATAGACTTTGGTAGCTGCTCTTTTCTCCAATTAAAGGGCACGCTAGAAGACATTGTGGAAGTATGAAAATCTATTGTCAATCTTAATTATGAAATTTAAAGTTTAAAAAATAGAGACAATCAAGTAGATCTATAAATACTTAAAAATCTTGAAAATAGACTGTTCAAATAAAGTATCAGAACATGAATCACTTTTAAGGCTTAAAATCAATGTTTTTCATACCTATAAACCTTGAGTTCGAGATGATCAATTTGTAGGTTTTTCAGTATCTGAACAACTTTTCTCAATGGGTTCTTAGGAGCTCCTTACTTTTGTACGAGGTTGGCACATTATATAAAAAATTTCCAAATTTAAATGATCTTATACAGATTCACGAACCAGGTGGTTTACTATAATGCATCGCCTTTCTGGATAACCTTGGGTGATTGTTTTGTTCAGGATCATGGGAATTGGAGACCCTCCTGACTGTGCGACAAGGAATTGTTCGAGTTGGTTCAGGAGGGTTGCGGGATATGGATGGTCCTGATTAAAAGAATCACCCAGGGTTACCCAAATAAGCAATGCAATGTAATGAACCAGCTAGCTCATTGTTGGGACCAGGCAATTCTTGAGTCTCAAGCGAATCCTTTTACCATCCATGGCCGAGTCCAGTATATGCAAACTCGACTGTTCCAACTCAGAACCGGCTAGTCAAACCAGAACTAGGCAATGGCCAATCCGGTTTTGGTGATTTGGTAGGGTATTTAAAAAACAATTCAAAAGATATATATAAAATTTCAAAAAAATGAATGTATTTGTAATGTGCTTTTAAATATTTTTTATTATTTTTAGCAAAGATTGGAAAGTATTATGACCATGAATACTTTTTTAACATTTTCCCATATTTTTAAAATTTTCAAAAATACCTTTTGGCACAAATTAAATTTTTAATAACTATTTTTTTTAACTGTATTTGGATGTGTTTTGTATAATTAAGCTTTAGACACACTTCTCATGTTGCTTGGAATTTTTTTTTTTTTTAACACTTTTTGGACCGATCGAGACTTGCCTAGATTTCAAGGTGCGTTCCATTTTTCAAGGTGTGTTTGAATTTTGGACCGATCCAGACATGCCTGATTAGACCGTTTAAGGTGCTTTTTCATTTTACTTGGACTTGGCCCTGTGCCGCTTTCAAGGTGCGTTTGATTTTTCAAACACTAGTGGAGCCGGAATCTGGTTTTTAATAACAGGTTCTAAATTTCAAATCTAGTTTCCAATAAGAGGACCCAAGAAGCTCCTGACCCCACCATTTAAAATAAATTAGAGCTAATTCAAAGACCACAAAAAAAAAGAGGATTTTGAAAAGTAAGCAATGGCTTGAACAAGCGTTACTCTGTAGCAAAGGTCATTGCTCCAGTTGCATATAAGGGGAGGTCTTTACATAGAGAGAGAGAGTAAATACATAATGTGCTCCTGCAAAAGCATGCTACATAAATAATTCCACAATGGAAAGAACATCTTCTTTCTCCCTGAAATGGAAATTACGTCCATGTAAGAGCCTTCTTCATGCAGGCCAAAAATAAGAAAGGAGAACCTTCTTCCAACTAAATCCATTCAATACTCATAACCAAATCAGTTCCATTCGTTGTAGGCCCCCTCACTTTTTCAAATTTTTTTTTTTTTGGTTTAGTTCAGCAAGGACAACGTCTTTTACTAGCGATACGAATAGAACTCAAGATGTTAAGCTCTTATGCCATGCCCTCACTTTCACTGAATAATCTTGCATATAAATTTTCCTTTACCCTAACGGTGGAATGAAATTATTATTTTTAGGGAAAATGTTTTGATAGGGTTGCAGTCTTTTATCGAAATAAGTAAAGCCTCACTTCAAAATTCATAGAAGATTGTAGTTCTGACATTGAAAAACCTTCAAATCGATCATATCGATCTTGACCATTGTTGTAAAAAAAAAAAAAAAGATTCCAATCTTTAAAAACAATGTCCATTATAATACATTATCTGGACTATCTATTTTCAAGTGCTTGTTGATTTGCAATATCTGTAGTATTTTTTGAGGTATGAATTTTATAATCGGTGGTGGAAATTGATTTTAAAGCCATCATAGAGATTTTCATGCCCGATGTGTTTTCAGGACGATATCTTGAGTTGAGGCTTTACCGATATATATATATTTTTAAAGCCTATGCTTTATAGAAACTTCATCCGTTAATATAATAATGTTGTAATAATACCATATTATTATTAGTATATTATACTATAATGATATTATTATAATATAATAATACTATAATATATTAATACCAATAAAATATTATTATATTATTTTTTAATTATTATATTTATGATATTAATGTTCTAATTATGATATTAATGTTCTAATGCACGTGCTTTGTGAATGTACTGTTGGAATGATGAAATCTCACCTTTGCAAGTATAGAGATTATATTGAACTTGTTGAAGAAAAAACTTCAATTTTTGCCTCAAATTTTGGTTGTTGTTAGATATCAAAAGACAAACTTGACAATTTTGAAATGTTGCCGTTTATGTCTCACTTGGACAAAAACTTAAAAAAAAGACTTAAGTAATTCTGAAGTACAATACTTATATCGTTGAGAATAGTTATTTTTTTAAAAAATAATGATATATTGAAATTTTTTGAATTTCTTGAAGATACATCTTTGAGCCAATTCAAATAATGAAGATGCAACTTCTAGGTCTCTGCCAGATGGTATCCAAACATCATACACCCATCTCCTAGGAAATGCCAATTCCAGGATACATATTCTCCATGGAGTCCCATTTCCAAGGAGTCAATAGGGGCCTTAGAGGTTACCATTAATTTTATTTAATTCAGGGGCATGCTTACCAAAAGAAAAGGAAAAACCTAATTGAGCTTTATTTTAACTCTTGTTAAAGCGATATTAGTAGAAAAAAACTTGGGTGTAAATTTGACCCATTATCTAATTTTTTTTAGCATACATTAATTTATCATCTAACAAATTATTAGATGTAGTAATTGGTTTCATTCTGGCAGCTTGAATGTCCAATTCATATGGATCTACTTGATTAATAATGGAAAGCCTTAAATACTAGCAGTGTTTTTAAAAAATAGATCGGTTGGATGAATTGGCACCCGTGAGAACCGGTTCAGATTGGTGGATGGTAGTCCGGGTCGGTGATTCTGTTGAGTGAATTGGTAAATAAAAAATAAAAAATAGAGAACAAAATATAAAATTGAAAAATAATAAATGGTGGGGCGGGGTTGGCCAGTTCCCCGACATAACTAACAGGAACTGCCCTATTCTCGTTATATAGAGCGAACTAGACCGGTCTCACTAATTTTCAATCCGAAATGAGTGATTTTCTATCTAAATCGTCATTTTTCAAAAATACTAGCCAGCAGTAGTCTTGTATCTAAGAAAAAAAAGACCGAAAGTGATGTGTGCCTAACAATTGAGCAACATGGAATCATGGGTAAAAGAAAAATCTTCCATGCCAAAATCGAGGACAGAAAAAATACACAAGATTGTCAAAAAAAAAAAAAAAAATCCAGTTGGGTGTAGAATTACTTTATTTTAAAAACCCTCATTTTTTGACCTCTCAAGCCTGTGGCACCAAAGTCAATACTCATTTTGAGGGGTTCGTCTCCTGTCTTTTAGGAAGTGGCCAAGCCGCCACACTTTTTGGTGGTCCGTGAGTGAAGTATCTCCTTCCTTCTTTCAAACTTTTTTTTTTTTTGGTTTAAAAAATTCATTATCTTAGGGTAATGAATTTCCGAATATTGACAATCACTTGTTAAGATTTATCATGAGCAACTTTATCTCTAGCTTTAACAGGGTTGGTAAGGGTATTTTGCGCATAAAGTTATATTTATTTAAGTCTTGAAAAGAGTGATAGCTTAGAATAGAGGGCTCTTGTATTTTTTGGAGTTCTATGATAAAAGAAATTATTGATTATTTTCGCCCGTAAACGTAGTCACGTTAAACCAAATAAATCTTTATGTTTTCGATCTATTTTTCTTTATGTTTAATTATGTGCTTTTGATACTTCATCTTCAATTTCATATGAGGTTTTTCATTTAATCTTGGCATTAAGATAAGGATGCAGTTAGCATGCAGCCAAGCCCACAAATGTAGAAATGCGGGCTTGGCAATAAATATATCATCGAAATATAATTTGATCTTAATTGTTAGATAATATATAATCTTTAACATGGAAATCATGAATATGAAAAAATGAATAAAATTTGAAAACCAGAAATAATAATTATGTTAAGAAAACGTTTGGAGCATTAGTTGCAATTGTTTTTAAATGGACCGCTTATTTGCATCTATCTTTAAGATGGATGTGGATGCTTTTTACCTTTGGAGGGGAGAGGGCCCTTTTCCGTGATAGGAATTAAGCCTAGAACGTAATGTGGCAAATCCTCAAGCACTAACCAGTTAAACCCGGACTCTTTCCCTATAGACTATTCCACTTCTGGACTTCACCAATCATTGAAGACCTTTCATAGAGGGTAAAACATTATCAACTAACAACTGTAGGCTATAAGTCAAAAGGACTTATCACTAATCGTTTTCACTAATAAATTGATGCGTAGCTGTTGTTTTCTTAAGTAATAGACTTTGGTATGCATCAAAAGTAATATTATTGCCGAAACAGAACAGCTAAAAGAATTCAAAAAAAGTACAATTATTTATCAACTACTATTTAGATTAATACTATATATTTATTATTATATAAAGGGAAAAGTTTATAGAGTGCCTAGACTCTAAACAATCAAATTAGAGCCTATCTCAAAACTTTCACTAGAAGAGGTTGTTTTGATGCTCAAATATCATCAAATTGATCATCTCAACATCAAGATGCCTGGACATGAGAAAAAAATGGATTTTAAGTTTGGGAAATAGTGCATTTTGTAACGTATTTTTGTATTGTCAACTTTTAAGTTATTCAAGTTTTCATAGACCTGCTCCATCTGCATTATTTTTGAAGCTTTAAATTTTATAATTAAAGATGAAAATATATTTTAAGGCTAGTCAAATATTTTCAGTATTGAAATCACATTTCTCGATACTATTTGAAGGTGGGCTCTAATTTGATTATTTAAAGCTTCGACTCTATACAAACCACACCCTATTATAACTGCCACTAAATACAAAAACAAGCATTGTTTAGATTGAAAGTACTCAAAGTGGAATTAAGAGAATGATTCCAACATAACCATTTGAACACACTTAATATCAAAAGAGTGGGAAACATTAAGAGAATGATTCCAACATTTTTGATATTTTGTTTGTGCCATGCGAGGAAAAGTCTTGTTGGAAGCCGCCTATCATTCCCCAATAATATGTCAAGAAGAAAAATTCCGCACGTGTCAAGAACCTATTAAATATGTCAACAACCTATTAAATATCCTATATTCAAAAAGAATATATCTGAAATACCCTCCTTGAATTGCTATTTTCCCTTTTTATTTTCTTAAAGTATTGGTTATTATTATTATTATTTATCCCTCGTATGCTTGTACTTAAAATTGTAGAGAATTCCCTCTTTTCCTTTCACATGCGAATATTTTCCATTGATTTATGTTTGGAAAATATCATATTCCACTCGCCCAATTTCACATTTGATGGATAAGAATGATTACGGTTTTTTTATACCAAAATTTAAGGGTTTACGGTTTTTTTATACCAAAATTTAAGGGTGAGATCAACCGAAGTGTGCAATTTATAGTATTAAAGTAAGTAGCACCTCATAACTATGCTTAAAGATACTAGAAAACCTTGTGATGGTATGAAGATCTATTGTTAACCCTAATTATATAATTTAAAGTTTCAAAAATAGTGACGATCTAACAAATCTATAAACATTTGAAAATCTTGAAAATAAAATGTATCAAAACATGACTTACTTTTGAAATCACTTTTTCACGAATCCATAATCTTGAGGTCAAACGATCGATTTAATAATCAGTTATAAATTTCAAATCTAGTTTCCTTTAAGTGAACCCAAGAAGCACCTGACCCCACCATTTAAAATAACTTAGAGCTATGGTTTCAGGATAAATCAGAAAAGAGGGGTTTGAAAAGTGAGCGCACCTGACCCCACCATTTTAAATAACTTAGAGCTACGGTTTCAGGATAAATCAGAAAAGAGGGGTTTGAAAAGTAAGCGACGGCTCGACCAAGCGTTACCCAGTGGCTAAGATTATGGCTTGGCCATTGCTCCATGTGTATATATAAGGGGAGGCAACCCTCATGGTTTTGGCAACAAGTGAGAGAAATACTCCTCTAGTTTTAGTGTGAGAAAAGGGTTTCTCTTAGGAGTTGAGCTTCTTCTTTTGGTAAAATGGGTTCCAACAAAGGAGTGGGGCTTGTTTTTCTAGGCTTAGTTGTAGGGTTTTTTGGGGTGGGTAGGGCACAATTGAGTGCCACCTTTTATGATACCACTTGCCCTAATGTGATTAGCATTGTGCGCAACGTTGTTCAACAAGCTGCCCAATCAGATGCGCGCATAGGAGCCAGTTTGATTCGTCTCCATTTCCATGATTGCTTTGTTGATGTATGTTTACTCTCTCTCTCTCTCTTTGGTTATATTGTTAGGAAAACTATTGCTGGCAATGGGCCACGTGGCCCGGCCCGGCCTGGCCTAGTCTGCTTTTTTCCTTGTTTTTCGCATTTTCTTTTTTTTTTTTTTCTGTTTTTTTGGTCTCGCCCCAGCCCTGGCCCAGCCCGTTGCCGCCCTTAAATGAAGTCGAAGCCCAATAGTTTGGGAATAGGCCTGCTTTTTCCTTCACCCGTTTAGGAGAGAGAAATGGCCTTGCATGGTCTCCACTATTCATGAGGACTAAATTAATGGTCTTGACCTCCTTTTTTACCGATGTATTTAAAATTGACTATTTCAAAAATGAATTTGACTATTTAAAAAATGGGTTGAAGCTTGTCAGCCCCACATACCCAAAAAAAAAAAAGAAATTGGCCCTCAAAATGTCGTCCCCCTTAAAAAAAAATAATACAAAAAAAAAAAAAATCTCTCTCCTGAGCAGATCCCTTGCATGTTCGAGTTATTTAGCTTTCCAAACGGGTCTTAATCTTAAGTCCTTTCTCTTTCTAATAATATCCTAGTCTCCATGAAATACGTTTATATTTTTGATAATCCATGTTTGCATGAAAGATACTCCGGGATTGTTAGGACACGATAATATACTCGTACTAGTACAATATTGAGGTACTCTTATTTCATAGGGTCTAATCGGTTGGATCAGACTTTAAAAAAAATTAAAAAAACAGAGGTAATAGCTTAAGATTGCTTAACTTCATTCAGCCGATTGAACCGATTAAAACCAGCAAGTCTAATCAACCAAATTGTTTGACCTGTTTTTATCCAAATCCCGTTATTATTTTCAACCAGGCCGACAAGCATCAATCAAGGGCCCGACCGGGCGAACTGCCAACCATAAAAGTGAACGATAGCCCATCATGTACAGTAGATGTTGGTCTGAGTACCCTGTACAATATTTTCCTTATTCTATAATAATAGTGGGACCAGGGGCCTCAATCTTGCTCTAAATGATAGAGGATACTTTGGTTTTGATTTATTTCTCTAATTTGTGATGTTAGGGTTGTGATGGTTCGTTGTTACTGGATAGTACCTCAACCATTGATAGTGAGAAGGACGCCTTCCCTAATCAAGCCTCAGCAAGAGGTTTCCCTGTGGTGGACGACATAAAGACTGCCTTGGAGAGCCAGTGTTCCGGAGTTGTGTCTTGTGCTGATATCCTTGCCATTGCTTCCGAAGTTGCAGTTGTTTTGGTATGTCCTCTCTCTCGCTATATATATATATATATATCTCTCTCTTTCTTGATGAATAGTAATTCCCTCTTTTTATATATATATATATATATATCTCTTTCTTGATGAACAGTAATTCCCTCTCTTCAATGGTAGGTTGAATCTCTCTTTTTCTCTTTTGAATAGATACTCTCTGCTAGGTAAAGTGATAGTCGAAATCACTATACCTTTGTGAGGGTATTATGGTTAAAAAAAAAGGTTTTTTTTGGGAGGCGAAAAAGAAGTGCTAAAGATCTCTATAACAAGAGGTCTAAAGAAAATATAATACTTATTTTGTAAAGGTCGTCCCTTGTCGGGGTAAAAAGGATGAGGTGGATTGAAGGAATTATATGCGGTTGGGAGAGCGGGTTTAGAAAGGAAGTTAGTGAGGTTATATCTAGAGAGAGGTATATCTCATATATTTCGTATTTAGCCAACTACATACACTATTTTAGTTGGGATCTCGTTATTTGAGATTCTTAATTATGTAAACGTGGGTTCCGAGGACCATACACACACACTCTCTCACATGATGTAGTAACTTGTCTCTCTCTCTTACACACTTTGTCTCTCTCTCTAACTCTTCCTGAATAGTAACTCTCTCTCTTGAATGGTAACTTGAATCTCTCTTTCTTTTGAATAGCAACTCTCTCTCGTTTGGTTTACTTGAATCTCTCTCATGTTCTCTCTCACTTTTGAGTAGTAATTTGAATCTCTCTCTCTCTCTTTATACACGAAGTTCAGAAAGACTTCGATATATGGTGTACACAACACATGCATAAGGATATATTCTATGATCCACATGATCACATCAAATATGTGGTCATAAAGATCATCACTGTCCAATTGATGAGTTGGAGAGTGATAGAAAGGGAGTGGGGTGTGACAATTTATGTTATGTGGTGTCAGGTTTGGCATGATCCACTCTTAGTTCAAGCTCTAAGGCCCAGCAAATTCCTCTTAATACTAGATAGATTCATGGATGATTATGAAAATTTTCCAAATAGTCCTGCATATTCAAAGTATAAGATTTCCTATGTTCAGAAAATGACGATTTTACTGGTGGCCGGTTGCTCATGACTACACAGGCTGGAGGTCCAGAATGGAGTGTTCTACTTGGGCGAAGGGACGGCACTACGGCGAACAGAGCTGGGGCTAACAGCAACCTTCCGGGCCCCCGGGACGGCCTTAGCAATATTACCCGCATGTTTTCCAACCAAGGACTTGACACCACTGATGTCGTAGCCCTCTCCGGTAATAATCTGCATCCGTTCCTTCAGGCTAAGTTAATACCTTTATTGGATCAATCGAATAAACAATTGGTTGTTAGTGACCGAGAGGTTAGCATCCTTTAGTTCATATAAATATAATAGGTGGAAAAAAAAAATTTATGAAAAAAATAGGTTTCTTGGACATGTGAAAATTATTTACCACTAAATGACCCTCATAGGAAAAGAATTCACTACCTTATGAGATGGGGAGAAAATTACAGACCCAAATTAGAAAATTAAAAACCATATAATTTTTTTTTGTATGTGCCCCTCTTCTCCAAATCAATAGATCTAAATGCCCCTTCAAATCCACTTCTGCCCCAGAAAGATGGATTTGGAGCTCTTAAAATAGTGCAAATCAGATTGACTGCGAGTCTAATGAATTGCACACACAAACAGAGGTGGAAGCAAATATTTTTTTATTTTTTATTTAGGCATGTATATTGGAGCATGGTTTAAATTTAATTTTTCAAATTGATCTAATAATCGGTTGATGATTAAGAAGTACTCTGCCCACATTTTCTCCTTTCCCAGGAGCACACACGTTTGGGCGAGCCCAGTGCCAATTTTTCAACGATCGCTTGTACAACTTTAACAGTACCGGAGCACAAGACTCCAGTATGGACTCTGCATATGTGACAAGCCTACGCGGTTCCTGCACCAACTCTACAGATGACACCACTCTATTTGACCTAGACCCTACCACTGCAGATGGATTCGATAACAACTACTATACCAACCTCCAGAGCAATCGTGGCTTGCTCCAGTCTGATCAAGAGCTTTTCTCCATAGACGGTGCCACCGTCCCTATCGTACAGAGCTTTGCTAGTAGCCAGAGCACTTTTTTCGATAGCTTTGTGAATTCCATAATAAAAATGGGTAACATAAGCCCATTGACAGGAACCAGTGGCGAAATACGATCGAATTGCAGGAGGGTCAATGGTGGTCAGATTCAAAAATAATCGATCCGTTTATGCTTCGGCAACCAATACTTGTTCTAGTAAAAAGGGTAATTTTGCCTTTGTTTTTCTTTGTATTTTGTTACTACATGTGTGGCTCTATAAGTTTTTGGGCCAGGCATAAGCTTAGTCTTGATGAAGTTTCACAGTTGTAGCTTCTGAGACTAAGCAAATGAAATAATGATATAACAATAACAGAAATAAGAAGCATGATATTTAAGTTTGTGGTATCACTCTTCTTTGGGGATACATTTAAGCTCCTTAGGGCAGATCTTGTAGTAATTGCTTTTATAAACTTCTGTTTTCAATTCCTTCGTCAATTTTTATTCTCACTTATGTGATTGTACACACTAATTTTTCTATTGCCCATAAAGGTGATTAGGGCTATTAGCATGTCCAAACAGGCATAAAATTGATGTTTCACAGATTTGGCAAGCTTTTCAATCCTAACATAGTTGCTTAGGGGCTTATGATATGCTCCCGCAGGAAAATGTATAGTGTACGAACCTCCTCGGTCAGAAGACCTATTTAGGAGGATTTTTTCATTTTGAATTTTGGAAACCAACTAAAAATCACCAGAAGATTATTTTTAAAAGAAAAAAAAAAATTTAATTTTGAGTTTTTTAACACTACAAGAGAACCCTAAAAAAAATGAATGGACTTTGTTTAATCTTGAGACATTATTTTTTTTCAAGTATAAAGAGAGTCCAATTTGGAAACTTTTTTAAATATAGCTAGTCGTTACATCCAAAAATTTGGGGTCTTAAAATTCCTCTTAGATTGGGTTATACCCGAGAGAAGAAATAGATAGTATACTCCAATGGTTTAAAAAACGGATCGGTGACCCGGATCGGGCTTCCAAAAAACCGATCCGGATCGGCGAATAGGCGATCCGGATCGGGAA
>NW_006499705.1:2631378-2645144 GCF_000471905.2 Amborella trichopoda | reverse complement strand
CAACAAAAGCTTTAACAATAAAAATTAAAAATATGGTTTAATACCTCATGATAATCAAAACCTGGTCACTATTTTCACATCTTTTCGGAAAATCACGATTTTTCAAAAAAAATCGATCATGTACTAAAAAAAAAACAAATAAAAAAAATTCTTCATAGAGCCACCTAACATCAGTCATTCCAACTCAAAAATGCATTAACAACAAATTTAAAAAATACAGTTTTGTATTAAAAATACAATAACATGCATTTTTTTGCATAAATAATCTATCAACATACAATTTTTTCAACAAAAACTTTAACAATAAAAATTAAAAATATGGTTTAATACCTTGTGATAATCAAAACCTGGTCACGATTTTAACATCTTTTAGGAAAATCATCATTTTTCAAAAAATTCGATCATGGATAAAAAAAAAAAAAAGAAGTACAGCAAACTCAAACAATAATAATTAAAAATATGGTTTAATACCTCATGATAATCAAAACCTTCTCACGATTTTCACATCTTTTCAGAAAAATCACAAATTTTCAAAAAATTTGATCATGGATTACAAAAAAAAAAAAAATGAAAAATCTGTTCTTCACAGAGCCACCTTACATAAGCCATTTCAACTAAAAAATCCACGTCCAAACGAATAAATTACATCCAATTGAGTACATAATTTGATAAACAACACTATAAGGAATCAAAACCCTAAATTATGAACACATTATCATCAATAAATCAAATCAAATTGATTAAATTGAGCCAAAAAAAAAAAAAACGACAGTTCTTCACAGACAACAGTCATTGAATCTAAAAAATGAAGCTCAAATTGAATAAATCAGATCAAATTGAATACATCTGATTATAAACAAGACTATAATGATTTAAAACCCTATAAATCTAACGCATTATTTGTAATATATCGTGAACAATAGATCGAAAGGCGGAAAAAAAAAAAAACAGCAGAATTTTTTTTTTCACAGACATCACTGTATTCTTCTAAAAACTCAGGCTGTACTTGAGTAATATAGTAAATGATAAAAGACACGATAAAGATTTAAAACCCTACAAATTTATACAAATTTAACTGATTATTTTCAAAATATGGACTGAAATTGATCAAACGGTGGAAAAAAAAGAAAGAAAGCAGAGTTCTTACCTGGTTTCGTGAACCCGTGGCTTCAATCTCCAAATTAATCTGTTTTTCTTAAAGATAATCACAAATTCGTAACAGAAATTTCTAATGAATACATTTACGATCAATATGCCTCAAACTTTTCACAGAACAAAACGAAAAGCGGAAACCTTAAAACCCGCAACTTTCATGATCCAAAAAATTGAAATTTTTCCACCATGTAATGCATGAAAAGGCTGAAAAAAGCTGCATAAAGCCTGAATATTCGATCACATGGCAAAAAAAGAAGAAAAATGATAAAAAAAAATACAAAATTTGAAGAAACCAGTGAAGAACACTGTACAGCCCGTGTTCTTCACGAGACTCACCGGTTCGGTACTGTGAATCGGCTATTCACTATACAGAATCGCCCGGTTCTCTCTGGAAACGGGCGATTCCGTGTAAAATACTAGAACCAGCACAGACTATGCCATTCCCGAGTCAAACCGGGCGAGTCCGGTTTGACTCGGCATTTTTTAAAACACCGCTCCAATCATAAGCATGAAATCTTTTGGCTTAAAATAATAGGACAAGTCACAACTAGTTTTTTATTTGAAATTGTATACTAAGAATATTTATCTTTGTAAGGAAGTCCCAATCTACCCTAGCCGTCAAATATGAAATCGGACAGCTTGAATGCTTGATGTGCGTCATGAAGTTCAGAAAAATAAAAATAAAAAGAACTTTGAACCTAATTAATGGCATGCTTGATGTGCGTCATGAAGTTCAGAAAAATAAAAATAAAAAGAACTTTGAACCTAATTAATGGCATATACTTCTGGCCACCCTTTTTTAAATGTAATGGCTAAAAGTGTGACATCAAGTAATCTTACCATAAACTCTGTTAAAATTTACCTATCAAATTGGATTTGAGTGATGGATTTTATTTGCTTTTTAGTAGTGGATTAGGAAATAAGATTTCCAGTTTCTTGATACAAAGGCAAGTTTACTATGATACAAGAATGGGAAATCTCTTTTACTAAATTTTGAGTTTTAACATTTTAACGTTGTTGACATCTAATAAATAAAGGGTGTGGTTTCTATAAGGTTGCAACTTTAAACAATCCAATTAAGGCGCACCTCCAAATTTTTTCATAACATGTAAGTTTGGTGCAAAAAAATTTTAGGATTATCTTAAAATCTGTTTTCATATCTAATTATAAGATTTTAAACTCTAAAAATGGTTAAAATCAGGTAGATCGACAAATATACGAAAATCTTGAAAGTAGACGGTCTAGATAATGTGTTGCAAGATGCACTACTCTAGAGCTTGAAATCGTTTTTCTTTTTTTTTTTAATATTTATACATCTCGATATCAAGATGATCAATAAAAAAGTTTTTTAATATTAAAACAATTTTTTCCGATGGATTTTAGAGGTGCAGCAGTAATTTTACGTTTTAAAGTTGCAACCTTATATAAACTTTTTCAATAAATAAAAAAACTCTTTTTGCTTATTAAAATTGTAGAGTTTTTGCTTATTAAAATTGGGCTTCTAGGTGAATATTGGCACCTCCAAGATATTACAACTCGACGATGAACTGGAAATTCTAGAAGTATTATCAGCCATGGAGTTAATCTCTCTCCTGCTATCATGTGAGTGTAGTTTATATTAGGCAGAAAATTTGCTTGTAGAAGTAAGGATACAGTGCTTTATACCATTTATTTTACTTAGACGGGATAGATTTGGCATTTTTTTAGATAAAAAATTTTATACATGATTGACACCTTATATTATAGGATTAAGGTGCACCTAAAAAATCGATCAAAAAAAAGGTTGTTTTGACATTAGAAAACCATCTAATTGATCATCTCGATGTTGAGATGTATAGATATGGGAAAAAAAAAAGATTTTAAGTTCCAAAAATAGTACATTTGACAACACATTATTTGAACCGTCCATTTTCATGAATTTCATGTGTTTTTAGATTTGTTTGATTTGAATAATTTTTGGAGTTTAAAATTTTATAATTAAAGATAAAAATGAATTATGGGGCCACCCTAAGAATTTTCGCCTCCAGAATTGCATCTTACGGCAAAGTTTGAAAGTACACCTTATTTTGATTGTTTAAAATTGCAACCTTATGCAAACTGCACCTTTCAAGATATTGTCAAAATCTGGCACATCTTTTAAAATTGTGTGTAAGCTACATTTTCCAATTAAAGTGGACTATGTAGATTACCTTTTATAACTAAAATTGCCACCTTATATAAACTTTTCCTTTGTTATAAACTTTTTCCTTATATGGGTCGTCCACTTATAGTTAACTTATATCACTACCAATTTTCCAAGATTTCAAATCAATGAAGCTGATACGAATCTTCAAAAACTTTGAATTTAAATGGCATGAAATTTTTTTTTTTAATTCAAAAGATTTTTTTTTTGTGCTAAAGATAAAAAGCAGTACTTATGATCAGTTCAATGAAGAATCGCAGCGTTTTGAATACTTTATGAAAAACTCAGATCTTTCGATGGATTTTAAAAATGTTCCCGCAATATTTTTATGTCGTTAAAAAATTGTTGTCATCATGGGTATAGTATATTGGGAAAGTTTTTTATGTTTTCTCTACAACATAGAAGTTCTATGCTCCCTTTACCATCCAGCCGTCCATTTTTTATCAAGAGAGTCACTCACCGTTTGATCTTAGATCCGATATATCAAAGTATATTATTTTTAGTTTTTTGAATACAATTTTTTTTAATATGAAATTTGATCCGTGCCATCTTCTCATTGGGGTGCACCTATAAAAAATATTAACAATAATTTTTCGATAAAAAATAATGATCAAAATACCCCTTGAATCTTTTAGAGGTATTTTGGTCATTTTATTTTATTAAAATTTTTTTTTTTATATTTTTCGCTTGTGTGAGTTTAATATAGGAATTGACGTCCAAATTTTGGTATCAAAACAGTTTATAAAAAAAAAATTAAAATTAAAACAGTGTAGAGACGTGACATTGTGATTGGGACAATCTTAGCCTTCCATTAAAAAATAGATGTTGGATAAGGGGGAACATAGAACTTCTATGTTGTAGGGGGAACATAGCAAGCTTTCCCTAGTATATTTGGGGGTAGTTTGATGAGATACAGCAACCCTGCACATAGTTGAGATTGGTAAAACTGTTAAAAAGGAACAATTAGTCTTGTCCGTCAGATTTCAAATGAATGTCAAACGGATGGTTGTGAGTGTGTCATTGACTAGACTCAAAATTAAACAAAAATATTTATTGAACGTTGTGTCATACTCCAAGCTATCTAGTTTGACATCTAATGGTTAATAGCAAGTGTGATCTTCTTGTAACAAATGGTCTTCTTGTAACACATAGTATTTGATTTAATTTCAAAATACCCAATGAAAACATACATGATCACGAATTAGAATACTTGCAAATATATAAAAAGATAAATTGCGCTACTCTCAAGGATATTTTGATCATTTTTTTTTTTACATTTTAAGAAAGTATAGAATGAGACCATTTACATTTGGTACAAGATGATCACATTAATCTTAACCATTAGATGCAAAATTGGGTGGTTGCAATTATTCTAGTAACCAAGCTTAAACTTAAAAAAAAAAAATTTGAACTTTACGAAACATCCAAGCTATCAAATTTTACAAAAAATGATTGTAAGTAAATGAACCAGTTTTCATCGAAAGTAAATACTGCAATCCCTTATGTTTTTTTTTATTATTATTCCTTTGTTTCTTCTCCCACTTCCAGATAACACCCAATACGTGTATAATGAGCCAAGCATGCATAAGACAATTGATTGGAGATGACCCTGATATGTGAGATGGGTAATAATCTGTCACCTTATAGGAAATAATCTCCACCATTCATTATAGGAATCCAGCAGCTGTCGTCTGGATCTATGTGAAACATGTAGGACCTGGTCCTACAAGATAATATTTCAATATGGGAAACTTAAATAAAGTTTTTTTGAAAGGTATTAATTGTTCAAAAAACATTGCGAAATTAAATAGCTGGAAAGTATTATTATATACTGCCTTGAGAGCATTTAGGAATTCACTTTACCAGGTAAAACCATAGAAGCACTAATAGGACAACACCTTTTTGTTTCTTTTTTTTTTTTTCTTTTTTTATGTGGCCTCCTCAACTTAGTGATCAAATTAAAATAAATAAATAAATAAGATATATGCTTTAAGTGCCTAGAAAAAGTAACATCTTTATACTGAATAAGGCTCTCCAACTTTTGGATAATGGTAATCTGGATAGTTATACTGTCAATGAAGCAGAATAATGGGCATTGCACTATAGAGTGAGGAGATTCACATAGGACTTAGCACATGTAGTTATTGAAGGTGACCCCTTAAATGTCATGAAATAGTGCAAAGCCCCAAACACAATATGATGGCAATGTACTTAGATTTTGGATTGAATCTTGTTGGATCTTGAAGGTGAGGAGGTTGTTTTTACCCATATCGACCATGAGAGAAATGCAGCAGCTGATTCTTTGACCAGAGCAAGTGATGTGATGTGATTCTAGCTCTCCCCGTTCACCTTACCCTTCCTTTCTCATGCTTTTATATTCTTTTCCTTTTTGCTCGTTACTCTCTTTTCTTTTCTTTTTTTCTTTTCTTTTTTTTTTTTTTTTTGCATTGTATTTTTCATTTTCTCAATGAAAAAATCGTTAACTAATCAAAAATTAATAGTAATAGTGAAAATCTAAATAATTAAAAAAAAAAAAAAACATATTTTTGGAGCAGCCTCACCCAATGATTCAAAATGAATTCCAAAGTGTCATCAAAAAAAAATAAGTATGTCTTTCATATAGAGGGCAAGAGAGAGTAAATACATAATGTGCTCCTGCAAAAGCATCCTACATTCGCTCAATAAATATTTCTATAATGAAAAGAACATCCCTCTCCCTATAATGGAAAAGGAAAGTACGTCCATGTGAGAGCCTTCTTCATGCAAGCCCCAAAAATAACAAAGGAGAATCTTCTTCCAACTAAATTCATTCAACAGCCACAAGCACATCAGTTCCATTCATTGTAGGCCCCCTCACTTTTATTTTATTTATTTATTTATTTTTGTCAGTTTAGCAGGGCCGGCGTCTCTTACCTGTGATATGAATAAAACTCAAAACATGACGTCGTGCCCCTCACCTTTACTTATATAATTTTGCATATAAATTGTCCTATATCCTAATAGTGGAATGGGATTATTATTTTTAAGGAAAATGTTTTGATAGGGCTGCACCATCAAAATAAATAAAGCCCCACCTCAATTCAGAGAAAATTATAGTTTTAGCATTGGAAAACCTTCAAATTGATCATATTGACTTTGACCATGGTTGTGAAAAAAAATTAAAATTTCAAACTCTAAAATAGTGTATGCTATAATACATTATCTAGACTGTTCATTTTCAAGCGTGTACCGATTTGCAAGATCTGTAGTATTTTTTGAGTTACAAATTTCAAAATCGGTGGTTGAAATTAATTTTAAAGCAATCATAGAGATTTTTCATGCCCAAAGTGTTTTCAGGACAAGGTGTCTAGTGAAATTATAGAAACCTAAATTTACTCTTGTATACAATATCTTCTTTCTTTTTATGTGTACCCATATTAGGAAGGTAAATCATTGTATATGTTACTTTTTTTTTTTTAGTAATACACAGCTTTGTAATCCTATAAATTGGAGCTCTTGTACATATTTTCAATAAGCCCTAAGTGCTCATAAATACATTAAAATTCCGTATTTTCTCACACCTAAGCCTTATAGAAACTTCCACTCATTGACTAATTGGGTACTTCATATGGCTTTTATGAATTGCGATAGCATGTTGGTCTCTATGGGACAGGATCCGGGCTATGGAAGAAAACATCTCAACCATCGGTTGTTGATATCTAAAGATTGGGGAAGTGGTAGCAAATTGTTTGAAATCCCAATCCCAGCAATGTGTACTTTCTGTTTAAATGCAACTTGTCCACCCAAATCAAGGTTTTAAAAGCCATATCAGATGGCTCAATTTTCCCTATTCAAACAGGAAGGGGTGGGCGACGAGTCTGATTCCCAGGTTATTTCGATTCTCCTTTGTTTTACATCTATTTTCTCTTTAGAAAACATATAATTTTGTTTTTTTTCAATTACTCTAAAATATCTAAAAAAAAAAATTATCTTTAGCTCCTATTAGATGAAATGAAAAGATGCAAATTTGGTTTTTTTTTCATTTTGAGCTTTATTTTTTATCATGATTTAAATCTATATCATTTTTAATTTAAATTTTTTTTATTTTTTTATTTTCATTTTGAACTTGATTTCTCATTTTTAAGTGCTTTTTCTTTCTTTTTCTTTTTTGCCACTTTTCCATCCCCCATTTTTTTCTTTCTTTCTTTTTTTCTATGTATCATGGATTATTGATCATACCCCTTGAGTTTGATGATCCGAGTTGGAACTATAGTTCGACCCACCGATTTTTTAAACACTACCAAAACTAAAGACTTCCCCAGATAATTTTTTATACTTAAAAATCAGAAATCATGGCTTTTAGCTAAAACCCAAATTTTGTTACATTATATTAAAATGTTAGAATTATTTTCAGTAAAGATAGGATAATAATATGCATTAAAATTCGTTCTCATCGCTGTGAAACAGCCTTTGGCTGCTCAAATTAGTTCTCAATTTTATTAAAAAAAAACCCTAATAAAACATGTCAAATATTAGAATGTTAGAATTCTGTCACATTATTAAGATTTAACCACAAGCTTTTTACCTAAAACCCAAATTATGGCTTCTTATGCTCGGGGAAAACAAAAAAAAATAAGACCACTTCTAATCTTTATAAAAAATCGTGTATATTTAAGGGGTTTATTTCACCTTAAAATTAAGTGTTTATAGATCTGCAAGATGTGTATCATGTTTTGACTTTCAAATTTTATCATCAGTGTTGAAAATTGATTTAGATCCATCATCAAGATTTCTGTTGCCAAAAGTGCGCCTAGGAAACTTCATCCTTGGCAAAAGAGAAACTAACAATTGGACTAAACTAAGCTGGAATCCAATAGGTTTGAAATTGCAGTGGATCATTAGCTGTCATAATATTTCTTCTATTTCTAAATTCACATAATTTGATTGACAAGTACATTGCATAATTCACAAGTGTAGCCAGCTAATGCACCATGGCTGGGTGTGTCGATATCCTAGCAGCCATGTGCCTTTGAAAATGACAAAAAAAAAAAATGACAGGTCCTAAATATTTAACAACACGGTTTCTCATAAATATTTAACAACAGGTCTTAAAATTTTATTTTTGAATTTTAAATAAAATTTAAAAAATTAAAAATACTAATTTTATGAAAAAAAACATTTAGACCGTTAGTTTCAACTATTTTTAGATGGACCATCCCTTTGCATCAATCTTTAAGATCGATGCTTTAAACCTCAGGGGACATAAATGTAAAAATGTCTTCCCCCGATGCAGGAACAATTTTCCTTTTTTAAAAACTCTGCTCGGGCATGGGGCTCGACTGCTGCTCGAGCATGAGTAATTTGGGTGAGTTTGATTAAACTTATTTGCTTAAGTTTAGAAAACCTAGAAATTATCAAAAAAAATGCAAATATATTCAAAATAATTAAAATTTAGTACAAAATAAAAGAATTAAAAATAAAAATAATAATTATCTGAAGAAAACATTTAGACGGTTAGTTTCAACTATATTTAGATGGACCACTCATTTGCATCCATCTTTAATATAGATGTTTTATATCTCGGGAACGTAAATGTAAAAATGTGTCCGCAAATACATGGAACAATTTTCCTTTTTAAAAAACTCGGCTTGGGCATGGGACTCGACTGCTACTTGAGCTTGAGTGTGATTAAACTTATTTGCTTAAGTTTAGAAAAGCAAAAAATTATCAAAAAAAAAGAAGTAAAATATGTTCAAAATAATTAAAATTTAGTACAAAATCAAAGAATCCATAAATTTCATTATAGCTATATAGAACATAGGAAAAGAATTTCGGATAATAATAAAAAATTGATTTATAGCTTGAAATAGTTAAAAAAAGGAGAAGAGAGAATTATACCATATAATAAGAAAACTCCACAAATCATCATAAAAAATAAAAATTAAATAGAACATATTTACACATCGTTAATTAATGATTTGCAAAACATGGAATCGAGTTGGGACTTGGGACTCGCTAGATAGCCCCGAACACTAGCCAGGCTTCACAAACTCGGCCTAGGTCGAGTCCATATATATATATATATAAATTAAGAATCAGCAAAACTTTGCCGGTTGAGATTCGATTGCTTGGCGAGTCTGAATCATGAGCGTGACTGGGACTCGCCCAGCTTTTCCCATTGCTTTTATGCAAAAGCTTCACATACAAATACCAAAGATGATTGAGTCCAATATTTGGTTATATTCCATGATTTATTGGCATCAAAGTCTTTGGCAAATAATTCATCCTACCTCTGAGGTGTCCTACTTTGTCTTTTGGGAACTAGACATGCCTACACATTTTTAGCAGCATGCCAGGGGAGACCGACCCTAGCATCTCACTTAGATGTGCCCTTTTTTCATCTCACTTAGATGTGCCCTTTTTTTTTTTGTCTTTTGGGGTGTCAAAGATTTGAAAGGCTACAAATATGGGTATGTATACGTGTTCCCTCGGGAGCATAGTTTATTTCTACTCCATCTGTCAGAAAGACCTCTTTGGGAGTATTTTTTTCAATTTGAAATTTTGATAATCATTTAAGAATTATTAAATAATTATTCAAAAAAAAATGATATTTGAGTTTTTTGAATCTCACCATCTAAAAATTGGATGGTCTCTATTCAATCTCTAGACATTATTTTTTTCAAATGCTTCGAGGGAACATTGGAAAAAAAAATAATTATTGACATTAATCTATGGGTTGATGAGGTTACATCCCAAAAATAATTTGAGATCCTCAAATTAATTCTAGGTGGGCTTTTATCCAAAGGAGTAAATGGCCATTCTACTCCCGAGGGAGTAGAATATCATTTGGCTCCAAATACAATTTCTGTATTCTACCAATCATTCAGCCTTTTTGCTCACGGGTAAACATGATTAAGCCTTTAAAATTGAATAATTTAGGTAAAATGTCATACTACTAGACCACTTATACGGATGAAATCTAGGCACTGAAAACATTGCATGACTTTCATGGTCGGTCCAACTCTCTCCATCACCATCCAAAACATTGATCATCACTGTCGAATGCAGTTTTTAAAAGGTGATAAGATCCGGAGACGGTAAATTTTGCCTGAGACGGAAGGATCCATGGGAAGGAATCCTCATATAAAAGAACAAAATAATTACTTGTCCTCAAACCTCTTGACAATAAGTTTCTCCTAACGCCGCCCCGAACATCTCATTAACCCTAAAGTTCATCTTTTTGTTACTTCAAATGCTTCTGAATTTCAATTTCGGTAATTTGAGGCCAGTTGTTGGACAACATCTCGTGCCACCATTTACTGTCTTATAAATGAAATTTTGATTATGATATCTATTTTTTATTGTAGATAGATGGCGAATGTATCAAAAAGTTGCATGTTAATACAAACATTGTTCCTCATGATTTGTATCTCTAAGTTCTAACCCTTCAAAAATGATAAAAAAAAAAAAGAATATTATTATAAAATTTGACATCTTCCAAGGGCCAAAAATAAATTTTATTTTTATTTAAAAATAATATTAATCTGAAATTTGGGATTTAGCTTCATTTTATAAAGAGAACTGAATAAAAAAATATTTTGAATAAAAATATTGATCGAAATAAATTTAAGGCTATTTTGGTTATTTTTTATTTACAAATTTTTTAATTATTATTATTTAGTTATATTTATAAAAATAAACCGACATCCTATAATTCAGATAAATATATTACTTCAATAAATAAAAAATAAAAAATATAGGATTAATTTTGGCTGTTAGATATGACTTCGTGAAATCTCAACCATTGGATACTCTACAAACTCTGCCCTTAAAAGAGCGAGGGCTGTATAGAAAGTATTCGGTTTTAGGAAGGGCACCTTATAAATTCGTGGCAAATATCCACGTGCTTCAACCGGTCTTAGGCCCCAGTCGTCGAAGAAGAGAGCTTTCGCAGTATAGAGACACTCCACCGACCTTTCTTATGCATTTATGCTCCTTGACAAAGCATAAAATGACGAATTAGCCTTTTCCCTCTTTTTTTACAATTTTTTTTTTTTATTTGCTTTATTTTTTTAATCTCACCTTTACGACTCAATGGATTATAAAAAAAAATAATTGTTTCATGCATTTCTATTTGCGGTCCAAACATATAAAGCATCCATCTTAAAGATGGATGCAAATAGGTGCTCCATCTAGAAACAATTGAAACTACCGGTCCAAATGTTTTTTTAATAGAATTGTTATTTTTAATTTTAAAAATTTATTTATTTGTTCATATCATAATCTCCATGTTAGAGATTACATATCTTTAAATTAAGTCCAAAAATCCATCTCATAATAGAGTTTTAAGAGGTGCCTCATTTCTACATGGACTCATAGAAATCAGGTCCTCATAAAAATCATGTGGTGGTTTTGTTGGCATGGCAATAAACAAAGACATGATTTTAAGTGTGGCAATTCAAAAAAAATCTAAATCGCTTTTCTTGATAAGTGTTTGAAAAACTCAGACTGTGACTCATAGGGTTATGAGCCAGAGTCAGAGGCCAACTCAGTGCCTGACTTGGTTGACTCTCAATAAAAATTGTATAAGAAATAGTTAGCTCTGGTCAGACTTGCCTCATTTTGGTGTATCAACCGGACCCAGCATGTTTCTAGGTCCAAATAACATAAGTGAGTCAGATCTTAAGCCATATTTTTTCAAAAACACTTCTTAAAATTTATTCTTGAAATCTCACTTTAAAGTACCTATTGAACTTTTTTATCTTGAATTATAAAGCACCTAATCTCACTTATACATCTTACCTTTATTCTTTTTAAATAGTGCGAAGATGTGTCGTGTCTAAATGATCATTTGAGATTGGTACTCATGACGCTTGTAATGACGTTACAATACACATATTGATTGCTTTTTAACAATTTAAAGATAGCAAATTATGATGAATAAGAAAAGTACAACTCATTGTCCATGGCCATAATTGGATGTAGATGGAGAGAGAATGTAACTCTTTATGATGATAAATTGGATGGTGGTGATCAAAGGACTTTGTGTATTCTAATTATAAAAACAAAAAAAAACAAAAAATCAAAATATTTTTATGAGATGAATTGTTTAACATTTTACCTATTTACAACTATTCCAACTCGAGACTGTGCATTCTTTTATGGGTATTTTAAAATTAAATAAAAAATCATAGGTAAATTATTAAATTGTTTTAACTCTTATAGAATTTTGATAATATTTATTTTTACATTCTTTCTCCAAAAGTTTAAGATGAGGGTTATGGGGAAAAAGTAGGATTTTAAAAACTGAAGTGATAGAGTACCACTCGTTGCTTGGCAGATAAGATGATGGCATGGGTTGTTTGTATATATAAGAGAGGCAAAGCCATGAAGGTGATGCGAGAGGTTGAGTGAGAGATGGGTTCATTGCTTGCTTTGTTGGGGTTGATTGTAGGGTTATTTGGGGTTGGCAATGCACAACTAAGTGCTAGCTTTTACAATACCACTTGCCCTAACGTGACTAGCATTGTGAGAAACGTTGTTCAGCAGGCTTTCCAGTCGGATGTGCGCATCGGTGCCAGTTTGATCCGCCTCCACTTTCACGACTGCTTTGTTGATGTATGCCTCATCACTTTTTACCCCCTTTTTTTTATTTTTTTTAATTATTATTATTATTATTATTTATTTTCTTTTGAGTTTTTATATCATTATTTGTCTTTGATTTTATTTGACAGTGTTTTAAATATTGTTTGAAAAATCATTTATCTTATTAGAAATATCTCGGATCTCAAAATTTTTATTTTTATGTTTTTCCTTTTTTTTTTTTTTGATATGTTAATAGTTGGAATAGATGGCGGGACATTAGATGCCCCAGCTCCATTTCAAGGACTCCTACTTCTCTTTTGCTCTTTGATTTATTTTGTTATTACTATATCCCTTTCCGGATCAAAAACCATTCAAGCTCGATTAGGGAGTTGGACCCCTGCCAAGTCGGAGCCCGATTCGATTTCTAAAACGTATGAAATTTGGAAGTTCTAAAATTAATCAGAAGCGGTTCTACCACTTAAAAGTAATGGCTACATGCTGATCTCTTCAGAGTGTTAGCAGAGGTGTAGAACCATCATTGGTTAAATAAATACACATGGAAGTTTTTGTTTTTGTGGTAATTGGAAACTAACGTAATTTTGAATTCTTCCTTTTTAATTTTCCTCTGGAGAGTTTGACCGCCCAAATTCAAGAGCTAAAATAAAAGAAAATGTTTATATAAGGTTGATTGTTACTTTATACCAAGGGGCACATCAAAAATTCAATAGAAAAAGAGTTCTGAAGTTGAAAAACCTTACAAATGATCATCTTGAAATGTATGATTATATATATATATATATATATATATATATATATATATTACAAAGATAATATTTTTTACTTAGATTCCTTCCTTTTCCATATC
>NW_006499705.1:2605312-2629032 GCF_000471905.2 Amborella trichopoda | reverse complement strand
GGATGTGTGAGCATGTTTCATTTTTTTCTTTTCTGTTTTTTTGGTTCTCATTATCCTATGTTGAAAATCAAACTTTTGAGTTTGTTTGGATAGTTCGAAAATTGGAATTTTTAATTGTCCAACCAAATACATCATTTTTCTTGTGTTTGGAGCAGTTTAAGAGTTAGATTCTCAAATGACGGGTGAAATGAAAATGAAAAAGCAAAGAAAAGAAAAGTAGAGCCTCACTGTATTATGATCCAAATATGACCCATGCCGTAATCGTCATCATTATCATAATCTTTTTTTTAATTAATTGGGATTAGCTAAACGAATCTTTGTTCGTTATTCTGCTCTTTTTAAGGTCATACTCTCAATGAGTTCATAAGTGTACACATCTTTTCGAACTACTTCCAACCACGTCCTTTAGGCCTATCCTTTGCTCTTTTCAATCCTTCCACTTGAACTAACTCGCACCTCTTAACAGGTGCTATATTAGGTTAAAGATATACATGGTCAGCCCACCTAAGTCTACTTTCCCTCATCTTATCACCTATTAGTACCACACCTAAATTATCTGAAATGAATACATTTCAGATTCTATCCCATCTTGTCACCCATCCATCTCAATGTTTTCATCTCCACTACATGCATTTTATTGTATATTGTTCTTTTGTCCGCCTAACATTCCACCCATAAAGTAAAGCTGGTCTCAGAACTGTCCTATAGAACTTACCCTTCAGCTCTATTGGCATGCAGCGATCATACAAAATTCCAGTTGCAAATTTTCACTTCACCCACCCAGCTCTAATTCCATGTGCAACATCTTTATATATCTCTCTATTTTCCTGAAAAATTCGTCTGGCATTTGCTTTATTCACAACACCTTGTTGAACAACTTCATCAGCCAATTAATGCCAATATCCCCTATACACTTCTAAATCTCTATCGGAATATCATCCGATCCTAAACGTTTTCCTATCTTCATCATTTTCAAAGCTTCTTTCACTCCTGATGTCCTAATCCTACAAATGTATTTATGACATTCACCTTCATTTATACCAGCTATGAACAATGTCGTAATACTAAAGTTTTCTCTGATCTGCACGTAAAATTCTCTAAAATGTAATCCATCTCTCTCTCTCTCTTTTGAACAATCCATCTCTGTCTCTCATTGTCTTGTGATGTAGGGGTGTGATGGGTCTTTGTTGCTGGATAATTCGTCAAGCATCGTTAGTGAGAAGGATGCAGTCCCAAATAGTGGCTCTGTGAGAGGATTCCCTGTGGTGGATAACATAAAGGCTGACTTGGAAAGTCAGTGCCCTGGTATTGTCTCATGTGCTGATATCCTTGCCATTGCCTCTGAAGTTTCAGTTGTTTTGGTACGCAATATCTCTCCCTCTCTCTCTCTCGTTTTGCAATTTATTTCTCTCATATGAATACTTCTCTCTCCATGGGGTAGATTAGGATAAGGACCCAATGGTCGTGGATCTTTTTTTGTATAAAACCCGGTAGGAAATCACCTACAGTAGGATATTTTTTATCACACGAAAATTTTGAGAATGGTTAAATGAATATAGTTAAATGAATACACAAGGTAAAAGTACATAGCAAGGTCATTCACTTTTACTACAAAGACATCACAATCACGTGTATATCCAAATGTGGGGTGGCTAGCTGAGGGGTGGCATATATGAATTTATTATTTTATTTTTAATTTATTTCTATAGATTATATTAACATCAAATTTTTTTTGGGGGCTTTCTATCCTCTCATAGGGTGACACCTAAGAATGATATAAAGAAATTTTTTTAACAAAATAAAATAACTAAAATACCCTTGAGAGTTTTATGAGCAGTTTGGTAATTTGATGTTATATATTTTCTCAACTTTTTGGTGCGCCCCATTGATATGATTACAGGAACCAAATTTAATGCTCATATGATTTGTAAAAAAATTAAAATAAAATTCTCTCAAATATCAGATCTAGATCAAACGATCAGAGGCTCACTTATGTCAATATGGCTGAAGGTAGGATCCGATGGCTAAGAGAAAATGGCATATATGAATTGGCCTAGTGGGATATAGAAAACTTTCCGTTGTTTAATCCAAATGTCAAATTATCCCAAAAAAAATTACATCCCCGAGTTCATGAGAAATGTACAAATAAAATTTAGAGGATGATGGAAATCCCCATTGTTAGGGACTGCACAGGCTGGTGGTCCGTCATGGAGTGTTCTACTTGGGCGCAGGGATGGCACTACTGCGAATAAAGATGCTGCTAATAACAATCTTCCGAGCCCTTTCGAAGGCATCAGTAACATTTCAACCAAGTTTTCAAATGTTGGCCTCGACACGACAGATGTTGTTGCTCTCTCTGGTACCAGCCCTCCACTTTCTCTTTTTTTTTATTTTATTTTTATTGAGTTTGGATCTGTTTTTTTTTTTTCGAGTTTGAATCTGACAAAGACCTTGAAAATACAAGACTGGTATGATCTGTGTATATGAAGTTATCAACACAGTCGTGCTTGGTTAATTCAGCTCAACCAACCATGGTTTCATTTAGAAGTGAACCTTTTATTTTAGAGGGACACAAGTTGCCTTTGAGATATATATGCCAAATCAACAAAGGATTTCTTAGATTGAATTCCATTGAAATGCCATGCAAAATATATGTGGTAAGGAAAAAGGAATTCTGAAGTTGAACCCAGGGTTCAAAAACTCCAAGATACTCGACCTTAACCGAGGCGAGTAAAAGACTCGGCCGAGTAACGTACAACCAAAAAAAAAGTAAAAAAGAAAAGGGGTAGTTTTTAAGAAAGTAGTTAAAAATAAGAAAAAGCTGAAAGACTAAAAAGATGACAAAGATCTACAAAACATAGATTATTAAAAATCTTCATTTAACTTTTGAATATTTAAAAAAATCTAAAAATGAAAAATATAAAATTTCTCCCATCATCTTAAAAACTGCCAAAATCGTCTAAAAACTTATTTCTAACAAATATAATGATGTTTCCCAATTTTTCTATATTTTTTGTTTTTCACATTTTTTACTACATTTATAAGAGCAGGGCGAGTTGCTGTAGGAACTTGCCCCTACTGGAAGGCTGGTTGAACTTCTTTACGTACTACCATTTGAACAACAAAAAAAGATCAGTGTTATTTAGCATTCGGCAATAAAATTTCCAAAATATGCAAAAGGATTTACAATCATTATGTTCATGAAACTAAAATTGTGAACTCTCCATCTAATCTACACCAAGTTTGATTAAGAATTTGTTGATTCACCCTTAGTTGCCTAGAAATTGTTCTCACGTGTCTATGGGGGAAACATCTAGCCTACTCATCAGTGCTCTATTTTACAGGGGCACACACATTCGGGCGAGCACAGTGCCAGTTTTTCAGGGATCGACTATACAACTTTAGTGGTTCCGGGGCAGCCGATCCCACCATGAACTCATCTTATGTGACAACTCTACAGGGTTCATGTCCTCAAAGTGGTGGAGACACCACCTTATCGGACTTGGACCCGACAACCCCGGATGGTTTCGACAACGCGTACTTCACTAATCTTGAGAGCAACAGAGGCCTACTCCAGTCTGACCAAGAGTTGTTCTCCACTAGTGGTGCGACAGTCTCTATTGTGCAAAACTATGCTAGTAACCAAAGTGCTTTCTTTGAAAGCTTTGTGAAATCCATGATCAAGATGGGTAATATAAGCCCATTGACTGGCACCAATGGTCAAATAAGAACAAATTGCAGTAGGGTCAATGGTAGCTAGCTTTGAAGCTATCTCGTCCATGTTGCATGGTTTCATAATCCATGTAGCAAGTTGGTTTCTCAATCACAAAAAAAAATAAACTAATAAAAATTGTTGTCTTAGCTTGTTTCTATTTTTTTTTTTCTTAGTTCAGGGGAGGGTCCATGAATTTGGGCTAATGTTTCTAGTTCTGTGAGTCTTCTTTCTTTTGGGAAGAAGAACCTAGTGCATGTAACTAGGGTTTTTTAGGGTTTGGGTGGAATTATAACCTAATGGGTGGCTTTGTTTTGGTAGGAAGTCTCTTGAAAGAAATATTATAGTTGTTGCACGTGAAGAACAACCAAAAATGTTGAATTATAACATTAAGAGAGAATGGTATCATGGGATTTTGTAGTGATATGGTTGTGCTTTTTATTTGTTTAATTGTTTGTGGTGATATATCAGAGACTTCTTGGGGCAAATCTAATTATAGTTCCATTCCTTTTCAATTTTCTTTCAATTTTTTATTTGATTCATGGGTTTTAATTGAGAATGATGCACTTTAAGCAATTTCATTGTTGCAATTCATGATGCACTTTTTCTTCCGGTGATGCAAATACCGGATAACAGCGAGGTACACTTTCAGGGGCCATTTGGATGCCTGGAAATATATTGTCTGTGAAATATATTACAGGCATGATACATTATTACGTAATACATTACCTGCAAATGGATTATAACTGTTTGGGTAGTATTTAAATGCAATTTGGGAAATACATTGCTACTGTTTGGCTATGTCTGGAAGAACTATGAGAAATAAATTACCATCCAAATATGAAAAATATGGCTATGTTAGGCTAACATAATTAGACTTTGGTTTCAACATGATAAGTTATTGGAATAACATAATTTTATTGTGATAAGCCTTATTTTTATTTATTTATTATAGAAGTCTTTCAAATATCTCTCTATATATAATTTCAAATAAGCAATAAATTTATGATACCAAAATCAAAATATTTATGGTACAAGTTAAAAAATGGAAAGAAGTTTGATGAGTAAACTAGAAAGTTTGGTAATTGCACTAGAAAATTTTGAAGCATTGGAGGAGACTAAAGATGCATTTTATTTCAATTGAGTTTTTACTAGCCTCTTATAAGGATTATGTTGTATGAAATTTTTTATTATGATTGTGCTATGTAATTTCTTATCGATTACCAATTATTATTTTTATTATTATTATTTTACTACTCGCTGATAAAGAAGCCCTAGTCTTAGCATAATTATCAGCCTCCGAATTTGCCTCCCTATACACGTGTTGAAAGGAAATCGTCAAGGATTCTAATAATTACAAAATATGAAGCAACAAGGATCCCAAATCCCTTGGAATCCTCTGCTCTTATTGCACCACTTGATGACGTGAAGAGAATCCCCTTCCACAACACAATTTAGCCACTCCAACCCGGCCAGCCTATCAAAATATCTTGGTACTATACCAATCACTAATCACACCCCCAATGCTTATAGGCCCCGAATTTCCTTCAGATTTCCTACTAAACTGCCATCAAAATTGAGTTTAAAGCAGCCATGTGAAAGGTTCACCCATACACTTCTAGGTCTATTAATTACCACCCTATATAATATTTGAAAAGATATCCGAGGCCAGTATTCCCCTCCCTTCTTTCGTTATCGACATCCAACACCAAATGGTGTGTTGGATTGAATTCAAGACTCTCTCAAAAGAGCAGGCCTCCTGATCAAAGGTATTACGATTGCTCTCTTTTTCAAACTTCTCATAAGATAGCCCCATTAACAATCTTCCATAGAGTTTGACCTACTTTTGGTAGGTTTGGAAATGCCATGTGATTGATAATGGCAATTACCATCTCGGGCAGAGCAATATGCATGCCCAACTTTGCTAGGAACCATGACCAAATCCTAATAATAAAAATAGCTGTGAATCAAAAAGGTGAGACCCAATTTTTCTATCGGACTTACACATCAGACATATGTTAGGTAAAATCTTACCCCTTATTATCCTATGTCTCTGGAGCCAATGCCTCTGCTCCCTCGCTCTCTCTCCAATGCCTCTCTCCCTCTACAACTCACGCCCTCAATGCTTCATGCTAATGGCTTAGGCTAATGATCAGGCTTAAGAGAAAGAAAAGACAAAAAAAATTAAACAAACTCTTATAAGAGGGTTTTCTTTTTCTTTTTTCTTTTTTCTTTTTTTTAGTTCAAGACTAGTCCAACTAGTTATATTGATCTTATCCTATATGGTGGGGTAATCCTAATCCAATAAGCGGTGACCTCTAACAACAATTCGGAACTGATTTAAAAATAGATAGGTTTATTTTTATCAGAATTGGGAATGAGCCTCATTTTCTCAAATTTATCTAACTTTTTATATTTATTAGTTTTTTTTATAATTTAAACTCAGTCCTGGAACGAACACATTTATGCAACTTCTTTTCATCTCTATTTTTTTTTTTTCGGATGTATATTTGATCAAGGTGATCCAAATCACATGTTCGGCCATTCCAAATAGGCCCATCACAGAGCTGATCCAACCAAACGATTAATTTTTTAAAGGGTGCAATTTGTATAAGGCTTTAATCTTAAATAATCAAAGTAAAACACATCTCAAACCTTATCGAAAGATGCGGATTTAGGGGCCATTTGGGTACCTATAAATCTATTACGTTGACAATCGATTACGATGAAAGATGATGACATTTCCACCTTTTGGTACACTTTATAATAAAGAAATGGAAAGAGATTACCCGAGATTTCCTAAAAAATCATGAAACACCGGTGTTAGGTGAAAAATCTATTACGCCCTCGACGGAAAATTTTTAAAAATATTTAGCGTGCTTCTCTCTGCCTTGTCCCGCCTTAACAAACTATCAACCCTCGGTCTGCTCGCTCTCTCTAAGCCCGTCCCCTCTCTCTTGAACCTTATCCCACCCTAATAAAATGTCAAACCCTCTTAGTCGGTTTGCTCCCTCAACCTCTCTAAGCCTGTTCCCTCTCTCTTCAACCCTAATAACTAGTTTGCATAAGCTGTTCCGTCTCTCTCTTGAACCTTAATAATTAGTTTGCAATATGTGTTCCATCTCTCTCTTCAACCTTAATAATTGGTTTGCAATACGTGCTTCCTTTCTCTTTAAGCCCATACTTCTTATCTGTACTTTTTTTTAAACCCCTTAACATAAGAATTACATAACACAATTATAATAAAAAGTTTCACCCAACATGAGATTAGTAAAAGCTCAATTAAAATAAAATACCTCTTTAATTTTCTCCAATACTTCAAAATTTTCTACTGCAATTACTAAACCTTCTAGTTTACTCATTAAACTTCTTTCTATTTTTTAACCTGTACCATAAAGATTTTTATAGAATTTAAAGACTTCTATAAAAAATAAATAAAAATAAGGCTTATGACAATAAAAACAAGTTATTCCAATTATATTATTCCAAGACTTATGATGTTGAAACCAAAGTCTAATCATGTTAGAAGACAAGTGATTCCATGTAAATACCAAAGGCATGCAAAATAAGTAAAAATTTGTGTGATAAAGACTATAGAATAGTACAAATTATTATTAAAAAAAATTTTGAAATGGTGATGATGTTATTATTAGAATGATGTGATTATGACTTTAATTTCGTAGAATTTTGTAACAAAAAAAGAAAGAACTGATAATTTACAGGCAAGTGCTAGTAAAACGTTGGTAATGCATTTCTCATATTTCTTCTCAACAAAGCAAAACAATAGCCATGTATACAGATAATATATTACACCAGTAACATATTTCACGAACGATATATTTTCAGGTATTCAAACGGCCCCTTAGTGTTGCAAACCCTTGTGATGGCCAGTCCCCTAGCTATAAAATTTGAAGTATAAATTAGAGGCTTTCCAAAGCCCGAATAACCTTAGGAACTTATGAGGTGCATCACACTGTACCGTTTTAAGGCTGATGCCTAATATAAATTTGACAAAATATATTATGCACTCATGGGAGCATATTGTTCATTTACTACCACATGCAAAATCTAATCTAAAAATATTTTAGGGACGTTACCTCTTTTTGTTATATTAAAACAAAAAATCAATATGCATTCTCTACTGGATTAAGAAAAATAATATCATCAATTGAATAGAAATCGTGTAATTTTGTAGAATGACATCCAAGCATTAAAAAACTCAAAACTGTAGTTTTTTTCTCTTGAATATAATCATCTAGTAACTTTTAGGTAGTTCTCAAAATTTTGGATCAAAAAATCTTCCCGAGTTCATCTTCGGCCCGAGGGAGTAAGGATACAGTATGGTGCACATGCATTCGCTCTCCGAAACTTTTTCCGTTGTTAAGACACCTTTTCCCTTCTTAAAACACAGGCGCCAACGTATAACGTGCCGACTAAGGTCCAAATCGGCAGGGTACAAATGAAATATACTTTCATATTAGGGGCGTTTTCGGAAAATTGGGGGCGATAAAAATATGCGCGCGAAACAGGCGCAGCACGTGTGAACTGCCGTTCGGCGGGTCCATGCCGCCGCCCTTGTTGACGCGTAACACCCGCTGCTCTCTCACTCTCTAACCCCACCCCCACTCCCTCTCTCTAACGCTTTCTCATCAATTCTCCCTCCTCTTCGCGCACCATGCGTCTATTTCACCTCCATTTCCGACCATTTACGTTTCTCTCTCTCTCTTCTTCACTTGTAGGAATCCAACGAGTTCTCTCTCTACTCTCTCTCCTCTCCTCTCTATTTCGGACACTTGCGTCTCTCTCTCTCTTCTTCCCTCCTTGTAGTAGCAACAGGTTTTCTCTCTCTACTGTCTCTCTCTGACCTGCTGTCTGCCCACGCTTTCCCCTTTAAATTTACCATTTTCCGTTTTCTGTTTCTCTCTCTTCTTTTCTCAATCCAGTCCAACGAGTTTCGCACGTCTCTCTCTCTCTCTCATCGATCCAAGGAGCTTTTCCTCACCAACGTATCGTAGAATTGGGGAAAGGAAATTTTTGTAAAATTGGGGAAAGGAAATTTTCCTAAAATTGGGGAAAGGAAATTTCTGATTTGATATTTTCTAGGTCGTCTCAGATTAGAGAAGTTCACTTCCCTCTTCGCGAGCTTCATTCAATTGTGACTGGTAAGTCTCTGACTTTTTTGTTCTCTGATGCGAGTTTCTTTGGTATTTCCACTGAGAAAAATCTCTGGAAAGTGCGATTAATTAGAGCATAGAAACCCTAGATTTGTTATTTTTCGATCGATGAAAATCCGTTTTGGGCAGTGATTTTGGCTTGTTAATGAATGATGGCTTTCATCTTTTCTCCATTTTGGCTATGAAACTGCCTTCTTGTTAATAATTTATAGGGTTTCGGATTAGGATTTTCTGAGATGGAAAGGAATAGTGAGGATCAGAGAATGGAGCTTGACCTGAATCTTGAACCCCCTCCTGGTTTTGACCTAGGGCTAGGGTTAGGGTTGGATCTCCATGATTGGCCTGGAAGCTCAAACCCTGACCTGTTTTTGCAGTCCTTATACCAGTCTCGTGGATCCTCAATTCTCAGCAACATTATTCGTTCCTCTGTAGAAACTAGCGAACCAGTTATTGATCTCGATGAACCAGAGCCATTAGCAGAGCCTCTAGTGAGCTCTGAAGCTCAAGAACCACCAAGGTCTCTTCAGTATAGCAACAGATGGAGGAGGATATTGGGTCAAAGAGCTTCTCCTCTGGTTGACCTAGTCCAAACCGAAGAGATAGATAATGGATTGGGATTTGACAATGGACTAGGATTTGGTATGGAGAGGGTTGCAGAGTCGACGATGTTACCTAAAGGGGGTGGAGTGAATTTGGTTGCTGAGGCTTTAGCAGAGGAAGAAGATGAGAAAAAGGAGCAATCGAGTTCACATTTCGACTGTAACATCTGTTTAGACTTGGCTGAAGAACCAGTCGTTACCTCTTGTGGCCATTTGTTTTGCTGGCCATGCCTTTACCAATGGCTTCATGTCCATTCAAACACGAAGGAATGCCCAGTTTGTAAAGGGGAAGTTACAGAGATGAACCTAACTCCAATTTATGGACGTGGCAGCGAAAAAACCAGGAAATCTGAATCCACAAAAAAAGGTGAAACAGAAGAGGAAACAGAGCTAAACATACCTCCTCGACCCCATGCTTGTCGAATCGAGAGCTTGAGGCAGAGGCTTAGAAGGCCAGATTGGAGAATTGGGGATTTTTATAGGCTAAGAAGGAGGCATACCAGTATCGGGGAACCAGCTTTTATTGGGGGGGCTATACAAGAGGAACACAACCATGTTCTTGATGTTGTTGACAATGGGGTGGAACCATTTGGCGGAATTCATTCTCATAATGAACATATTTTGACGAGGTTTAGAATTGCACAGAGATTGCAGAGAACTCACTTAGAAAGGGATCGACTTGTAAGGCCAGTTAATTCTCGAAATTCAGGGGATTTAGGGCAAAACCCAAGAGCCCGTGCTAGGGGTATGGATGGAAATAATGGGGTTGATGGGGGCTCAGGAGGTGGCCATCGTTGGGGTGGCATTGGACTTCTCTCTTTACAAAGGCTTCAGAGAACAGAGAATGCTATGGCTATGAGAGCGAGTTTGAACTCTTTGGAAGGTGTTATCCATAGGATTGGTTCAAATGATAGGATTGGTTCAAATGATGCTAGTTCCCAACCTGGGTTCAATTTGAACAATACGCAATCTACGAGTTTGAATAATCAAGGGCCTCAGGGTAATGGAGGTTTTGAGGATCGAACTTCAGTTTCTAGCACAGCTGCAGTGATAGAGTTAGGAAGTTCAGTAATTGAACCTGGTTTGGAGCCAGAGTCTATTGGGTCTTCAGATCCTCCAAGAAGGAGAAGGATTGGGGCTTCTCATTCTATAGATGCAGATGGGGGTACCTCCCGTGCACCTAAAAGGAGAAGACTGAATTAGAATACTTCCAAACTTTGACAATGATAAAGTAAGAAGAAAAGGTTTTCAAGGATTGAACGGTAGAAAACCAGAGGTTTATGTCTTCTACCCCCTTTGAAGGAGTAGCATATGAATGTTTATGGAAGCAGGAGGCCAGACTAGAAAATATGATCAGTTTGCTTTATTTCGGCCTTCATCTGAATTTGGAATGGGGTAGACATGTTGGTCTTTCACAGGAGGAAAATTTTGCTCGTTCATGGGATACTTTTCCATCGTAACCTCTGTATCTGTAGCTGTCATATATATCTGTAGCTGTCATATATAGGAGACCGTGGTATCTCTATCATTTATTGCATACTGGATATGGATGGGCATGCTTGTCAAGTTAATATTGGCCATGCCCCTTATGAAATCAAGTATGTGTTTTTTTTGTGTTCTTTGTTTTTTCTTCTTTTCATTTTTCCTCATTTGTACACCGGTGTGCACTTTGCAGGCCTTTTCATTTGGTGCCAACCTTCATTTGATGTTGTTTACATAGAGGTTTTTATATTACTCAGTCCAGTTTTTATATTACTCGGTCCTTGTTTGCAGTCTTGGCTAGCATTGCCAGCTGACTTTTGTCGACTCTTTGTTTCTTTTTTTTCTTTCTGTTATTCTTATAGGTTTTCTTCTCACTTTAGGTATCTGTAATGCCTAAGTCACTCTTTGTATTTGTAATACATGGAGGGAAGTGCACACCATCTTATGAATAAAATGCTATGCTTTGGAACTTTCACAATCTGTGTATCGCTCTTCTGTTGCCTACCACTTTGTTTACTATACCAGTGACATGAAAACAAGCATTTTCATGATTGCACGGTCACTTCTGTCTAGATGCTTACGTGTTCCATCCAATTGTCTTGTAAGGGAGAAATGCTAGAAGAGTATCTTGAGTTTATTATCCTGTTTTCTCTCTACTTTGGTGTAGTGAATTCTTATTCTGCCAGTTGGTATTACATATTTCTGGTAAAATATATCATTCTATACGGTTGTGTACTCTTCGCTACTGAAGAGCAGGGGACACCTGGCATGCATATTGACGTAACAGCGTGCTAAATACACCCTCCACTTATTAGCTTTTTCTGTAAATATTGGATTAATTTTGATATCTTGGTTTTTTCTAATCCTTTAAATGCTGAAAGCATCTTTTACTCTATGCCTAGCTGTTCTTGCTATCTCTTGGTTTCACTTTTTTTTTGCAGGTTTATTGTAGTTCATGAGAATCAATCGTTTCTTGATATGCACGACTGCAAAGGTGTGATATCTCCTTCAAAGCTTTAGGTTTGGACAGCTTATGCTACTAGTTTTGGTATGCTGTTGCACTTTTCACTTATCATCTATCCCATCTTGCTAATGGTAATGCAGTTTTATTCGTCATCCTAATTGATTCATATAGGTATCTGGGTGGTCATCCAATTCATTCGACTCATTCCCTTCGTCACGTCATTTGATTTGTCCATATCCTTCAATTGAACCAGATTTCTATTTTTGAATATTCAAACAAATTCCTTTCTATTTATTCCAATTTCCAAAACATATCAAGTAATTTATTCAGGTTACAATGGGGTTTGTGGTCTTGGTTTCTGACACTGCACTTTTCTACCATCAATTTGGCGCTTCATGGCTGAAGTGTCTCATTGTTTACAATGCATGATGAGAGGCCATTTGTACAGAATAATAATTTTTTGAAATATATGCTATTGTGTATCAATGATCAGGGTAATTAAAAAGCCGGGGGGGGCGAAGTATTTTGGGGGATGCCCTGCTTGGGACAAACCGATGCACATTAAGGTGGGTAGTGGGGAACTGGCAGCATATAGTAATTGTTAAAAAGAAATGCATGAAATATTATGAATAAATTAAATGGAGTTTAACATATATATGCTATTAAAATAATGGAAAATGTGGCTGCACCACTTTTTAACAAAAAAGAAAATGTTGCTGCACCAAAACAACCTTGTAGCCTAACCTTATTCACCATTTTTTTGAATGAAAATATTTCTTCTTCCTCCAAATAGCAATCTCCTGCAAATTAAAAAGGAAACACAGATAAAGAAAATTTAGATTTGGAGCTCTAAACACCCTCCATCTTCCCCCAAACTCATATCTGATATATCCATTTCAATGGAGGTTAGATTTAGGGGATTTGAAGTTTCTAGGAAGATTTTAATGTACTTTGGAGTTTTTGGTTGTCGTCACGCATCCAGATAGATGTTATAAGATGTGTGGCAATGTGGCTTATGTGTTTATATGGTTGCTCGGCTTCACCATATACTCACCTAATAATAACGTATAAATTTCATTTACTATGTGTCATTTAAATGATTCAGCTACTTAATTTTTTGATATTCCACTCAGCTCAGTGGGCAACTGAACCGGGAAACCCAGTTGATCCCTGAGACTGAAGTTTTAGGTGGCTGAATCAAAAATAGTGGGTGGACCAGTAAAATTGCAAGTGACCTAGCCGGACCCCTAAATTAAGACTATTTTATAATAATTGGCAAACTCATTGTATAATCTTTTTTTTTTTCTTTGATAATTATATGATCTTCATTTTTTTCTTAGGGGGCTTATTATGTAGTCTTGTTTTATTGATCCTCTGATTTCGAAGTATCATTAAATTAGTAGAAGAATCTGTTTGACCATTACTTACACTACTCGTTTGTTTTAGTTGGAAGTGAGTATGAAGCAGCACCTGAAGGTACAGCAAGATAGAGGTTATACTTAGAGAGTGACAAGGCTGTCTGACAAGAATTTAGAGGAGCAGATGTTAGAGTTCCATTTGAAAAGCTGCTTGTTGTAACACGTGCCATGCTGCTTCTCATCTTTCTTCAATCTCTCGGCTGCCTATTTACTGTAGTTAGTATGATAAACTATGTTCTTCATTTCCCTGATCCCCTTTCTTTTACCAACCTTTCTGTCACACTTCACCTACTTAGTGCCCTTTCTTGAATCCAATAAGCGAAAGAGATACTTAACCTCCTCTGTCCTTTTGAAAGAAAATTCAAGCTTCCTCCCCACCTCTCAAAATCTTCTCTTCTAACTTGTAAGTATATGAGACTCATTTCAGGCATGTTTTTTACTTGTCTAACATGGACATGGCTCAGAGATAACATTTTGACAAGACACACCACTGCAACAGCTCATGTGTGTCTGTAATGTGTCTTAAAGATTTTCCTGTCAGACATACGACTCTTGCGTGTCAAATATACCTGTGTATCATTGTACTGGACAGGCATGTCTAAATTTCTGGACACGTATTTGTGACCGTAGCACTTCTCAAATTCTGGGCCTGTGTCTAAAATACTGGATGCATATCTATGATCTGGAGATGCATATTTTATTTTTTGCAAATAATTTTTTATTAGTTAGAGAGAGGTTAAAAAATAAATTATGCATATCAACACGTAGATGCTGTGTGGACTTGTATGCACATGTGTCGGATACACCACCTTATGTGCAGCTTAATCCAAGACAACCTGCCGTGTTCTCCATGTAACATTGCTTTTTAACCTTAAGTCATTGCCTCTTGTTCATGGACTTTCAATGTCATTAGAGAGAGGGAGAAGGGGGTTGGGTGGGGTGTTCAAAGCTCATTTCAAAAGGTCGCCAAGTTCCACAAACAGGGTCTTAGGTCTACATAGCTGACAAAACCTCCACTCTCCCCTTAATAGTTGTGGTCACCTCTAAAATTATGGAGCATTTGTGACTGATAATTCCATTACCTGGTCAGACCCTGGAATCTTGATGACTCACTAGAACCCATGGACCAGCAGGGGGAGGGAGGGATTCTGCCTCATTATAGTGGATCTTCCTTTCTGGTTTTTCTGTTGCTGTTTGAGAACTACTAGTCGAAGCAGGTGCTTCTGACCTGAGAGAATTAGATCTTAGAGATAGCTCCTTAGACCTGAGATTTACAGAAATGATTACTGACTTCAGTTATTCTTATCCTTGAGTAGTTCCTTCAACATGGACTCTTAGAGAAGCTACCCTTCAACCAAGAGAGCCAAGAATTTGTCTTGAAAGACCCATAGTACTTTGTAACTTTTTGTGTAAGCATAGACAGATGAAAGCATCACCCCCCTGTTTATTTGCTCTTGTCCAGCGTTGTGTATTTTTTCTCCATTTATATTCTCCGAATGTATTTGGTCACTTTTGAACATCCCAACATCATATCGGCATCCTTTTATAAATTTGCATTGGTAAAATGCTTAGATGGGTGATGAGAAAATATTATTTTCATATGGAAAATATCTTTGCCTCAATTTCTATCAGGAATTGAAAAAATTTAGGACTGCCATTATCGAACGAATTCATTGTTTACTGGTAAACATTCTTAATCTGTGTGCTATCTAGGTCAATTCCATTGCCATGGCTTGAAATGATTTCATTTATGCAGGGTTTTATGTGCTAGCCGTGAAGTACTTATTTTAACATTGTGTGCCACTCCATCATAAAGTTGCACTGGTGTTCGCTAGTTTCATGTGTCGTGAGGTTTATATATCGAAGTTTGAAAGGGAACATGGTTTGCTGCACACAATGAAGACGTTAAGATTCTTTCCTGCATTGTCAAACTTCAATATGATCATTCAATTCTTCGAAGACTTAAGTTTTCACCCTGTTATTACGTTCTTGTCAACATTTTCCTCATTTTATAGTCAACCTACTTGAATGGGCTTCATCTCATATTGACATCTACGTTGATTGTTTAATTATTGTCAAATAATTTCCATCAACAACTGTGAATTTCCCTTGCTTACATTTCAAAAAAAAAAAAACTATGAATTTTCCTTGCTTAGAATTCCATTATTTAGAATATTCAGGTCAACTGAAAGAAATTCGTTTAGTGCACACCAGCTATTGACTGGTGAAACCCAAGCAGCCAGTGTTACAGTAACAGTGTTTGTGAACCTGAATTGGAGTCCCAGTATGTGAATTTGAGCTTGATATGTATCAACTCTCATTTGTTCTTGTAGTTTGAATTTAATTTTTGAGATGAGGTAGTTTTACTTCAGCCTTGTGCTACTTCCTTCACCGAAGTTTTACAAGGCAACCAATGGATTCAAAGGCCATTGGGATGTATCTGTAAGAATTTATGAAGGTTATGCTTTAAAAAAATTTAGGATTTTCCTCATTAACAAGGTTGGTTGGTTCCACATTTTGCCATCCAAATTACTTTGGCATATGTGTTTTCCTGTCGCATTTCACTTGTCCTAGAATGTTGTTTGTTTTGTTTTTTTTTGGCCTCGTTTTGTTTTAAATTTTAACAGTTGGTACATTGGCGGTCACACAGGTTTTGGATAGAAGCTTCTTTACTACAAACACTCACTGCCACCATAAGAACTATAAGAATGGCGGTGATTAGCTGGTGCGCATAAACAATCGATTCTCATACGTATGAAGCCAGTGTCCATGTCGCCTGGTTATCAGATTGAATTTGTTGAGTGTTTCTTCTGGGATGCATTGTACCTGTTTGTCTAGTTAATCTAGTGCTTGCTGAATCCGTCTTCCATCAATTTCAGTCTTGGCTTAGTTGGTTACATTTCGATAATTAATGCAGGCTTCTTGTTTTTTCTTCTGATTTTGAGTTCTCTTTCTAGTTTAATGGCTTTCTCGACTTAAAACTCTGTTGAACTGATACCGAGTCTCTCTCTTAGGTTTATTTTGTGTAGGAACTACTAAACACTGAGTCATTATGGTATAATTATTTGAAGAAGTATACTATTATCCAATGGAGAATTTGAACAATCATGTTGGTTTTGGGGTCATCTATGTCCGAAAGCACAGGAGAAGGTGGGGAGACGGTACAAGCCACCCGAACGGTACAATGCTACGATTTTGATATTTTTAGAAATGATAATATGGGTCTCTTGCATCAGACAATGCAACAAAACCGTCTCCTTTATATGTCTTCTCATTCTTAGACACCCATGGTAAATAGATCAATTCAAGTGAAAGCTTGTAGTTATGTTTTATTTTAATCTTTCTGTTTGATTTTATGGCAATGAGACTTGCACATGAGATGGATATCATATGGAAGAAATGAACAACATATTGCCAATAATGTATATTTAATATTTCTGTTGAATAAATATATTTTGGGGAATGGATTCAAGGAGTAGGTGGTCATGGGAGCAGGGTGTTACAACATGACGTTCTGCGTTTCATTCCTATAATCGGTTAAGGAGTCCATCTTTGCTGATTTATCGGGAAAATGTGGAATATATATTTATATTTGCCAAGTATGATCCTCTCTTATTTGCCACCAATAAAATCTGTAGTCCACTGAAATCCATTAAAAAGTATATGATAATGTGAGAGCATGTGTCTGGTTTGCATTCTGTTCTTTTTAGATGGCTAACTGAAATATGGCATGATTACAAATTGGCAACTATTTCCTGTCCTCGGATTAAAAGAGGGGAAATTGATCAAAATACCCGAGAGATGCCCTGTGTATCATTTTACACTTTTGAGACAATACTAACTCTTGATCATTTATCTTTTTTATGGGTATCTTGAAATGAAATAAAACAATAGGGATACAATGTTAAATGGTTCATCTCATATATGGGTGTTTTGATAATTTTCCCTTTAATAATGGGAACTATTTGAACACTTTCGAAAGTAATATATGAATCCTTTTGGCACCAATATGCCATTTAGGCTAAAATTAAGTAAATAAATAAATAATTTGTGTTGTCGGAAAATATTAAAAGTATTGGATAAGGTAATAAGATTCAGAACCCACCTACTTTATTTATTCACAGGCAAGTGGTGAAGTATTATTCACTTTCATTGTCAATGACCGGTAGTACTCAACTCTATTGCTCATGAATAAGTATAAACTACGATAAGAAATTGGGTATTCAACTCCACCGCTCATGAATAAATATAAACTACGATAAGAAATTTGGAGTCCGTTTGGAACAACATGCTTTTATTCACAGGACAGCGAGAAAATTATTCAAATAGATGTTGGATTTGAGTATCCAACTACTATACTCGTATGAAGTATAGTACTCAATCGATTTGCTTTGTTTTAAATTTGTAACCTAAATTTACTTAATCCAAATTCGCACGAGCTAAAACATATAATAGTATGTATATTGGAATAGCGTTTCATGGTCCGTAGTTTATACATGTTTAGAGACAATTGTTTGATCTTAATTTGATAGTTGGAAAGTAATTAACATTAAGTATAACTTGACAGACATACTTGGCTCTAATCTTTTATCATAATTTTGGCGCACTCTTAACTATCAAATCAACATTGATAGTTTTTTGGTACAGGGGTTGTCTTTTTTTTTTTTAGTTTTTGTCCAATAACAAGATGGAACTCAAGATGTCATATTTTGGTGTCCTTGACTACTTGCTTTGAGCCCATTCCTAGGCAGGTGGTCTTTTGCATGCAAATTCTATATTAGGTAAATTCTCCTAATGTTTTATGTGTAAGACTTAGGTGTCTTTAGAAGCGCATATGGTAGGAATTGAAGTTTATATAAGGTTTTTTTAATTGGGTTGAAAGAATTTATGGATTTTGATTTAATTCATCAAAGCAGGTCCATATCATGTGCAATACTTATATGTAAACAAAAAAAGGAGAGGCAGTTAATTGGAAATATCCAAAGGAACTCTCACCAAGAAATTGACGATAAAAACGATTTATTACTACAAGCCACCTTAAATGAGATTTTCCCTTTGCTAGGATCTACACCACCTCCTAAGAGTTATATCAAGAAAAATCACAACTCCCTAATGTTTTTATTTTCTTGACTTTCTTCTACTTCCGTTTTTTTTTTTAATGTGGAAGTCGTAACTCGTTGTTTGTATATGCATGAAATCTTTTATCCAAATCCCACCAAAAACAAAAAAACAAAAAATTAAATATTTCTTTCCAACATAGAACCTCATATAGATTATCAATTTTTTCTTGCACTTAAATTCAAAGTGTGGTTTGCATAAGGTTGCAACTTTAAACAATCAAAATAAGTGCTCCACTAAATTTTATCATAAGATGTAATTTTGGTGTTAAAAAATTCTTGAAATGACCTGAGAGTTTATTTTCATCTCTAATAGAAAAAAATTTAGATTCAAAAAATGGTTCAAATCAAGTAGATCTATAAAGACATGAAAATATTGAAAATGGACGGTTCAAAAAATGTGTAACAAGATGAACTATTTTTGGAACTCGAAATGTTTTTTTTTTTTTAATATATGTATATATCTCAATGCCAAAATGATCAATTAGAGGTTTTCCAACTTCAAAACAATCTTTTACAATCGATTTTTAAGATGTATTTTAATTCTACATTTTAATGTTGCAACCTTATATAAATGTTTTCCTAAAGAAAGCGATCTATAAAGAAAATAAGCGCCATAAGGTATCCTTAGAAATTCTTAATTTCATAACCTAGATGGGGTTTTATGTTGCCTCTACAGTGAAGGACACTTCGGGAGTCTTCTCATGCTGGTCAAGCGACCAGGGCTGTGTCTCAAGGGCCAATTAAACATCAATTATTTTGTAGAGAGAGAGAGGTGAGAAATGAGATCCAGGTTAAACTTAATTTCGATGGTAGTGTGAGAAATGAGGGATAGATTGCAGGATATGGAGGTCTACTGCGAGGCAGTAATGGAAAAACCATATAGACATATCATCCATGTGCTGCAAGTGAGGCTGAACTATGGGCACTAAAATTTGGCGTGATCAAATTTTGTACACTGTATTCTAAGCTCATTATTGAACGAAATTCGACGAATGTTATAAATTGGTGTAAGACTCCAGAAAAGATACCATGACCTTGGAGTTAAATTATAAATTAGACTCTTTTGGGTCTCCAAGAAAAAGAAGTGTGCTTCAATCATGTCATGAGGGAATGAAATGGCGATGTTGATGGTTTAGCGAAAGAAATATACTCAGCTTCCTTTTTGTTCTTTTTTTTCTCTTCTTCATTTTTAGTTTTCCTTGATGTACATTCATAATTTCAATGGAATCTTATTAACATTCTGAGAGCGAGAGATTTGTATTATTGTAGATAAGGACCAACATCACTGTATAAGCAACCAAACATTATTGTATTCATTTCTCTTCTTTTCAATGGGCTGAAGTTTTTTTGCTTTAGCTTTCAACCAAAGTGAAACCATTCGGACCCCATGATTTTGAAAAATAGCTTCTTGCTTCAAATGTATCATTGAAATATTCTATTTGGTTAAAAAATCAATGAAATATTAAGAATATTGGAAAATTTGAATTTTATCCGTAATATTCAAAAGTAAAAATTTTGAATTTTATCTATTATCTTGGATCGATAATCTAGAAAAATAGAGAGATCGAGGAAGATGTCGTACACCAAATTAGAGCTGAGTGGGTGACGTGGAGATGTGTAACTCAAATTCTATGATTTCGCCTCATACCAATGAGGCTGAAAGGCAAGTTCTATAGGATAGTAGTGAGACCATCTTTGCTCTAAGGGGCGGAATGTTGGGAGGACAAAAAACAATATACTCATAGAATGAGTATAGCGGAGATGATGATGTTGAGATAGATAAGTAGCAAGACAAAAAGGGATAGAATTCGTAATGAATCTATTTGGGAGAATTTAATAGTGACACTAATAGGCGATAAAATGAGAGAGAGTATAAGCGATAAAATGAGAGAGAGTATACTTAAGTGGGCTGGTCAAGTGTGGCACCGACTAAGTACATCACCCGTTACGATGTGCGAATTAATTCAAGTGGAAGGACTGAAAAGGGCAATGGGTAGGCCCAAAAAAACATAGTTGGAAGTAGTTCGTAAAGATATAAAGATTTATGGCCTCACTGATGATATGATCTTTAATAGAGCAGAATGGAGAATTAAGATTCATGTAGCTGACCCAATTAATTGGAAAAAAGCCAAATGATGATTCATAATATTCAAAAAAATTCAAGATTACCTTTTATATACAAATATTTCAAAAGAATGCATATCTTATTATGGATGAGCCTTGTATAAGGCCCAAGTTTTATGAAAACAAATTAAAGCCTCACCTCAAATCATCATCCGGAAAATACTTTAAGTGATGGAAATTTCTATAATGGCTCTAAGATCATTTTCCAACACTGACAATAAAATTTGAAACTCAAAAAATGGCATAGATCTTACGAATCTTTGAAAAATTATTTTTAAAACAAAATGGACGGTGTAGATCATTTTTTACCATATATACTATTTTTAGAGTTTGAAATCCTAATTTTTTTTTCATAATCATAATGTCCAAGTCGAAATCTGTTTGATCACCGGTCTCCCTTTTATTTTTTAATAATTTTAAAAAAATTGTTCTCTGATTTTTTTTTTAACTTTTTTTTTTGTCCAGTTCACTCAGCTAGATCACCGATCCAAACTGTCGATCCAAGCCGGTTTTCCAACTGGAGGATCGAAGTCACCTATCTGTCTCTTTAAATGCTAATTGGGAATCAGAGGGAATTCACATGATTCCTATCCAGAGCTAGGATTTGATCCAATTTTGATAGACTTGCCCAATGCAATAAAAGAACCATGAGAGGTTATATCACCAAGTGATCTAGATTGGTTATATCACCCGGTTCCCACCGTTTTATTTTTAATTAATTATTAATGTTTTATTTGTTGAATTTAAAAGTATTATTTGAATTTTTTAGACCAATTCCACACCAGTTGAGAGTATGTCCAATCCAACCAGGATCAACAATTTGGACTGATCTAATTCTAGTTTTAAAAACGTTATTCCCACAGCTATTATGTACCCCAACTTATTTTCTAGTTGGCATCAGAGCGTGTACTATACTCCTGCTAGATCATACTGTGAAGTTGCACCCTGAAGGTGTAAAATTTCTTAGGGGGATTTTTTAGATCTAACATTTTGATATCCACTTAGGAATCAGATGATTATTAAAAGAAAAATTAAAATTTGAGTTCCTTAACCATTGGATTTGGCTGTCAAAAAAATTAGATGGTCTACATCCAATTTTGGCACACTATTTTTAAAGCCAATAGCGAGTTCACGTCAATATTTCATTTCCTTTTTAAAGTTTGTCACTAGGTAAAGGAGAATATCCTCAAAATTAAAGGTTCAAGAAGTACTTCCATATCGGGATTTACTTGGGGGAATAAATGTACAGTATGCTCCAGAAATCCTCTTAATCCTACCATTATTGTTGTCTTTTTGGCTAGGGATAATATGAAACCAAACATGCAAAGAATGATGAAGAATGATAAAGAGGCCAAGGAATGAGGATGCATTCTCTGATCATATGATATATGGGCTCATTATTATATGAGAGAGAAATAGAGAGATGTCTCCTACCCACAATGCATACTAATATTATTGTTATGATTATGTTATGGAGCATGGAAAGGATGATGGAGTGTTTGTGGGCCCCAAAGAATGAAGATGCATGCTCTTATTATAAGAGTTTTGGGGTTCATCATTGATTCATTGTACCCTTTGCTTCATGTGCACAATCATGAGAAAGAGAGAGAGAGATTTGTAGTGTATATAGCCAGGGAGAGACTGTAAAAGATGATAAATGAATGTATAAAATATGAAGCAATGCTTAGTATGATATGAATACATCCACGCAAAGAGAGAGAGGGAGGGGGGGGGGGGAATTAGAGCAATGTTTTAAAAACCGGTGATTCGAATCAGGAATTGTCTATCTGAAATGGGAGTTGGCTAGGGACCAAACCTGTTCTAGAAAGATATCGGTCCTGGTTCCCCCTAATATCCCCTCTTTTATACATTTTTTGTTTTTCTTTCAACTATTTATTTTTTGTTTTTCTTTCAACTATTTATCTTTCCCCTAGATCCCTACCCCATGAACTCCTATTTTAAGTTTTACTTTATTTTTCAATATTTTCCTAGTTCAGCAATTTAAATCGAGTCGGCTAGCTTGTAAGTCTAGTGATCTGATACTGAGATGTGAGGTGGATGATCCACCTCACCGATTCGTGTTTTGACACGTCAGATTAGAGTGTACTGGTTACTCCAACAGTGAACCTCAAATGCTGAATATGAATACAACTAGAGAGAGAGTAGCTATTCTAGATAGCCTAATCGTCAAATATCAATAGGCACTTGTACAAAATTTCCATACATAGAAGAGCATGCATGGATGTGCTTCGGGGAGGTGGCGTCCCTAGCATGAGATTATATATTATAAGACCATTTAAATTTAGTACAAGGTCACAATCACTGTTAGCCGTTATATGTAAAATCTGATAATTCACATCCGATAATGTGTAGTAACACTCAACCCAATCAAACGCCTATCTCCACTTGACAAATTCCACATCTAACGGCAAAAAAAAACATTGTGAATGAGTGTGTAACTGTACAACTCTTCCCTCAAGCAAAATAGCGATTTTTGTTATGGTTTTTTGGGATCCTTCTAAAACAGCATTAGATGATTATTTTCAAAGAAAACAATATTAGATTTTAAGTTCTTAAAATAGTTCACTCTAAAAATTGAATGCGTCATGTGCAATGTTAGGATGTCAATATTTTTTGGCACATAGAGAGTGCAATTAATTTTTTTGTTTTTCTTGTTTTTTTGTGAGATTGGTCGCTGGGTTTTAAAGATTACATTTCTAAAATTCAGGTTCTATAAATTATTCCTGGCATGAGTTTTCCCCAAGGATTAGATGGATAGCTTCTCTTGTGGGAGTGTGAAATCTTTTGGCAAAATTAAGAGTCTTGTTGTTTACTTATTCTATGATTGTACAGGAAAATGCTCAAGAATGGGCTTAAGGCTTGGTATTTAGGTTGAAGGGGTGCCACAACATATCATCTTTAATTCCATTTTAACTATAGGTAAAGCACAGTTTTTCCAGCCAAAATATCAAAAAAAATATATTCAGAAAAAAAATACATTTAGTGTTTAGATTAAAGCTTGTGTCAAAATAGAGAGTCCGTGCCTGAACAGGAAAAGCACGTTTAATGACGAATTTAGAGCTTAGTCAAAAACACTCAAAATAGAGATTCCATGGTGTATAGGAAA
>NW_006499705.1:2589075-2599148 GCF_000471905.2 Amborella trichopoda | reverse complement strand
GCGGTGATGAAACACAAATATATGGGTGAACAATCTGCCCTTCGATCCACTTTTTAAAGCATTGTCAACATCGGATCAGTCATTGAACCACTGAGAGATGTAGTCCAATTGAAACTAGTTCGCCCGAAGTAGAAGTGGTTGGACTCAAGTTTCAACAAGTAAAGAACAATTAGAAGTATAATTTAAAGTCATAAAATATTTTTAAAAAGCCTAATTTTTTTTAAGCAATTTGATTGATCAGTATTGACGGGTCCAACTAGCCAAAACAAATCAAATATCGGTTTTAATAAGTATTTAACCAAATCCAAGTTTTGCTTTTGATTAGACAGATAAAACATCAAATAGCGGTCCTAGCTGTCGGACTAGGTGGTCTTATCAGGTCTTTATAACTATCATTACGACTATATATTATTAATAATGACTATCATTATTATTATAACACGTATGGCTACCTAATTAACAATAGATGACTAAGAGTGATTTGTGCCCTATTTGTAATAAAAATAATCTTGGTAGCTTAGTTACCATGTAACTCAAATGGAATTTTATACTTTAGACCTACATGAAAGAGGCAAATCACCTTTTAGCCGCCATCAGGCCTTTTGAAATGCTTGTTCTCTTCTTGAAGTTCAATAAAACGTTTTCTTATACTTTGACCAGGAATGGTGCCACACCCCAGTCGTCCAATTTCAAATCTGGTGGTTAGAGCTGATTTTAATCTCCTATTGTACAAAAAAAAACTGATCTTAGGGATGTTTGGATGACCATTCAATTCATATGAAATAGACTGGTCTAAAATAAGTATATTCTGGATAATAATTGTTTTTTAGTTGTTTGCTATCTATCTTTTGTTATATATAGTATTATTTAATTTTTTTAACCTCTTAAGCCATTCCCAGCGAATTTATCCAAAACAAAATGTGGTTTTCAACAAAATGATGTGAATAAAGTAAAACTATTTTTCAAAGAGATAACTTTATATGTAAATCTGGCTATAAGTTTTTCTTAATTAACTTTATGACGAACACTACCAAACAATATATAATTCACTATCGGGCTTAACTTTTAGGAATTGTCTTGAGCTTTATTTGTTAGTTGGCAATTTCAAGCTAGTATTTTAAAAAATCAGAATTCGGCCCTATTAGAGGCCGATTCGAAAAAGTTTATATAAGGATGCTACCTTATAATGTAGAACTACGGCTGTCCCCTCAAAAATCCATCGGAAAAGGTCGTTTTAATGTTAAAAAACCATTTGATCGTTCATCTCGACGTCGAGATGTATGACTATGGAAAATAAAAAGATTTTAAGTCTAAAAAATAGTGCATTTTACAACATATTATCCACACCGTCCATTTTCAAGATTTTCATATGTTTATAGATCTACTTGATTTTAACTATTTTTTAAATTTAAAATTTTATAATTAGATATAAAAATAGATTTTGATATAATCCGAAAAACATTTTACATCAAAATTATATACCGTGATAAAATTTGAAGGTACACCTTACCTCTACATCTACGGATGGATCCGTATGCAAAACTGCACCCAATAAAGAAACTGAAAAGGAAAAAAAAGAAAAGGAAAGAACCAAGGGACATTGGCCATGTTTAAATTTAGGTTGCCCAAATTTGTAATCATGACCGGAACTGATCAGTTTGATGTAATCAGAATATTCTGAGTTAAATCGACGATCTTTCAATCTCGAAACCAAAGAATACAAGGACACACTCGAGTAATTAGCATAAAAAAGAAAAAAATGAGGCCGATTAAATTCCTGATTAGCTGCCTAAGCAGATAAATGAGTAGACCAGTCCTACGTGGCATGATGATGTAGCGTTGGGTTGTTTGATGGTGTCTGGGGCAAGAGCGCACGCGCTGCCGGGTCCTTGCCCTTTGGTTGCTGCCCGTAGAAAACACGGGCAAGAGAGAGAAAAATGAAAAATCCTAGAGAGAGAGAGAAAGCGGGTCTAAAGAAATGAAAATCCTAGAGAGAGAAAGTAATGAGAGAGAGGAATTAGAGAGAGTACGGAGATACTCTGAATGGAGAGGATCTCTATTCCACGTGGCGTAGCCTCTTTCGTACCGCCGACCAACACAGCGAAATCTCTCTTTCTCCGAGGAAAATAATTTATGAATTGAATAAAACTTTTGAAAAAGACGCAATCCTACCCACCATTGTTTTGGAACTTTTCCATTTTATATTGAAAATCTCATCTGAGTTTCCTGGAAATTTTATTTCTTCCAACTTTGAAAGAGCATGCCAATTTATGGAATTATTATTTTTCGAGGAATTTACCAAATTTCATTTAAGATTTAAAATGTTTAGTATATCACATAAATTTTTTATCTAATTTTAGACAATACATTGATCAAATTTCCAAATGTTGAGGTCCGTATAATGCACCCACCTTTAAACTATAAGAGTAAGGTGTACTCTAAATTTTGCTATAAGATGAAGTTTTAGTGTCAAAAACCTTATGATGACGTAAAATTTTTTTGTTCAACTTTAATTATGAATTTTAAAATTTTAAAATTGTATAGATCGAGTATATCTATAACATTTGAAAATCTTAAAAATAGATGGTTAAGGTAATTTGTTATGAGATGCATTATTTTTATAAATTCAATTTCCTCTTTACTTTTTTATATATCTATACATCTTCATGTTGAGATGATTAATTGGAAGGTTTTCCAACTTTGAAACATTCTTCTCGACCATTTTTTTGAGATGCACCTTCACTATTTTTTGTTGAAATTTTGAAGTGCACCTTATTTCTATAGTATAAAATTGCCATGGGGGAGGCTCAAAATGGGTTTTAAAATTTTTTGAAGAGTGAGCACACTATATTCTTGCTTGAGCATACTATATATCTACTCCCTTGGAGAATATTTTAAATTTTGAAATTTTGGGAATCACCTCAGCATCATTATATTATTATTTTAAAAATGAAAATTTTGGATTTTATATTTTCCAATAGTTAGATCACACTCTCAAACAATTGGACGGTCTATGATTTCATTTTATTTTTTTTTTTTTCAAATTCATGTAGAGTGTGATTTGAAAGATCTTTTTATTGAGGTTAGTCATGGGTTAAGATGTTACTTTTCAAAAAAATCAGAGTCCAAGTAAATAGATAGTATGCTCGCAAAAGAGCATAAAATCGTTTGGCATTAATCGAATAAGAACAAAGGAAAAATGTCAAGTACTTCAACTTTTGGGCGATGATCTACTTGGGGGCATTTTTTCAAACCGAAAATTTTGGACCCACTTAATAATTACTAGATAATTATTTTAAAAGAATTAAAATTTGTGTTTTCTAATACTTAGGTATCGCTATCTAAAAATTGGATCTGTTCATTCTCATGATATTATTATTTTAAGTGCATAGAAAATACAATTAGGAAAAAAAATTATTAAGGTTAATCTAATGGTTGAAGAGGTTACACCCCCAAAATTTAGAGTCCTAAAATTATTTTGAAATAGGTTTTTACCAGAGGGAGTAAATGGATATTCTAGAGTAGAATATCTTTTGGCTTCACGGAGTACTATCCATTTCCTACCTTGGGCAAAATACATGCTATGGATACTTTTTGGATCTTAAAATTTGGGATGTAACATTTACAACTTAGAGAATATTCTTAGTTAAAAAACAAAAACCAAAATGAACTATCTATATACTATAAAAACTTATGTCCCAAGATTGAATAGAGACCATCCAATTTTTTAAAGGTTAAATTTAAGTATCACAAAACTTAAACTTCAAAAAATAAAAATAAAAAATAATCAGCTAGTAATTATTATGAGTTTCTTTGAACTAATATTTTTTTTTCCTAAGAAGGTGTTTTGACTGGGGGAAGTGATACACACTATCCCCCTTAGGGATGATTCTTTATGTGCTCATTTCAAAATAAATTCCGGCAATGAATCTAGAGGGTACTTAAAATGTATTTTTTATACTTGGTAACAAGTATAAGATACCTATAGAATGTGTGTAGCAAAGATGAGGATATCGAGATAGATGAGTGGTGACACAAGAAGGGATAGATTCGAAATGAATATATTCAAAAAAATTCAGGTGCGACACCAATAGACGATTAGATGAAAGAGAGTAGACTTAGGTGGGCTCACCATGTGTGGCATAGACCCAGTTCAACATTGGTTAGGGAGTGTAAGTTAGTTCAAGTGGAAGGCTAAAAAAGAACACGGGGTAGGCCCAAAAGGACATAGTTAAAAATACTGATAAAATGATATAGGAACTTATGGCATCACCAAGGGTATGACCCTTAATAGAGCAGAATAGCGGACCAATATTTGTGTGGCCGACCCCAATTAGTTAGGAAAAAGTTTTGATAATGATGAGATGATGATGGTATTTAATAATAAGTCTATTGTCATGGAGATTTAGACGATTATAATAATGAAAAACTTTATACAAGGTTGACATCTGAAAATGTAGAATTAAGATGCACCTCTAAAATCCTTCCAAAAGGGTCCTTTTGGTGTTAGAAAATATTTAATTAATCATTTCGGCATCGAGATATATAGATATGGAGAGAACAAGAAAATTCAAGTAAAAAAAAAAAAAGTACATCTTGCAACACATTTATAGATATGCTTGACTTATATCATTTTTTAAAGGGTGTGGTTTGTATAAGACCGAGGACCTAAACAATCAAAATTAGATGCGCCTTTATGTAATGTCGAAAGATGTTTCAATAATAGAAATTTTTGTGGCGGCAATCCGAAACACTTGAAAATCTAGAAAATTGACAATCTGAAAATGCGTTACAAGATATACTATTTCCAATACTTGAAATCTACTTTTTCTTATGCATCTTGACGTCTAGATGATTAATTTGAGAATTTTGGAGCATCGAAACAATCTCTTCTAGTGAAATTTTTTACGTGTGCCTTAATTTGATTGTTTAGGGCCTCACCCTTATATGAACTTTTTCCTTTTATAAAGGATGTTGTTTGTATAAGGGTGTGGCCCTAAACAATCAAATTAAGGCATACCTTGAAATAATGTTGCAAACGTTATTTTAGTATTGGAAATCTTTGTGATGGCCAGAAAATTCATTTTCATTTCAAACTATAAAATTTAAATATTCAAGAATAGTATAAGATCGAGCAATCTATAAATACTTGATAAACTTGAAAATTGACGATCCAAAAAATGCACTACAATATGCATTATTTCCAAGACTTGAAATCCATTTTTCTCATTTTCATACATCTTGAGATTGAGATAATCGATCTAAGGATTTTTTAGCATTGAAACAACTTCTTATGGTGAGTTTTTTATGTGCACTTTAATTTGATTGTTTAGGGTCTCACCCTTATCTAAACGTTTTTTTTTTAATTATAAATTATATAATTAACGATAACGATAGATTTTGATATCATCCTAAAAATTTTCGACCCCAAAATTAAGGTCCCGCTTAATTTGATTGTTTATTTATTTCTTTGGTAATCCATTGCACAAGATGATTCCCTACGCATTTTTTCAAATAGTAGAGAAGTTGGTTTTTTATGGTGTCAATAAAATGGTGTCGATGGGAATAAAAACCACAACATGGTAACTAGGATGTGGGGGTGCTACAGCTTTAGGGGATTTTTTAGTGAACTCACAGCTTCAGGGGATTTTTTAGTTACGTCTGTCTATTGTCTATTGCATGAGGAGAATCACAAAACGACTGGTCATAGTTTAGCAAGAATATGGAAATTCTAGGTGCTGCTGAAGGTTCAGTTACTTTTGTGAGTAGCTCTTAAAAAAAAGCTGCTTACAGTGGATAACCTTCATAAGAGAAGTTTCATAATTGTCAATATTTGTAGGCTATGTTTGAAGGATAACGAAAGTGTGGACTATATTTTTTTACATCGTCTTTTCACTTTAAGCATGTGGGATTGGTATAAAAAATTATCAAATCTAAATATCTTGATCCCACAAAGCCCATAGTTGATTCTCCATAATGGATGAACCCTAGTTTGTCAAAAAATTGGTATCGTGCTCTAGAGAGCTTCATGTGCAAGCACTATTTAGAATATTTGGAGAGAACTAAATAAAAGAACACTTGAAGAGATACAAAGTGAGATTGAAGTTTTGAAGTACAATACCTTAGCAACAGCACTGAATGGTTTTCAACAAACGAGGATTGTAAGTTTATCCCAAAATCACATATTTTTTAGAACCCATCAGAAGTTGTTAAGCTTAATAATAACAAGCAGACTTGAAATACTATTTGGACTCTTCCTCATGAAAATTGTTTAAAACTCAATTTTGATGGGAGCTCGATTGGAAACTCAGGCTGAGCAGGTTATGGTGGTACCATTAGAGATCACATAGGTAATTACAAATTCACCTATTCGAGATCATGTGGATATACAACAGTGAATGAAGGTGAGGCAAGAGCAAGTTCAAAAGATTGAAAGAACCTTGAGGGCCAAAAGATAATTGAAGGTGATTCAAACAATGTCATTGCTTGGATAAAAAGAGAAATAAAGCACCTTACAGCATTTTTAATGAAATTTTATTTTATTTTAAGTAAAGATTCTTTTGAGTTATCTCATTATTTGAGAGAGATTAATATTGAAGTTGATACTTTGGCAACCAAAAGAGTGGTGATACAAACATTCATTAGGGGGGGGGGTTACATCTTTTCATCTTGGTACTACGGGGCCCTTTTTATATCTCATCAAAAGAGGGAACTATGAAGTCCCAAAACATCATCGAGACGGATACGATCTTAATTTCGTTCAAAATCAATCAAAAATAAAGAAACCTAAATACACACTTGTAATATTTGCCTTTCTCTGTAGACGTACTTTTCTCTCTGCTTTCCTCTCCAAGGAAGAGAGATCTAGCGATACCCGTCCGGAGCAAATCTCAATAATGAAGAAGAGAGAGAGAGAGAGAGAGAGGAGGGATGCAAATATAAAGGACGGAGATGACGAAATGAGAGAGAGTACGAAGAAGAGGAAATAAAGGAGTAATGAGGAGAGAGAAAGGTGAAGAGAGAGAAAGAGGCGATGAGTGAGAGATGAAGAGAGAGAAAGAAAGCGGTGAGCCCCCACACATTCAATCACTTGTTAATTATTGCGTCGGCTCCTTGTGAGGGGCGTGGGGTCCACAGGCTGCTAAGTTCAAATGATTGCGGGTGCTGCCGCCTGTCCCCTCACTCAGCGGCAAGCCCACCCTGCCCGCCGCGATACCCATCATTGCTCTGCGCTCCTCTTACCCAATAACAATCACCCACCTGTCAACCTTAGGGCGGCCTCCCAATAGGAGCGAGCGGGGCATGCCCCGATCACGTGACGGGTGGGACCCATGTCGCATGCGCAGTGGCTGCCGCTTTGACCCTTTGATTTGACGTACCTTTTTTTCGCCTTTTGCTTTTTGAGATTGATTTTCGCCATTTATGTTTTTTTTTTTTAATCTTTTAACAAAAAATTATTATTTTTGGTCATTTGTTTTTCTTCTCACGGGGAAAATGTGAGATTATGCTTCCTTTTCAAATTTTAATGTGAACTCGGACAGGTAGTTTCAAAACAAGTTTGTTTATGATGTTATGATCCAATTTAAGCATTAGATTTAGTCGAAAATTAATCGATTAAAATCAATCGAATTAGTTAAGTAGTTTGATCAACTAAATGAAATTAACCGTTTTTATATATTTTTTAAATTATTATTTTATTCTAATCAGTTTGACTAGTATGAACCACTTTTAACTGAACCGAGCCAGCTACCTATTTGAGGACAAGTCCGATCTAAATAATATTGGCCACTGCTCGTTGCTAATTTAGAAACTCATAATTAGGCTTGGTAACGTCCAAATCCCAGCTCCTAACTTGGACTAGTAGCATTGGACCACTGGGAGATTCATGTGATTATGGGATTTGTGATTCATAATCATACCTGGTTCGATATGGATTGGTAGCCAATTATGATTTTGACTTAGTGGTTAGTAACATTTTAGTTTAGTAAATTTCCATTTGAAGACTAATATTCAATATGATTGTGGAATCCAATACCATCTTAATCGATTTTCAAGTGTATGATTAATAACTAAACCATGATTTGTAGGGGAACCAATCGTTTTATTCAGGGTGAATAACAATAAAAGTTAGTAGGATGGTAATATTAACAATTTAATACTAAAAAAAATATCTTTCCTCCTTTAGAATTTGTCATAAGTTTGAATGGAGTGTTTATTGTGCGGTTCTCGTTATTGGTCAATATTTTCCCTTTGAATAAATTAGTTCAATACTTTTTATTCATGTTATTGGTCAATATTTTCTCTTTGAATAAATTGCTTAAATACTTTTCATTAATAAAATAGTTAAATTACATTTATGTCCAATTAAAGAGCCTAGGGTTTCTAGAACGGGGGAAGACCTATTCTACTACTCATTTCAACAGGAATTTAGGGTCCCCAGGTCAAAACGGAAGACCTTTCTCTCTTTCATAAGAAGTAAAAGATCCTCAAATTTTTGTGAAATGGCGGCAATATCCTTTTGAATACCCGAAAATAACAAAATGAGCCACGAATTTATTACACTTACGACGAGATTTTGTTGTTTTGCTTTTTTTCAATTCAAATTAAATGCGCCTATCGTTAGTTGGTAAGGAAAAAGCCCCAATTTCCAACATACAAATTCAAAATGGCAAAAGTTTTTGGCTCAATGTGGAAAACATAGCAACATATGCACCCCATGTACACACACATACACCCCATGTACATAATAGTAATAATAATAATAATAATAATAATAATAATAGCTAATATTAAGGGGGTGTGCAAAAGATAGCAATATATGAACCCCATGTACACACATACAAAATAATAATAATAGTAATAATAATAGTAATAAAAAGAAAAAATTTATACAAGGGTATTATTTATTTATTTTGATAGAGAGTTCACTAAATGTTATTGCTCCATAATGAAATTACAGATTCAGAAACGGATACATCAGAAAGAGTAGTACCACATTTGGCAAGAAAATTTGCCAAGGCATTCGCCTCCCTATAAACGTGAACAAAGGAAACAGAGATGGACGCGGATAAATCCAAGATTTGCAACAACAATGGTTTTAGTTCCTATGGGAGAAGTTGTTCCTTCTTGCACCACAATATCACATTAAGAGAATCCCCCTCTAGAATGAACTCATGCCCTATTTTCCTATCCACAATAGTACGCAGACCAAAAAGAAGGGCAAAGAATTCAATGAAGTTAGCAGTCTGAACACCAAGAGGACTTGCATAAGAAAGAACCACATTTTCATCACAATCTCGAATCATTCTGATACACCCAGGTTGCTTATTGAGCTGCCATCGAAATTTAATTTATATACCCCCTGTGGCGGTGGCAACCATCTCCCTTTAAACCTACATTTGGTGAAATTCAAGTAGAAGATATCACTTAAATTTCTTTTAACATTCAATTCGGTGATAACCTACCCCCCAGAGTAATCGAAAAAAAAGACCAAATACAGTGCAGAATTCTATCCAAGACCTTTTCACAAGACAAAATCACCCCTTCGAACGCTCTCCTATTTATCTCTTTCCAAAATTTCCAAAGAATTACTCATCTAACAATTTGCCAAGTAATAGCCCCCAGCTTTGGATGTGGAACCGATAAGCCCTCTATTATCCCCACTACTGAGAGGGGCTTTACCAATGCAACTCCTAACTTTGCGAAAAACCATATCCAAATATGGCTAGCAAAGGTACAATGTAGGAATAGATGGTTACCTAATTCCCCATCCACCTTACACAAGATGCAAATATTTGATAGAATCTTTTCACCCTCAATGAGATTATCAATAGCAAGCATTCGATCTTGGGCCACCAACTACAAAAATCCTTGAACCTTCAACAGAAGAGGCCGCTTTCAAATCCTAGCAGGAATAGGCATAGACCATCTTACCCTATCGTGGAAGAGCAAATATAAGGGTGCTACCTTATAATGTAGAACTACGGATGCCCCTAAAAAATCCATCGAAAAAGGTAGTTTTAATGTTGAAAAACCCTTTGATTGATCATCTCGACATCGAGATGTATCACTAT
>NW_006499705.1:2538349-2579088 GCF_000471905.2 Amborella trichopoda | reverse complement strand
CTCTCTCTACCCTAAAACTCCATTTATCTCTCTTCGCTTCTCGATGAGTTTACCAGACAAGGGGGTTTAGCTTGAGCTCGAACACGAGCACACCTTCTTATGTGTGAGAGAGAGATGGAGTTTTAGAGAGATAGATGAAGTTTGGGTTTTAGAGATAGATGGAGTTTGAGAGAGAGAGAGAGATGGAGTTTGAGTTTTAGGGAAAGAGATATAGTTTTGAGAGATAGAGACGATGATGTAAGAGTGAGAGATGAAGTTTGAGTTTTAGAGAGAGATGGAGTTTTGAGAGAGAAAGATGATGATGGGAGAGAGAGATGGAGTTTTAAAGAGAGAGAGAGAGTCATTTCATAAGTTGTTAATGCCAATAATATATGGTCAAAAGGGTTTAGGGTTTCGAAGATAGAGAAGATGGAGTCATTTTGGTTACCGGTAATATTTTCAATTTTTAAGTCTAATGAGATATATAAGTTAAAAATAAGGGATAATAAGATATTTTTCTTTATTTTTAATATCAAAACCGCCCAAAACCAGTTCAGTTCTAACAAGGAAGTTACCGATTAGATCTCCCCGTTTTTCCAACACTTTTCTAAACTAAGTGATTAGCCCCAGTTAATATGGATGAGGTGTTCTTCCAAACCCTATTTCAGAATGGTGTACAATATGATTTTTTTCTCATTGTGGAATTAATTTTATTATATCTCAAATAATGTTATTGTCTTTCTTTCCCTCTCTAGATTTTTTCCAGAAAGTGTTATGGTCTATTTTTCCCTCTAGATTTTTTATTCGTTTTTTTAGAGCCCAAGCCCTATACCTATTCTCTCACTCTATCTAATCGAAAGTCGGTTGTTAGGAGTGGGGTTTGGGCTTGAGTCGATTAACCGAAAATCAGTTTCGGTTAGATCTAATGAGAGAATAGGTATCGGGCTATAGGCATAGATATAGCCGCATGACCTGTTTTGGTATGGGGCTTGAGGCTTAAGGATTTTCCTCTAGAGATCTCGCTTTTTGTACGTGTACTTCTCTCACCCCTCTTTCTCCCTCTCTCTCTCTCTCTAACTGCCCATGAATTTTGTTAAAGAACCCCTCCACTCTATTTTCATTTCATGGGCTTTCATGAGCCATTCTCTCTCTCTCTCTCTCTCTATTGTTTACATGCTTGTGCCTGTACACGTGTAATTAGATGTGGCATTGAGATCATAGCACATATGTTGTAAATGGCAGCTGGCATATAAGCATTCAAATTTCTTGAGTGTTTTTAAGGGTTTCACTCATATTTTGATTAAGTCTTCTCTAAAATTTTGGAATTTGAACTCTTGGTCTCTTAATTATTGTGGAAAATGCCAAAACAAATTTGTCGTAGAATTGGATTCAAGCCAACGCTCAACGCCCTCCTATCTGCGCCACTGACTGGTAAAATACATGCATCATGCATGAGGGAAGTGTGAGAGAAGATTTGTAGCCCAACAATAGAAATTATTGCATTGAGAAAAGCGTGCGGTTTTTATAGAGTTTAGGCTTTAAACAATCGTACCTTTAATTAGTGTCGAGAAACGTGGTTTCAATATTAAAAATCTTTGTGATAGTCTTGAAATATATTTTTATATTTATTTGTAAAGTAGCGTAGATCAATAGATTTATGAAAATCTTGAAAATTGATGGTCTAAAAATGCGTAACAAGATGCATTATTTTCAAAGCTTGAAATAATATATTTTTATAACATATTTATCTGGCCTGTCGATTTTCAAGATTTCAAGTATTTATAGATTTGCTCAATGCGTAACATTTTTGAAATTTTAAATTTTGTAATTGAAGATGTAGATTTACTGGCCATCCTAGAAATTTCTGACACCAAACCTATATTTTCCTACAAAATTTAGAAATACTCCTTAATTTAATCATTCAAAGTTAACGCTCATGCGAATAACCCCTTATATTAATATTGATGGGTGCCCAACATGCTTATAGGGAGGGAAATATGGTTGCGGATCCTTTGGCCAAAGTATAGCGGTCTCTATTAATGAACAACTTTGTGGTGCATTTGTCCCCCTTATTTTCTAATGCCTTACGTTTCATCTTATGTTGCTAATGTTCCTTTACCGAGGGCTATATAATGTTAGTCCCAATAAAAATAAATAAATAAATAAAATCAAGAAACGGCTTATATGGATCTGTCCTTAAATCACACGAGGGATTTAAGATTTTATACCAAATCTTATATATCAATCACTACAGTGATAGGGATTTAAGGTTCTATACTATAGTGATAGTGACATGCAACCTTGTGAGTCCTTTTTTGTGAGTCTCATTCACCTTAGATGTCTCATTTTCATCATTCCCTCTCGATTTCTCTTGAGGGGTTAACCTCTTTGCATAGAGAACCATTTTTGGTTTATAACTTTCACATTCATGGTCTATACGAGTTGAGATTCAAGTGTAACTTTTGCTTTAATTCTCTTAAGTGCAGCAATTAGAATTAACAAGTTGTTGCCAAACTGTTAATCCTATGTAATGAGCTAAACATGTCATTAGTCCACTAATAACTAACATAATAAGATGTCATGAAAACATTCATACAATTTTATAAAAGAAATTTGAAAATTAACTGAACTTTTGCATATCTGTAATGTAAAAACAAATTATTACAAGAAATCCAAATACACCACTAGGTTTTTCCTCCAGTGCATCATCCTATTACAACTCAAATATGAATCCAAGTATATAACATTGCTTTATGTTAACCACATGAGATTTCGCGTATACGGCTTTTATTCCATTATTGAAAATAAATAAATTTTTAGAGAAAAAAGGCCTAATAAGTCACATTTCCAACATATAAGAGTGTTTATGTGATACCTCTTTTGATTCTTTAATAAATCAAGTAAGAGCCTGATATCCCCACTGATTCACCCCAAAATTATGGATACAAGTTTTAGTTCTAGAGAGAGACATGTTGGTTTAGTTTCCACAAAGAGAGAGAGCTGTTGGTTAGGTTTCGTCAGGAAAAAGAGCCAAATAGAAATCATAATAATGGAAGTTGGGTAATTTCAAAGTCAAATATATTATGAGGCCTTCTCTTATCTTCCTCTCTCTTCTCATGCAAATCTCAGCTTGCAAATGGTTTCTTGCATTACACTACTTATTTTGTTCATTATTTACACGTGTATGACTTTCTTTTCAATGTGGTACAGTAAAATTTATAGTACTGAGGCATTACAAAGAAGTCCTCCATTTATTTTATTATTTTTTGGACAATTCGTTAAGTACTTTAAGTATTGGATGACGTTCCTACAGGGCCCAGGTTTTATGAAAAACAAAAAAAAAAAGTGGCTCATCTCAAATCCCCGTTTAGCGAGCACATTCATCAACCCAAATCTCCTAAATGACTCTAAAATCAATTTTCAATACAGTCAACAAAATTTGAAACTAGAATAATGTATCAATTATGTGGATGTGTAAACACTTATTTGTAAGGTGAAATGTACGGTTTAGATAATTTGTTAAAATATACATTATTTTCGAGGCTTGATTTCCAATTTTCAATTAGTTATGAAGTGAAAACAGCTAACCATGCGGAACTTATGGCTTTAGTTCATGGTTTACAAATTTTGGTGGCAAGAAATTTAAGTCCCTTTTGTGTTTTCGAAGGTGATTCCCTCAATGCCATAAGGTGGTGTAAGGGAATAGAAGCCATCTTGGGAGCTTAGAACTGTGTTGCTGCAGATATTGGATTTATCTAGACCTTTCTCCTTTTCTTTTGGGCATGTTTATCGGGAAGCCAATGTGATGGTTGATTCTCTTGTCAAAAGAGACATTTTTTTTATATGAGGCAATTGTCTCTAATTCTGTAATTTTTGTTTTAGTCTCTTTTAAATTTTTTTAATCACTTCTAAAAAAAAATAAATAGAGATCTATTTTGATCTACTTATTAAACCCCCCCGTTTTATTTAATGGTTTCAAAGCCTTGGAATATTTTCTTTATAGTTATGATGGTTTATGTAATATTTAACTTTCCTATTCCACCTACTCTTAGCCTTAACTTTCAGATTTTGATCTTCATGAAAGCGCCACTTACGTTGATTTTACCATTTTCAATTATACTGAAATTACAATTTTATGATAACATCGACTCAAGTTAATGACGACAGCGGCGATAACAACTAATCATATAGGATTCAGCATGGCGGTAGACATATTGATTTGGGGGAGGAAAATCAAAGATTAAAAACACTTAAAATTTATCTCAAAATGCCCGAACAAACGAATTTAATTATTTTATTTGCTTTTAGTTTTTCAGTATCAGTAGCTATTAAAATCCTTAAAATCAAATTTACTTTTCCAATACTAGTAGCAATTAAAACCCTTAAAATTTGTCCATGAAAAACTAGTATAATCTTTTTTCCCCTAATGTTTTAATCTTATAGTAACATGTAGCAATAGTAATTGCAAGCAAATTAGCAGTCGTAAACCAACTTATCATTGTAGCTTTTTTATCTTGTATTTGTGTAATTCAGTTGGGGATGATAGGCCCCGACCTGTTTTTTTGATAGTTAGCTTTTTTGAAGGTGTCTGTATCATTAGGATTGGAAACCACGACATGGTACTTAGGTGTAGGGGTACAACCACCATGACCTAAGCCCTTCCCTACTCATCATTGTGGCAGGCGCATTAGCGGTAGGAGCAACAAAATAAAATAAAATAAAATAAAATGATGCCATTCTTTGAACCAAAGAGAAAAACCACTTGATAGTTCCTTGAACTTGGGCACCACATTTTAGCCTCCAAGAAAATTAGAGTGGTTAAAAGTAAGATTTAGAATGGAAGGGGTCTTTTCTTAGATGAAAGAGAAAGGCTTTTTGACTTTGAAGTAATGGACCAAATTCTATATGAAGCCCTCCAGTATCTAATCCCTAATTTAAAACCTTGAATTAAGCAATTGGTAGACCAACAAACCTTAAATTCTTTATCATATTCTTTGGCATTTATGCTATGACAATAGTATATTATTCTTTGTGTCTTTATTTTATCCTTTTCGATTATGAGGTTCACTTGCTTGAGACAACTAAGAAGGTCAATTGATATGATAGGTTAACATCTTAATCATTCCATCAATTAGAAGATCATATTTTCTCCCCGTATAAATCATTGCTATTGCCATGTGATCATGTAAACAATAGTTTTATTTCCATTATATTATATAAAAAATAGGGGATTGGATTGACGGTTCACCTATTCCTGATGGGCGTATGACATGCTCTGTTTGGAGAATCCATCAATTCACACAATGGGTCCCAAGGGTTGTAGTCCTTCACTTGGAAAATTTAAAAAAATAAAAGAAACAGAGAAAATTTATCCTGTCATGGAGGATGTCAAAAACAGTGTTTGAAAACCCGGATGGAGGGGGTGAATTGGCCGGTTATTGGGCAATTCGAATTAGCAATTTTTCGTGCCGATTTAGAGAACATTAAAATATTATTTTTATGTTTAAAAAATAAAAATAAAAATAAAAACTAAAAAAACTTGGTTAGGAATTCTATGATTAGGTCTATCCTGATCCCCTAGACTCATCATGTTCTCTGATAGAACTAGACATTGATCTAGCTTTGGTAAAGAACTGGGCCAGTTCCCCACCGACTTTGATATGAATATGTGGTCCATTTCATAAGCTATTTCCGGGAAATTACTTGTTTTACTGGCTTTGATCCCCAAAAGATAAGAAGTTTGCGGTGGGGAACATTCACTTCCTGGGTTAAAGAATTCCATGGTGGGTATCTCTTCCATAAAATAATTCATCACATAACGGTGCACTCTTGTCTTCGTGCCACACACAAGATAAGAACAAGGATTCTATCTCTTGTCTTACGTTGATACATGGATCTTATCCATTGAAATGAACACAAACACAAAACCCTATTCTTCCTATTTTTTTAAGTTTTAACCAACCCATTGATACTTCTCTACCAAGAAAACTAGGAATAAAAATTGTGTTAGAAACACATGCGTGATGACAATTTATTCCCAAATTCCTCACCCTTAAGTAGGTAAAATATCGTGAAATCTCAGTTAATTGCTTCAAAGACCTAACTAAAATGTATTAAATTAAACCCTGACTCATGCCCTTTTTCATAAAATATTGCCATGATACTTCAATTAGAAGACATAGTTCACGGCTTCGTTTGGCTAGGGGGCATGTCATAAAGGCCTTTAATCGTAGTGGATGTGGCACTATATGATAATGTAGATAAAACCCTTTTCTAATTGTGTGACATAATCATGCATTTAAAATCAGCCCCAAATTTGGATAGGAGCAATGTTGTTAGATTCGTTTCGGAGTCTTCTTCAATTTGTTGAGAAAAATGAAGTAATTTGGTGTTTCAGCCAATTCAGGCGTAAAACTTCAGACTTTTTTTTAATTTAATATAAATAAATTAGATATTTATGTATAAATATAAAAATTTCAAAAAAATAAAAATAAAAAATTACTTTTATATAGATTTTTCTTTGCTTCAGCCAAATTGGCCCGAAGTAGACCCGAATCTCATCGAAACAACCCGAATCTGACCGAAGCAACAACACCAGGCTTTACTTTGCTTCAGTCTAGGCCTAAAATATGAAAGCTTTGGCATCTTTGGTCAAAGCGAAGTGAATTTGAAAATACTGGATAATAGTACCTTTTATTATTAGAAATAAGGCCGGCAATGTGCATGGCCAACCCTGGCCATGGTCTCGATAGGGCTGGCCTGAGCATGTCCCAGCCGAAACTAGGCCAAAGAAGCCTGAGCTAAGTCTGGCCCTGGCCCTATCAGGGTTAAGGGCCAAGCTGGGCTAAATACATTCAAAGAAAAAAAAAAAAAAAAAAAGTTAGGTTGGACCGATCTCCATGAAATACATAAGCAAGAGTCATGAAGGACACATGGTCCAATCAATGAAAGGAGTTTCACTCTCTCCCTACCACCACCCAATCATTGAATGGACAGGAATGACCCTCATTTAATATGATTAAGTGATTTTAAAACCGAACCAGTGACCTAAAGCAGGCACCCAAAACCTGGTTCGGATCAGTGAATTGGTGGTTCGGATCGCCTTTTTTTGTGTGGAAAAAACAATGAACCGGTGAAAAACACGTGAAAAACAAAGAACCAGCCAAAAACCGTTCTAAATCAGTGGATCATCGGTGAATTGGAGGTCATGAATGTCATTTTAATATATAGAATCGCCGTTTTATTGTGCAAAATCGCCGGTTTCCTTTTAGACTCAAACATTTTTCAATATACACAGAATTGAAATGGGGTGATTGATTCTCAGTCAGACGTAATGATTTCGTGCCGACCCGACATTTTTTAAACCACTGCTATGGACTTTCCTCGTGCATATTATAGCATATTCTTCTCTATGCAAGAGCTGTGACAAAACCACTCGTATGGTACACGTGCTTTCCGCATGTGGTTAAAGCAAGAGAGACGAGAATGGCTTTGTTACATAGTAGCGACCTAGAGGAGTAGTAAAATGGAAAGGAATCAAATAAGTTGGAGCCTTATTCTCCTCATATGCTACGATAATGGTTGGCAATGAGAATAGAACTAGATTCTGGTTCTCTAAATGGATACGAGATCTGTTTTTCAAAAATAATGGGTTTTTTTTTGGTACGTCGGTAGAAAACAGGTTCTTACCCGTTTTTTCAAATAGTTTAGGAGTTTGTTTTTTTGAAGATGTTAATGAGGTGATGTTAGTGAGAATGAAAACCACGTTATGGTGACTAGGGTGTGACGATGTTGGATTTGGTGTTATCCAAAATCACCCACATAAAGAAATTCCATAGTATGTAGGATTGAGATATTATCATATTATGTGAGTAAGATATTTCATTTAATGTGAGATTGATATTGATAAGTTTCTTAAAAGAAATAAAAATAAAAAAAGATTAGGACTTTTGGATATATCTCTGGGTATTTTGAAATATATATAACATCTATAGGAAGTTTCATATTTAATATGGATTCTTAATGTTATATATATATTGGATAAAATTACAGAGAATCTGTGTGCTATATTTGGGTCACCATATGAGAATGGTGGTTCCTCTAGACAGAGAAGGAGGCTCTGCATAAGATGTAAAGAATCTTCTTAGAGAGAAGACGCTGGTTTCTTATAGAGAAACGATGATTTTGGGTAGTTTTTCTTTTCAGTTAGAGAGAAAGTCAATTTCTAATTGCTCACGCGTCTCGATCTGGAATTATCGGCAATGGTTGCCAGCAGTAAGAGAATGAATGAATAGTATTTTAAAATGGTTTGCTCTACTTGAGTTTTGTTGAGGGCTATAGAGGTAACTTTATGTTCCAAAATCTTTGATAGAACTTTTATTGGTATAGTGAATTTCAGTTTGCCGTGCTTGTGGATGTAGCCTTTCTTAGGATGAACCACGTAAATCTAGTATGTGTTTTAAGTTTTATTTATCGTATTTTATTTGCCAAAAAATCAATCCGTTGAGTTTAGAGCTTCTGTGCACAACAGATGTTATCACCACGACCCCACTCCCTTTCCTAAAAGTCAAGTTTTCAAAATTGTATAAAAGTACAACACATAATAACTACCTTCTAATTGAGCTAATAAGTGGGGAGGTCAGTCGAGCAATCCGGGACATTAAGAACAACAATTTATTGCCTTGATGAGTATGCTACATGAATTCTTTTACTATCCCAGGAAAGTAGACAGAATGGTGTGGGAGTTAAATCCAAAGAGGTCAATTCTCAGCTAATTCCCTTTATTACAAGAGACAGATACCTGCATAATGGTAATACAATTGCCAAGGTATGGTCCACTAGGATACCTCAAAGAGTGAGGGCTTTTTTTGTGGCTCATAGGCAAGAAACAGAACAACTCAATAGCAATCCTCAATATACTTTTAGTGATTTGCTTTTCAGTATGTAAAAGAATATAGTAAGTGCATCAATGTGGAAACCACCATCAATATAATGAGTCAAACTGAATTTAGATTGGAAGTGTGAGAAATCAGTGACAAGTGGTTGAGTATAGGGGCTTGCTTAGGGACAGTGATGGCTCCACTTTATGGACTTACCAGAGTTGACAATATCCTAATAATAAATAAAATATAATTTTTGTATATATTTCATTTGTTCATTATTGTTGTTGTATATTTGTATAGGCCTAGTTTGGTCTACACTGAATATATATGGTATATAAACCTTTTTAGGATTTCATTCTTGTTGACGGAATTATAGACACTAAAGTATGGAATTTTAAAAATGTGGGCCCGATACGCCAAACTTAGAGTGAATTGTGGGCTCTAAAGTATGGAATTTTAAAAATGTGCCTCCGATACACCAAACTTAGAGTGGAAAGCGTCATTGCCTACACTAAGGATATGGAGCCACATTATGGATGAAATTTTGTTCTCCATCTTTGGGCAAAAGTAGTTATTTGCCTACATTGACAAAGAAAGAAATGGAGCTGATAGACTAGCAAGAGAGGCAACTAGCACCGCTTTGTAAGTATATTTGCTGCTGCTTCTTCTATTTATCTGTTTTGCACCCCCTTTTATTCCTTCCAGCTGTAATTTTTATTGTCTCAATGAATATCGTTAACATAAAAAATACAAAAAAAAAAAAAAAAAAAATAGAAAAAGCAAGAGCGATCTTTCAACAGTTTCAAATTTTATTTCCAATATATATTGACAAAAAGAAGTTATGCCAAAAAAGAGCTCATGGGATGGTGGGCAGAGGATGGGGGCAAATAAGTTATTAAAATTTTTATTTTATTTTATATTTTTATGCGAAGAGTTTTTCTTTTAAGATTTATTTTAGGGGAATTTTTCAAAATACTTATAAGAGATAAAATATTAAATATTTTACTTATTTACAACCATTACAACTCATGATCATGAACTTTTTGATGGGTATTTTAAAATTAAATAAAATAATATAGGTAAAATCTCAAGTAATTAATCTCTGATGGGTATCAAGATAAATTTTCTTTGTTTTATACTGCAGAATTTCTTTCTCAAATTATATTTAGATTACAAAGGGACTCATTCTTACAAAGGGACTCATTTTTCATTTTCATACACAACTTTTACCATCACTTATTAGCGTCCTTTCTCACTCGAAAACTTTTAAAAGTAGACGTATGATTTCATCTATGTCGACTACAAATCCATACATTTTAACCTTTTGTACACAAATTTAGGCAAATATTTTCTTGAAATAGCACTTCTAATGTATCTACAAACAGAGAGGTCATCTGTTTTTTGTATTATAAGCCTCAAACGAACTGGTTTTACGACTGCAGTTTCACACAATGGTGTATTATAATCCTCAAACGAACTGGTTTTACAACTGCAGTTTCACACAAGGGTATATTTATCTATGGGTAAGCTTTCTATGCTTCTCTTACAGCATAAAAATTCTATCCTCCCCCTTATGCAACCATCCATTCTGAATGGAGCGTTAAGATCGTCCCAATCGTAATGTTACGTCTCTACACTATTTTATTTTTAATTTTTTTCTATAAACTATTTTGACATCAAATTTCGGATGTCCATTTCTCTATTAAACTCCCACTAGTGAAAAATATAAAAAAAAATTTCAATAAAATAAAATGACCAAAATATCCTCGAAAGTTTCAAGAGGTATTTTGATCATTATATTTTATCGAAAAATTATTTTTAATATTTTTTTATAATTGCACCCCAATGAGAAGATATCACGTACCAAATTTCATATTCATATAATTTGTATAAAAAAACTAAAAATAAAATACTTTGAGACGTCGGATCTAAGATCAAACGTTGAGTGGCTCTCTTAATCAAAATTAAACTGCTGGATGGTAAAAAGAGGATAGAACTTCTATGCTGTAGAGGAAGCATAAAGACCTTTCCTTTTATCTATAACTTAGGTTCCCATTTTAGTTGAACTCCACGCATCCACCACCTAATTATGACTTGGTTAGTAACTACCTTAAAAAAAGCTATGACTTAATAGCGTTAGATTGGGTAAGTATCCAAAACCCCATAAATTTGGATTTGAGAATACAGTATTTAATCGTAAGAAATGAAAAAAGAAGGAAGAAAATTATATAAAAAAAAGGAAGAGAGAATGGAATGAAAAAAGATAAGAAATAATGTTACATAACATATTTTTCAAATATTTTTATTAAGATTCCAGTGCTTGGAAATATGTCATCTTTCCAAAATTGATGGCCATTTTCAAAATTGTTTTTCATCAGTTGTAGTTTTAGAAACTCAAATATATTACCTTCCCTTCAATATCCGGGAAAATTTTACGTAAGGTTGTAACCTCAAAAGGTAGAATTAAGGTGCACCGGAAAAATCCATCGTAACAGGTTGTTTTGATGTTGGAAAACCTGATCATCTCAACATGGAGATGTACAACTATAAAAAGAAAAAAAGATTGTGTCTTAAAAATAATGTACCTTATAACACATTTCTTCAACTGTCCATTTTCAAGATTTTCATGTAGAAAAATGAAAAAACAACAACTTCAAACTAATCGGATCACTTTTTGAGTGCTTTCCATAATATGTTGTAGGGAATTGCTAATTGTGTTTTCTTCTTTGAGCTAACCCTGAAACATATATAGTAATAAGGATTTTGGCATGGGTCTTAAAATTCAGTGTAAAATGAGGAACACAACATATATATTTTTCTTTTCCAGGTAATTTAGTGGGGAAGATTTGTCCTTATCATTTTTTTTAGAGAGATTAGGGAGTTGGCTTTTATGAAGGTGTCAGTGGGTGGTATCAGCAGGATTGGAAACCACAACATGTTAACTAAGTATGGGGTGCTACCACCCTAGCCCAACCCCTTTCTTAGGAACACAACCTTTTGTAAGAGTGTGGGGCATTATCACTCTAAAGGACTGTTACATTCTTAACGTTTATTTATTTATTTATTTTTTGGATAATTTAGTGGGGAAGATAGGCCCCTACCTGGTTTTTGAAATAGTTTAGGAGTTAGGTTTTTGAAGTATTAGTGGGATGGTATCAATGAAAATGGAAACCACAGTGTGGTGATTATGATGTGGCATTGTTACTACCACGATCCCAACCCTTTTCCCATTTTTTTTTGAAATTAATTACTGTGAATTTCATTCACCCATGAACGATTACAAGGAGGTTCAAGAAGAAAAGGATGTAACCACCAATGAATGTTGGTGCACACCACCTTTTGCTAAAGCATCAGCTTCTATATTAGCCTCCCTAAAACAATGAGATAACTCAAAAGAACCACTACTTAAAATGAAAAAGATTTCATCGAAAATGCTGCATAATCTCCAAGGTGGTTTCATTTCTCCTTTTGCCCAAGCAATGACATTGCTTGAATCACCTTCAATCATCTTTTGGCCCTCGATGTTCTTTATTATCTTTAAACCCTCTAAAAGAACTCTTGCCTCAGCTTCTTTCACAGTTGTATGTTCACATTGTCCTGAGTAGGTGAATTTGTAATTACACATATGATCTCTAATAGTATCACCATAACCTGATGGGATTGGGTTTGCAATTGAGCTTCCATCAAAGTTGAGTTTTAAGCAATTTTCATGAGGAGACATCCAAATAGCATTTCAAGTCTATCTGCCATTATTAAGCTAAACAACTTCAGATGGGTTCTAAAAAATATGTGATTTTGGGATAAACTTACAATCCTTGTTTGTTGAAAGCCATTCAGTTGATGTTGCTAAAGTGTTGGACTTCAAAACTTCAATCTCTCTTTGTGTCTTTTCAAATGTTCTATTTCTCTCTTTCAAAATATTCCAAATAGTGCTCACCTCTGCATAGCATAGTGCCAACTTTTGACAAACCAGGTTCCTTCATTGAGAGAGGATCAACTCTAGGCTTTGTGCGATCAGAATATTTAGATTTAACAACTTTCTACACCAATCCCACATGCTTAGAGTAAAAAGACAATGTGAAATAATATGCTCCACACATTCGTTATCCCTCAAATATAGCCTACAAACATTGACAATTATGAAAATCTCCTATGATGGTTATCCATAGTAGGCAGCGTTTTTTGAAGAGCTACCCACAAAAATAACTGAACCATCAGTGGCACCTGTAATTTCCAAATTCTTTCTAAACTACAATAAATCACTATGTGATTCTCCTGCAGTCGATAGACAAATTTAACTGAAAAATCCCTTGAGGCTGTGAGTTCCCACACCAATCGATCATCTTTATTGGGGACATAGAAAAAATTATGCAACAGATTCATAAGCAATTGGAACTCATGAAAGAAAGAATATGAGACCCTTATATACCTGCACACAATATTCCAAGAAGGCTTAGTAAAATCAGCTCCTCTAAGATCTTTCATTGAGGCCAATGGATTGTCGACTTTGGAGAAGACTTCAGGGAAAGAATCTCAGAGATCAAGGTCTCCTAGCTAATTATCAAAACACAACAAGGTATGATCTCCCTTTCCAATCACTTTGCGACAATGACTAAGATATAATGATCGGCACATATCAATTCCTTGCTAAATACTTGAAAACCAACATTAGATCTTAGACTTTTAATGAGGCAAGTCAATACATCTACTCCATATTTTTCTTTTAATACCTCTCCCCATAAGCTATCATGCTGCTTTGGAAGCGCCACTACTACTTAGTCAATAAGCTAGTGTTCATTAATTTGAGCTTTTTAACTCCTAAACCCTCATCTCTCTTGGAAGTGTATACCTTTTCCAAATTCATGAGTTTCAACTATTTTCACATTCTTATATTACTCCAAAAAAATATCGCATAATGTTTTTCAAAGTCTTTACCACCTGCTTCGGCATTCTAAAAAGTGGACATAAAATAGATGGGTAAGTTGGATAAAGTAGAGTTGATAAAAATAGATCTTCCTCTAAACGACAACACTTTATATTTCCATAGATCCAGTTTCTTATTAAATCTTTCTATAATAGGATCCCAAATAGTTGTCGATTGGTTTCCTCCAAATAAAAGAATACCCAAATATTTGCAAGAAAACTTACCAGCCCCACATCCAAGAATTTCTACCAAAGATGCCACCGCATTCTCTAAAACTCCAATCCCAATCAAAATTGTCTTTTCTAAATTCACTTTGAGACCCGCATCTATTTCGATACACTTTTAAAACACCTACAAATTCCTTATTTCTTGTTCTTTTGGGCTACGAAAGATAATAGTATCATCTGCATATTGTAACTGAGAGATTGTTAGTCTACTAACATTAAATCTAGAAATAAGGCCTCTACTCACCACAGAGTTCAACATAGTACTGAAACTTTTTGCCACAATAGTATATAAGTACGGGGACAAAGGATCTCCTTGCCGATTACCTTGTGATGCTTTAAAATAACCAAAAGATTTTCCATTGAAAATGATGGAGAAATTAGTTGACTTTAGACATGCCTGGATCCACACTCTCCAATGTGATCTAAAACCCAACTTTCCAAAGATTTCATGTAGAACATGCCATTCCACTTTATCATATGCCATTTCAAAATCTATGTTATATAGAAGACGTGGTTTTTGCTCTTTCAGCCTCGAGTGTATGCATTCTTGTGTCATTAAGATACTGTCCATAATTGACGTCTTTGAAGAAAGAAAACTGATGACCTTTCACAACCAGATGCAATACTTTTCTCAATCTATTTATCAAAATATTTGCAACAATTTTATAGACACTCCTCAGTAGGCTAATAGGCCTTATGTCCTTCACACTCTCTATAACAGATTTTTGGATAATTAAAGCAATAAAGGTAGAATTCACTGTTGTCGAGATTTTACCTCTATGATAAAATTTATCCATGAGTAAAAAAAGATCATCCTTTAGAAACTCTCAAAAGGTTTGAAAAAAGGCTAAAAAAAAACCCTCTAGCCTCGGTGCCTTATCTCTCCTGAAGGAGAGGACAACACCTTTTATGTCATTTATTTCGAAAGGTCTTTCTAGCCATAAAGCTTTTTCTGAAGGCAATCTATCGAAGATGACATTATTAAAACTAAAACAATTTCTTCTTTTCCCTATAAAAGCTTCATTGAAATGGTTAATTAAACTTATTTCATTACTACCTGGTTCAGTAAGCTCCACTTCTCCTATTTTAATTTTACTACTGAAGTTACCCATTTCTCTAGCATTAGCAATAACATGAAAGAATTTAGTGTTTCTATCGCATTTCTTTAACCATTCCACTTTAGATCTTGGCCTCCAATTTCAGAGTATATAATTTTCCAATTTCAAAAGGTCATGCAAGGAAGCAAGATAGTTATTTCTTAAGCAAGGGAGTTATTTCTTTCTCTCATTTTTTCTGGTGTAAATTGGATCTCATCAGTATTTTTTTTTTGTCGCTGCAAATTTTGTCTTTAGGTTACCCCAAGATTCTTTTTTCCATTTACAGATTTCCTTTTTCAGCATTTTTAATTTAGTAATAAATTGATGACCCACCCAACCTTCTATCTTGGTATTTTGCCAAAACTCTTCTACTAACTTAATAAAGCTTATATCTGATAACAAATTTAGCTCCATTCTAAAAGGTGATAAGTAAAACTTCATACCCATTAAATTGAATAGGAGAGGGATATGATCGGATGCAATTTTCATTAAGGCTTTAACATAAAGATTTGGAAACTTATTAATAAAGGAGTTGGTTACCAAGAACCTATCCAAGCGGGGAAGGGCAGAGTTTGTAAGAGCATGGTTTGAACATGTGCAGGCAATCCCAATCGAAGGAATGTACTTTTGAATAAAAGAATTAAACATACATATACAATGAGAGATCCTAGGATTAATTGAGGATTAACTAGGCAATCGAATCACATTGAAATCACCTCCAATACACCATGGCACATTAGCGAAATTGGTCAAATCATTTAGTTCATCAAAAAATTGACACCATATACATTTGTTAAACACCATTTAAAACCATCCACAGGGCCAGAAAACAAAATGGAAATATGACTTTCATTTAAAACACAATCTTCTTTTTGAACCACACTTAGGTCCGATATGACCCACAAACTACCTGATAAACCATTAGAATCAAAATCTATGAAGTCCATTGGTCTCCTACCCCAAACTAACTTAGTAGACTGAAAATTTGTGGCCTCCATCTTTGATTCCCATATAATCAAAATGTCAGGTTTTCTTGCCTAAAAAAAAAAAAACAAGACATCTCTTTCCTTCTACTACTATTGAGGCCCCGAACATTCCAACATAGTATTTTCATTATGAGACATAACGTCAATTGTACTTGGTGATCTTAGATGGACCAGCAGACACAGTACTATAGGGTTCAGAAACGGTGCGAGTGCACCCATTAAGAAAGAACATGTCATAGTTTATAGAGCATACCATATTATTGAGCTCCCTTTACATTCACCCTTTATGCTTTGATTTTTGAATTTTTGAGCCTCTAAGTTGTGCATCAATATCCTTGTCACGATCTTTCTGCAACATTTCGGTGATAGAGTCCAGAGAGTCTCCGTAATGGAAATTCATCACATCAACAACCTTGCCGACTTTTGAGGAGTGCAGGACTACTGGTAACGTTCCAGGCTCATCGTCCTCTTCATCATCTAGGGGCTCATCTAGTAAGTGATAGGCCAAGGGGATTGCCATGACCAGTTCTTCATCTTCCTCATTGTTTCACCACCTACCATTTTCATAGGCTCTACTACTTCCATAAGTTGCTGAAAGATATTTCCATCCCAACGCAAGTTCTCACTCTAGATAGCCAAAGACATTTCTGTCATGGGATACTTCTACATAGGCTAGGGGTCGAAGTCTAGGATTTGTCCACCCATATCTAACAACCCGCAATGTATGTACCTTTAAAGATAAAATATTTGACAACACTAGGTTGGATACGTTGGAGTCTATCTTTGACAACATTATCACCAACCATAATCACTGGATCAACACGATGATCAAACCTAGTAGAAGAATGAAGAATTTGAGCATAGGAATGACGCTTTACTCTATTCTTAACTTCTTTTGCCTCCATCACTTCTCTCTCCCCCGTAGGTATTGAAAATTCACTCAAACTTCGATGAAAAATAGTTTTCTCACAGGCAAACTCTCAAACCATTAGTAACTTTTTACTTGCCTTTTACCCATAGTAACCACCCAAGAGAAGCCATCACCTCAACCTTTTATCAAACACTTGGAATACCCCGTACGCAAGACCAAAACTCTTTTCCTTTTTAACCCAAGCTAAAATTTCCCAATTCTTCTTCTCTCTCTAGTGTCTCTAGATCTTCTCAAACTTCATATTTCTTTCTTCTTCTTCTCGTTCTAAGAAGCAAAACAATTTGAATATTCTCTCTCTAAAACCCCAAAAGCTTCTCTCTCTTCTCCTCCATGTTCTGCTCTACCGCGAGTAGGAGAAGAGCTTTACTACTGGATCCTTTGAATAGTTCAATTAGACTTACACAGACTTTGAATTTCAATAGACCAGACCTTTTACTTATTTCAATAGCTAGAAATTATTTCTCCAGCTCCAAGCCTTGCTGAGATCCTGAATCTCATCTTCAAACCTTAGATCATCTCAGGCCATTAACTCACATCCAGCATTATGCAAGTCTTCCTCTTTCTCTACCTAGAACTCTATATAAAATCCAACCTGTGCCTTCATTTTCTCAAAGCCCCCAAAGGGTGGGGGGGATTGATGGGTGGAGCACTTCCCACGATGATTTGGAGGCTAACCCCTTTACCATTTGTATGTGTTTTGATCTTGCAAACTTCTCATCAATTTAGTTTTTTTCTCTGATTGTAGTTAACGCTTTGAAACGAAACTTATTACAAAGTTTTTGAATGACCTCGAAGCCTAGGTGGCAAGGTAGCATATGTTCATGTTTGGAGTTCCATTTTCAAGAAGGTTCCAAATTAATATTAAAAAAAAAAAATCCATGTTAACATTAAAAAAAAAGAAGAAAAAATTATATATATATCCATTATACTTTGCGTTATTACAGATGTACCAAATAATTTCCGTTATTATATGTATGTCTGTTTTTTACCTTTTACAATACAATTTTTTTAAAAAGATGACTTTACCATTTTTCAGATGTTGAATAACCGAAATGGAAGGTTTTTTGGATGTTCAACATTAAAAAATATTCGGATATTCAACTTCCGAAAATGTGACTGCATAAGGTTTTTGGAATTATTTTCGGATGTTCTGTGAAATTCCAGAGACCTCCAATATTTCGGCCTATTTTCGGATGTTGAACATCTTAAAAAAGGTAAAGTTAACAAATTACGTTTTAAAAGGTAAAAAACGGATATACATGTAATAAGGGAAACTATTTGGTACATCCGTAATAACGTAAAATATAACGGTTACTTATATAATTTTCTCAAAAAAATATATTAAAATAATATATATTAAATAGTGTTCGAGTCCAATATTTAGACCTTGACCCAATGCGTTGGGTCCAAGAACCTAGATCAGGGTCAGGTCTCGGGTCGGGTCTGGGTCCGGGTCCATTGCATCCCCTATTGCCATCCTTAATGCACCCAATTATCATATGGAATAGAAAATTGTTGCGTATAGCTCCCAAAGATCTAAAATTTGGATCCTTAATTGGATTGAAGGCATAACATATAAGCCATTTTTTTTTTTTTAACAGAAAAACAAGAATTGTATTGAGCCTTTTTGGGGAAGCAATAATTCAATTAATTGTATACTTTCCTTCCATTAAACCTTAAATGGAAGGTCAAGAACTTTCAAAAGCAAAAGCAAAAGCTATGTTTCTTTTTACTTTAGCGGTCCAATCAGCGAGTCAAAATCCAAACTGTCAAAGACTCAAAGGAGATGTTCTGTTGGTTGAAGCATGTTTCACTCGGATTGAGCATGACAGATTAGCTGGAGAATACGGGAGAGAAATTCTAAATTTTGGGACTCTACTGAATGGGCCTAATTAAATAATAACTGAGTTGGATCGGTAATGCACAATCTAACTTAGGAATCGTTGGGGACAGTCGTGGTTCCTTTTGGTATCAAGGAACCTACGTCTGAATCAATTTTTTTTTTTTTTTCATTCTTTTTTTCTTTTTCTCTTACTTTCTTCTCTTTTTTTTTATTTTTTATTTTTGTTTATTTTTATCATGTTGTTGTTTTTAATTTTTTATTAACTGGTTCTTTCGGTCAGGTCACATATCAAGATTGTTAACCGGAGCCAGTTTCCCAGATGGCAGTTCACTGAACCGATCTGGGTTTTTAAGTGTTGTTAACATCCAAATACAACCCATTAGCCTTTAACATTACAAAACACGCTTACATGTGTTAGCGTTTGATATAGATGCCGTGTCGGAAGCACTATCCTAAAAATTTACTCTTCAGATGTGACACTTTGTACACTATTTAAATAAGGGAAATTTTACATATAAGACATCAGTTACTTAAAAATTTAGCCATTTCTTTTGATTTAGTTTCAAAATACCTATCACCAATGAGTTGGAATAGTTGAAAAATGGTAAATTGTTAAATTGTCAAAAAATTAAGTGTATTTATGATAAATTTCCCTTGAACTAATGGGGAGGTAGATTTAAGGTGATATTAGAGTTAGTAAATTGAGAGATACAATTGTCATATCCTTAATGTGTTTATATAAACTTTTTTCATATATATATATATATATATAGGGTGGGGTTTGTATAAGGTTGCAACCTTAAACAATCAAATTAAGGTGCACCTCCAATCTTAAATGTAATTTTGGTGTCTTAATATGGCTTGATTATCTATTTTTATCTCTAGTTATAAAATTCTGAACTCCAAAATAGTTCAAATCAAGTAGATCTATGAATACATAAAAATCTTGAAAATGGACAGTCCAGATAATGTATTGCAAGATACACTTTTTTTGGGTACTAGATATCTTTTTTTCTTTTCATATTCATGCATCTCGATGTTGAGATGATCAATTAGAGGGTTTTCCAACATCAACACAACCCTTTATGTTTGATTTTTGAGATACGCCTTAATTCTACATTTTAAGGTTGCAACCTTCTTACCAAGGGTGACATTTTTTTATCTGAGGCAATTGTCTCTAATTCTGTAATTTCGTTTTAAGCTCCTTTAATAAAATTTTATAACTTCTATAAAAAAAAAAAGAGTTGCAACTTTGTTACTTATACATTTTAAGTTATAATTCATCAACTGGTCTTTTATTCTCTTCCTTCCTAATGCTTTCCTTAGTCTCTTCCTTTTCCTTTTCTTCACTCATCGTATTTCCTTGGGTTCTAGAATTTGTTTTTGTTTAATATCTGGATGGTCAACCCTGGCTAGCCCCACTTCTTGGTTAGGCTAAAATGTGGTTGATTTATATAAAAAAAAGGAGACATGAGCTTTTGACAAGGTTTACAAACTAATGATATTACTTGACATAGAAAACTCAAAATCAATACCAAATAATTATTACATTATCTATGGATGAGGGGTCATTTAATTTTTTATTGTTAATTTAATTTTTGTTAGTTTATTTATTAATGGGTGCAGTTGGCAGATGCATCTGTAGCTGTAGAGGTAAGGTGCACCTTCAAATTTTATCATGGTATATAATTTTGATATAAAATATTTTTAGGATTATCTCAAAATCTGGTTTATATCTAATTATAAAATTTTAAATTTCAAAAATGGTTAAAATTAAGTAGATCTATAAACATATGAAAATCTTGAAAATGGACGGTGTAGATAATATGTTGTAAAATGCACTATTTCTAAGACTTAAAATCTTTTTATTTTTCATAGTCATACATCTCAATGTCGAGATGATCATTCAAAGGGTTTTTCAACATTACAACTACCTTTTCTAATGGATTTTTGAAGTGCATCTGTAGTTCTACATTATAAGGTTGCATCCTTATATAAACTTTGTCCTTTATTAATTTGTTAAGAATTATCCTAAAGTTGCTATGTTTCTAAGATACTTTTTGACCCCTTGCGCCTCCTTGGTCATGGTCAGCACATTTGGCAATAAACACGAGCTAATCAATTAATTAATCACATGATTATGATTGAAATTGACATTCTCATCATCCATCAATATTTATTTTCTTTTTTTTTTTGGATTTTTGGGGTATTTATTCTAAATAATTTACCCATTGGTACTGGTAGGTAGAAAATCATTTGAAATGGAACTTCTCCAACGACCACAAGACCATTTTCACTCATTTCATATCCCTGTCACCATGCCGTGTACATCTTTAAGCTGACCGAATGACAGGCTTCATGCATTGTTCAAGTGTACTTATTATATATTGCTGAAAGACATTCTACTACCTCATGAATATACTGTCTATTAACTCCTTCAAGTAGAGCCCCAACCAATTTTAGGATCTCAAATTTTGGGAATATAACATCTTTAACGCCCATAATAACCTCAAAAAAAATAAGAATAAATAAATAAATCCTAATTGCATCCTCTAAGAAATTGAAAAAAATAATGTCTCGATATTGAATAGAAACCATCTGATTTTTAGAAAGTAAAATTTAAGTGTTAGGGATCTCAAATTTGAATTTTTTTCCTTTTAAGAATAATCGTTTAGTGAATCTTAGGTGGTTCCTATATTTTCATATTGAAAAAATCCTCCCAAGTGGGTCATCTCACCAAGGGAGTAGAAGTAATATGTTCTCGGAAAAGCATAGTATTCGTGCTCTTACACTTAAGTATATAATTCTATTGGTTCACACTATGGGGGCTGGACGACCAAGGTTGAGGGATGATAGATAACTGAAAAACCCTTTTACCCCAAATATTTTGTGCAAATTGAGTGAATTTGATAACCAGTTAACCACAAAATTTAGTGCAAATTCTTTTTCATATTTATTTTGAAGGCTTAAATGTGACTCCTACATACGCATAACTTTTGTGGTCCATGAGACCCCTATTTTTCTCAACTATATTTGGTAAAATACATATACGAGCTCTTTATATCTTTCTCTCTTTTTCTTTTTTTTTTATATGTTAACAGTGGTAATGGAGGGTGGGATGTTATCTCTTTCTTCTTTTGTTTTCACCGCCCGGTCTATACTGTATTGTAAGCCGGTCAGCTTGTATGATCATTTCCCTATTTTATTATCTTAGACTAAGTCTCCTATGCTTTTGTGCAAATCACTGAGGAAACCTGGTCATTTTTTTTCTATTATTTATTTCTTGCTTTCCATATGGTTTTTCTACCCTCTCAGATTCGTCATTGATGATTCTTGATTGTTCAGCTCTTCATAACACCCTCCATATGACATGGAATATATACATATATATTAGAAATGCTAGGTGCCATTCTTGAATCATGAAAGTTATGACCTTTGTTTCATGGTCACCAATTTGAAATTCGGAGGTGTTTTGTAATTGGTTGGTTATACTATCATTTCTATGTCACCATGGGCCCCAAAGCTAGGCCAGATAGTATAGGTTGGATGATTCAGATTCAATCTCAACAAATTGATGGCTAATGTGTATGGCTGGTGCTTATTTTTGTTTTCTTATCTTTTAAAATTCTATTGATGTGAAATTTTGGGAACATGCATCTGTGATTCATCAGGGCAGCGGAAAAGGAATGCACTTAAAAAAATAAAAATAAAAAAACTGCTTCACTTGTTGAGAAACGCTAGCTGTCTGATGATTGAGTGAATTTTTTATTTCTTTTGACATGTTCATAGTGGGAATGATGGGTGGGACATGAAAGAAAGACATGTGATTTTTTACCGAGAAATACAATTTTTTTTTTTTTTCTTTCACCTTTTTCTTTTGGTAAAAGATCACTTACATGTGGTCTTTATTATAATAAGATAAATTTTAAAATAAAATCAACATAACAATAAAACCAAAATCTTAACAACTTGATGTTATTGAAACAACTATGCACTATGCTTGAGAATAAAAGATAAGATTGTAAGAAACAAAAGGAAGAGTGCCGGAGATTACTTCAACCAGGCTTATTATACCCCACACCGAGTCACCACCATCCGATAGCGCGGGATCAACGGTATAGCTTCAATCTCGAACTGGGAAAGCAAATTTCGGCCAAGCCACGCTAATAGAACATGAACCTCTTTGATTACAAACTCAAACTCTAGGTGAATTCTCTGAGCAATCTAGTTTGAGAGAGATGGATTCTCGTTTTGTTAAACCCTAAAACTCTTAGCCATAAATCCATATTTGAGAAATAGGAGAGAAGAACTCCGTAACCTAAACCCTTAGGTTCGTTCATAATGTGTGTGTGAAGAGATCAAACATGAGAGAGATAAACTTTCTTAAGAGAGAGATAGAAAGATAAGGTGTAGAGATAGAAAGATAAGGTGTAGAGATTTTTTGGTAGAGAGAATCCCTTTTTATAGGCTTTGAATAAGATTAGGGTTTTTTAGGGTTTTCTTTGGCTTTCCTCTTCTTGTGAGATTGAACATAGACCGTCGAACAAGGGTGATTTGTGGTGCGAGATCTGAGCAATCTATTCTATAGATGGGCCATCAATATTATGGACGGTGCGTGAACCATTATTCCCTTTTTCCTAAACTATTTTTCCATCAATAGAAATTAAATAAATTGAATCTAATCAAAATATTGTGCATATCATAAAATAGCACAAGTCTACTCAGTCTTTCCACAAAATCTTTTAAAGATATATCAAGTCAATATTTGGTCAATATCTTCCAACCATATGGCCACATCTCATATCACCAAAAAATAGGAAAAAGAATAAGGGTGGGGCGTGCCACCTAAGGGAGGCACTCATGGGCCCCACCTTCTAAAAATATGGCGAGCTCATGTGCACAATGAGCCCCCATGATATTTTTATATATTTAAAATTAATAAAAAGATTTTAGAATATTATTTGAATATTTAAACAATTGTAAAATCAATATCTTTAATTTTATAAATCCAAAAATTATAAATAAAATATCTAGGGGTTCATAAAAATTCAAATAATAATCTTAAAATAATTTCTATAATAAAACAAATACAATTAAATTAATTTGATGAGAAAAAGATCTATATAGTTTAGGAATCAATAATCATGGGGCATTCCACCATCAAATGTGGACTACAGGCCACACTTGCTTTATCAGACTGACCCAGTGTTTTCCATGACCCATAGTCCAAGTAGGGGCTCATTAGCGGATCACCAAAGTTCGGCCGATGAGCCAAGGGATCACAATCCCAGTCTGTGGATTTCAGGTCCTCCCCTAGAGACGAGTGAAGGTCACCTAGACCTGATGCGACCATAGCTTCTGTGATGCATAGGGGTGTCTCTCGCACATGCATACGCTTCACCCTAAAAGGTGGATTTCTGGCTTTCTCGAACGATCTATAGATATGCATGCCGTGTGATGGTACGTAGATGAGGTTTTGACCCCTGTCTCTATAGGCCACCATCACACACAAGGGTCACACAGTCCCTCGGCTCACTCATCCGGGCATATTCTCTGACCTCATCAAGGGCTAACCCATAAACCCTCATCGGTTTGTTCTTCATGCCCAGGTAACATGAGTTTTTTCCAACCGAATGGCTTAGATCGTTAAGCACAGATCGGTATCAGCAAATCATCGTTTTCTTAGTATGGTCTACGGGGGACCACACTCCTATTGAGTTCATGTTCCACTATATCATTTTATTTTACAAGCACTCATAAGGTCTTTAAAGGCCACATGAACCAAACATCTCCCACTTGGCGTTTGAAGGCCTTACATTCTCTCTTTATTACTTTCTCTCATTCTCATCTCTCTGTCCCAATTACAATATCTCTCAAGAATTTTTACTTATTCTCTCTCAAGAATTTTTATTTATTCTCTCTATACATTAATCATGGCTTTTGCCATCAATCTTTCCACAAAAGGATTTACAGAGGCAACACATTTTTCTCTTTGCTGTTCGGATCTCATCCCAAAAATAGTCGTAGCTCATCTTTCACATCATATCACGAATCATGGACCTGTTATCTCAAAAAACCATCACGTACCATCATCGCATGGGGTTGTATGTTGATGGGCTCAAAATAGTTCTTCAAATAAGCTGCTCCCTTTTGTAGCCATACAATCAGTACCAAACATTTGGGTTCCATGGGTGAACAACATTTTAGTCAGTTGTTCCATTTGACATGCCAAATACTAGCAGGTGCTCATACTAGAATATTTAGTTTATCTGGATCTATATCTTTCTCAATCTCACATCATTCTTTAGGTGATAAAAATATAGTTTTATATGCTTGGAGTTCTTATGGAATCGTGACTCCTTTGACACACATATCGTCACTGTTCTGTAGTAGAAAATTCTTATTACTTCACAATGCATGAGGTGAAAGTCAAGTCGATTAAGAAATTTCTTAATCCATACGGTCTCCTTGATCACCAAACCGCACGCCACGTACTCTGCCTTCACGGTGGACAATTTCTTCACATTATTTTTTTTGATTTCCAAAAAACTGCACCCCTTCCAAGCATGAACACATATCCAGATGTAGACTTCGCATCATCTAGATTTGTGAGATAGCTTACACCTATATATCTGAATATCCAAGCAGTTAGAAAAACGTGGGACTATAACAGCTCCCACTCAATTATTATACATACAACATATACATTCTCAACATTCTTATGTATATATCATGAGGTAGCCTAACAAGTCTTATGTAATATGTAATTCAATACACATTGGTTTCATAATATGCAAAAACCTTCATGAACCATAAAGGTTCAACCACACTAGACATCTTAGTAGTAAATCAACATAATATGTGTAAGGAAAGCCCAGCATGATGGCATTCCAACAACATTCCCTATGGTTCGAAGTCTTAGGTAATCGAAGAATCTAAATAACTAGAAACATGGTCAAAGCATATAGGTATTTTTTTTTAAAAACAGTACATGATAGTTTTTCTCCCACTTTTATAAATACCTTAAGATAGAATGTTTCTCTTTTTAATAAAAAAAAAATTGACTTGGTAAATATATATGCATTCACAAGCAATAGTTATGTAATAGTATGACAGTTTAAAATGATTTTCATAAAAACTTAATGGACCTTGCAAGACTATGTGGTTTTCTCAAAACAATAATCATAAACTTAGGCTTTTCTCAAATCATCTAATTTAATTATAAAATACATGCTTAACCTTCATAAATTATTTTACCGCATTCACCTTTAATTTCCTACCAAGTCAAGTTCATGGCCATAAAAACAAATCATATATACCATCTTATAATTTTATCCAAAATAAAGCACGACTAAATAATGTTTATTAGAGCATTGACAAAATACTTCATTTTTGGCAATTATGGAGAATTTATCAAGAGATCATCATCACATGCAACACATCATAATATAGACATTATTGAGAAGATGGCTATCAAGACCAAGTTCCATCAGAACACTCCTTTTGTGTTTACATATTTGAATGAGCTACACCCATTTCTCGTGTTTCATCCTTACGGCTCAAAGCCTTGATCAAATCATATCTCCATGTGTAACACTACCTTAAGTAATTCATACTCAAGCACAAGGAGGTACAAAAACACAAGGTATTCAAAACAGACACTTTCAAATTTGATAGCGCTTATCACTTAATGTCCATATACTCCATACATATTCATAAAACAATTAGCCAAAATATAACCAAAGCACATTAAACAAAGTTATTGAATTCACTTTCTCTATACGACCTTACCATATAATATGAGATATATTTCATACTTCAAAACCACGTAGTGTGGTACCTGGGCTTTCTTGATTCAACGCTTTTACTTGTTTGACAAGCTTTTGTGATCTTGGAAGTGCACGTAGCTGATGGAGAATATATTAGTCATTGGTTTCACATGTTACGCAGTGTCCATCTCTTCGGTACTTGAATTCTTCAGTCTAACATCGTGACGAAAATATCTTCTTCATCCCATTATTTCAAATATCACAATTTTGATTCTTCCACTGATCTTGAGCAGTTTTATGCTACTACCAAGTCTCTCTATATATCCCTTCATTTCGAAGAAACCAAGATGCTTTTATAAGTATTGTATTTCTTATTCTTTCTGCTATTTCTAGATCGAATACTCTTTACATAGAGTCTCTTATCTTGCTAACTCTGCATTACATCTCTCTAAAGTTGTACTATAATAAATCATACTCATGGCACACTATAAAGCCTTTTAAAATGAGTCTTAAAGGTCTCAATAATTGAGAATTCAAGGATGTGCCTTAACATGCCACATATTTTAGTTTACTGCAGCATGAAACATGAGCATCCCATGATAAAAATATGATATCTGTCAACTCATAAAAAGTTTATCTTCGAATCCTTTTGAGTATTGAAATAGACTAAAAAATATAAAATAATGCTTAGTTCCATTCCTAAATTATACCATATAGCGAGTCTTCGTTTCAGTGACATTTAGGTCACAATGTTCTCAGCAGAAAATTTGATTGAGCACCTCTCAAAAAAAAATTTGTTTCTCTCAATTCTCAAAGAATTTCTTCCTAAAATCTTTTGTGTTGGAAACTAGACTCAAAATAAAATCATAACATCATAGTTTGAATCCCAAATAATACTTTTCTTTAGAGAAATAAATAAGCGACATTTACGTTACAAAATAAATCATGCTGCAGAATTTTAGGATGAACACCATCTAGTAAAATTGTCTTTTCTCTCTACTATCATGGAGTTTCCCTTCCAAATCAATTTTGTTTGAAAGTAGACACATAATAGTAACATATATATTTTCACAAGCTTTATATCACTATGTTAAGTAGGCTTGATAAATATAGTTATTCATGTCTTCAATGAAGGACATACCAAATTGGAAAAAATTCAGGATAACCTCTTTTCAATCTAAAATTTGTATTCCTCTCTTCCCGTAGATATATCTCTTTCAAATAAATTTTATTACAAATTAGACTCAGAATGGAAGTCTAAAAATAAATTGTGGACTATAAAATATTCTGTTAAGTATAGAAATAAAATCATGACTTCCAAGTCATGGAAATAGTTTTCATTGCAGAAAAACAACATTTTCGCACCCTTCAATAAATTGATCATATCTTCAAACCACAAGGAATTTTTTGATGAAACTTTTTTTTTTTTGCTTAAAAGTAGACTCAATTTTGTGTGTTACAGTTAAATTTCTACAAGAAACAAAATCATATGATTGGTGGAAAAAATCATGGTACTCAATGGACAGTTCCTGGATTTTGCAGGGTCGAAATTGACACCCTTCATTGATGATTCCATAACTCTTAATTCCCTAGGAACTCCCACTGAAATTTTTCAGGTAGATCCTACTCTTAAAGATACAAAATATCACTAAAGTATGTAATTGAAAAATACCTCATTATATTCTTCATATCACTAATTCAAAATAGCCTAGAATACTCATTATGCAGAGTGCTTTTTTTATGTTGGATTTTTTTAATAATTCTTAACCATGGGTGTATTTCATGACCACAACGATCATTAACTTTCTTATATCTCATTCCCAAGCTTGATCTCAACTCAATAAAAAGAAAAGATAACTAATGGCTTCAAGTATCAATAGCTCCGATATCAATGAAAGAAAGACATATGTGATCTTTTACCGGGGAATACATTTTTTTTTTTCACCCCTTTCTTTTGGCAAAAGATCACTTACATGTGATCTTTATTATAATAAGATAAATTTCAAAATAAAATCAACATAACAATAAAACCAAAATATTAACAACTTGATGTCATTGAAACAACTATGCACTATGCTTGAGAATAAAAGATAAGATTGCAATAAATAAAAGGAAGAGCGTCAGAGTTTACCTCAAACGGGTTTATTACATCCCACAGCAAGTCACTACCATACAATGGCGTGGGATCAACGATCTAGCTTCAATATCGAACTGGGAAAGCAAATTTCGGCCAAGCCACGCCAATGAATATGAACACCTTTTATCACGTACTCAAACCCTAGGTGAATTCTCTTAGCAATCTAGTTTGAGAGAGATGGATTCTCTTTTTGCTAAACCCTAAAGCCCTTAGCCATAAATCCCTATTTGAGTGATAGGAGAAAATAACTCCATAACCAAAACCCTTAGGTTCTTTCACAATGAGTGTGTGAGAGAGATCAAAGATGAGAGAGAGAAATTTTCTTAAAAGAGAGAGATAGAAAGATAAGGTGTAGAGATTTTTTGATAGAGACAATCATTTTTTATAGGCTTTGAATAAGATTAGGGTTTCTTAGGATTTTCTTTGGCTTACCTCTTCTTGTGAGATTGAACATAGACCGTCGATCAAGGGTTTGCAGGGTGAGAGATCTGAGCCATCCATTCCATAGATGGGCCATCAATATTATGAAAGGTGTATGAACCATTATCCCCCTTTTCTAAACCACTTTCCCATCAATAGAAATTAAATAAATTAAATCTAATCAAAATATTGTGCATACCATAAAATAGCACAAGTCAACTCAATATTTCTACAAAATATTTCAAAGATATATCAAGTCAATATTTAGTCAATATCTTCCAACCATATGGCTACATATCATATCACCAAAAAATAGGAAAGGATGGGGCGTGCCACCCAAGGGAGGCACTCATTGGCCCCACCTTTTAAAAATATGGCGGGCCCATGTGCACAATGTGCCCCCATGATATTTTTTTAAATTTAAAATTAATAAAAATATTTTAGAATATTATTTGAATATTTAAATAATTATAAAATCAATGTCTTTAATTTTATAAATCCAAAAATTATAAATAAAATATCCAGGGGTTTATAAAAATTCAAATAATAATCTTAAAATAATTTCTATCATAAAATAAATACAATTAAACTAATTTGATGGGAAAATGATCCATATAGAATATAAATCAACAATCATGGGGCACTCCACCTTCAACTGTGGACTATAGACAACACTTGCTTTATTAGACCGACCCAGTGTTTCCCATGACCCACAGTCTAAGCAGGGGCTCATTAGTGGGTCACCAAACTCTGACCGATGAGCCAAGGGATCACAATATCAGTCTGTGGATTTTAGGTCCTCCCCTTGAGACGAGTTAAGGTCACCTAGACCTGATGCGACCATAGCTTCTATGGTGCATAGGGGTATCTCTCGCACATGCATACACTTCACCCTAAAAGGTGGATTTCTGGTTTTCCAGAACTATCTATCGACATGCATGCCGTGTGATGGTACATGGATGAGGTTTTGTCCCCTGTCTCTATAGGCCACCATCGCACACAAGGGCCACACAGTCCCTCGGCTCACTCATCTGGGCATGTTCTCCGACTTCATCAAGGGCTAACCCATAAACCTTCATTGGTTTGTTCTTCATGTTCTCCGACTTCATCAAGGGCTAACCCATAAACCTTCATTGGTTTGTTCTTCATGCTAAGGTAACATGAGTTTTTCCCAACCTACTGGTATCACCAAACCATCGTTTGCTTAGTATGGTCCACGAGGGACCACACTCCCACTGAGTTCATGTTCCACTATATCATTTCATTTTACAAGCACTCATAAAGCCTTTAAAAACCACATGACAATAGGACATGAATGATTCAATCAATGTTTCAGATGGTTGAATCTATATTGTTCCATAAGCCAAGAATATTTATTCTTTGTTAAATGAATGTGGCATTTAACAATAAAGCATTTGGTAACCCTCATCCATTTTGCTATGAGGATCAACTCTTAAAAACAGCTACATCAGGAAGGCAATACTTGGTCAATAATCATTACTCAACAATTAGTTCACTAGTCCACAGTCCACACCTATTGAGTAATCCCCCCACTTCATCAATTCATCTTGCTTGAAAAGTAAACACAAATAAATCTAAACGATTAAGTGTTATTGGACTACAAGAACAAGCTTCTTAGATCATCATAAATGACCAATTTAAAAGAATTAAAAAAATGTTGTTTATTCTTTAGTGAGTGTGCATATGCTATGCTCATGTGGGAGCATTTTGTACACATACTCCCTCCGGGAAAAGACCTACTTGGGAGGTTTTTTCAATCTGAAATTTTGGGAAATACTTAAGAATTACTAAAGAATAAATTACCAAAGAAAAATTTGAATTTTGAGTCTTCTAACACTTGGATCCCACTCTGCAAAGATTGGACAGTCCAAGTTCAATCTTGAGACATTATTTTTTCAAGTGCATCAAGAGTGCAATTTAGAAATTTTCTTTTATTAAGGTCAGTCCATGGGTTGAAGGGCTAATATTCTCTAAATTTGGGGTCTTAAAATCATTACTTTATTTTGTTTTAGCCGATGGAATAATGGATGGTATACGCCTTTAGGAGCATGAAATCTTTTGGCATCTTTTGGGTTTTACCCATTTGTTTTAATTTAATTTCTAAATGCCAGGAAAAATACACGTAATTTGAGTTGAATAGTAGAAAAATGATAAGATTTTAAATAGACACCCATTTTTTAATTTGGTAAATTTTTGTTCTTTTCCTGACCTTAAAAACACTTAAAAGACCCTTAGGACCACACTATCCAATAGCACTTTGGACCACAAAACACCATGGTCCTCATTTCATGATCTCTTATCCCTTTAAACCCTCATTTAAAATTGAAAAGAATCTAAATCGGGATATAGATTGCTTTTAAATTCGACAAAGAGACAATAATCATTCAAAAACATGTGAGACATAACAAGAATCAAAATCCTGTGATTCTAGCGGTCTTTGGCCTAAACGACACACTTTGTGTTGTCTATGCAAAATTGACCCAAACGACACGTAGTGTGTCGTCTGTGTCATTTGAGAGTCACGTGTCATATGATCGATAAAAAGACTAGACCACACCAAGTGTGTCATTTAGACTCTGGTGGTCTAGAAGACACAAATTGTGTCGTCTAGACCACTTGATGTTCATCTTTTGATGGTGACCAGCTTTAAGCTTTGACGACACAATTTGTGTTGTCCGGTTCTGTTTGACCTAGAAGACACATAGTGTGTCGTCCATATGTTTGACCACCAAAATTTTGAATTTTGAGTTTAACCAACCGGATAAACACTCCTAACCTCTTCCCAACCACTCATAGGTCTACAAAAAGACCTAAATCCGACCTCTTGAGGGTTGGACATAATAACTCACTTAGAATCTGAGTGAAATGAGACACTTAAAATCTTAGGAGAGAGAAGAATCATGAACCCCATTAGAAAGGCCCATACTTCAGGCTCTAAATATTAGATCTAAGAAAACCCCGACTAGGAAGCTTAGCAACCCTATTTCAACCAAAGCTACAGCTTGGTCACTTTTGAAGAGAAAGAAGAGGACAAACAGAGAAGCTGCGATCTTGATAAGGGCGAAGGTTCAAGCTTCGGGTGTCCTGGACCAACTGGCCTAGTTAGGTAAGTTTCTCTTCCTCACATTTTCAGTTTTTTTAATTAGATCTTAGTTCAATTACATTTCTTTAAGTATATTAGTGTTGAGATCATGCCTACCCTGCAGATGATCTAAAGAAAAATCTATTCACTTGGATAAATCAACCCTTAGATCATAATTCAACTGATCCATGACTCCTCTACTATTTTAGTTAACTTGTTTGAAGTGTCCGATTGGGGGAATTTTCATTTGAAAATCTCTCAAATTTGTGCTGTAAACAAATTTTTTATTTTTCGCGTTTCGTTCTTTTTCTCAAAGCTCTCTCTCCCAAAAGCTTCACTCCTCACTATTCTCAGTAACTCTTTTAACGAGCTATTTTACTTTTATTGCCCTTATCATTATTTTTTTAAAACATACCTTAAAATCATAAAGTTTCACTCAAATAGGATAAAAAGGAAAGATGAAACAAGTAAGTTTAAATGATTCTAATTCGTTTGTCTTAAACAAAGTTACAAATTCTCATTGAAGTGCATTTAGTAAAAAAAAGAAAGAAAAGAGTGCATGATTCACTGTGTCATTTCAAAAAAAGTGATTGTCATTTTATTTGAATTCAGCCTTGGATTATGGGCATATGATTTTTCAATCTATCTGTCCACTCTGAGTATATTTAAAGTAAGACAGTAAATGACATTGGTCACTTGCGAGGGTTAAATGTTGTTGGCATGCATCCTAGCGCTACAAGCTGGAGATGTCGTGGGAAATGAGTATATGGTGGTTCTGTGAGACCAAATTGTACACCTGGTCTGTGAGGGCAATATATCAGTCACGGTGGTCTTATCATCTGAAAATGCTGAAAAAAAAATGATTTACGATATATATCAGTGAAAGGAACATTGATTTTGTGCTCTTAAAACACTGGTTTTGGTGGTCCATCAATGGAATTATGTACTTAAGAGGGGGATCCACTTAGAGTAATTTTTGAGCTTCGCATAATTTTTTAAACAGCTCTTAGAGAGATTAACGAGACTGAAATATTTGGGTGTTAAACAAACCCTTTAACATGGTGATTTAGCTAGGGACTAAGTGTGCATTTTGATCCATCAGGACCACCCAGTTTTACTTTTCTCAATAGGCCATTGATTAGGCACGCCAGTTTGAACCGTCTATTCTACTCTATGGTGGAGGTATGTATCATGAATGGGATCTCCACATGCTAGTGATTATGGTTGGCAACAGGCCGGGCAGGGCAGGGCAGGGCCGGGCCGGCCCCTAGCCCAGCCCTAGTCGCTTTAGTGTCGGGATGAGCCAAGCCCTTGCCTTGACGGGAAAGAAAAAGATAAAAAAGGGGGAACCAGAGCAGGGCCGGGCTGGCCGGTCTTCTTGTGGCATAGGCCCGGCCTAACCCAGCACCCGGGCCACATTTTTTTTGACTCAAGCCCTTGTTTTATTATCAAACACCACCATGGCACAATTGCCTCAAAATTTGGCATTTAACTTAGCAAGGTCGTATATGATGCAATAATGAATTACAATCAATAAGTGATGTGTGACTGGAAAAGTTAAAAATAATTAGACGCATTGAGGTTTTAGAAGCTAAAGCACCCCGACGTCCCTTCAAAATTTACTTTAATATCTTCATTCTTTAAACCCTGAAAATCCTATGCCCAAAAGTTCCAGAAAGAGACATTCGAAATGCTTAGAGCTTGTTCCAATCTCCTCATTATAAACGCCAATATTTGCCCCTAAATTCGTGCCTAAAAATTCCGAAAATCTTCTAGTATTAGCCAATGCTGCTAATATTACATATTCTAGTTATCTAATATCTGATTCTCTTCCTGAAAAACATAAATTATACAGTATAGCATTCTAGAGCCCCCTAAAATTTCTAAATTCACTTCACATAACGCTCAATATGTGTTTAAAAAGAGTATTTGTCATAAACTTAACCTTCCCAAAAAAAAAAAAAAATTGTCATCAACTTGTCGAGTTTTGGCAATTTCTCATGAATGATAAGTCGACAAATGCGTGATGAGGCGATTGTTCTCCAAACTCGACACTGCGGCTCTCGTTTCGAAAATGAATTCGCCTAGAATTGTGAGGATTCAAGGTTCTCAGGCGATTCTAGGCACCATGGATCTAACAAATGCCATTTGGGTATGTGGCCTCCTTCCACCCAATAATTTGAAATACAATAACAAGAATAAGAGGAAGCCATTGGCATGAGATAATAAAACAATGGTTCAATTGGTGAATATAAATTCAATTATCAAAATTTTAAAATAGATTGATATTGTTACTCTCTTATGGCTTTGAGCAGCATTTTAAAACTTGTCCGAGGCAATTCTGACTCGACCGAGTAACTTGGATGAGGCGAGTTTTGGGCGAGTCAGCTGTACATCATATACTTTCTAGTTTATATATATTAATACCTCAATTCTAAGCATGTGTGTGAATTTATCTTTTTAATTAGCACTACCACTTGAAGTTCAATCATATCAAGCACGAATCCCCATGGCACTCACCTTTTACCATTTTTTGAAAATGTCATTTTTTTTTGGATTTTAAAGAAAAATTTGGACCCCCCAAGATGGACATCAAGACCTCTTGAAAGTGGCAAATTTTCACAGAAGCAATAACCAACATAACAACCGTTGCTTGATGATAAAAGTGTAAGACTTTTAATATATACTACTAAATTGTATCTTCTTTTTTAAAAAAAAAAAATGAACCGGACATGGGTGAATTACTTGGATTTGCCCGAGCAAATTGCCTCGGCCAGGGCCCGAGTACCTTGGCCGAGTCAATTTTTTGAACATTGGTCTTGAGACATACTTTTGTTGGAGGTTATGAACCTGCTTTTAGCCTCCTCCAACCTAATTTATTTATTTTTTTGATATACTTACAAGAAGAAGAGAAGGCCATTCGCATGAGACAATACAAAAATGGTTCTAAATATGACCTTGGCTTTGGAAACTATAACTCATTTATCAACATAGACTGGACATGTTTTCTTATGGTCTCGTGCATTACCCCTCTCCCATGACTAATTTCTGCAGTATTTGCTCACAGTTCAAAAGCACTTAGAAAACATTATACAGGGATTTACTTGACTCCAAAATTTGTAGACAAAAATTTAAGAGGACTTTTATATTTTTGGGAATTTAAGGGGGTATGAGTGTAAATTTCTCACAAAAAATTAAGCAGCTCAATGGATTTTAACCCATGGATTGTCCAAGTCGTCTAGGCGGATCAGCCTTCCATTATACCTATCCAGATTGGCCGAATCAGCGATATAACCAAAACTTAGAAATAGAAATAAAAATAAAACACAAAAAAAGTGGCAGGGCATCTTTCCCATATATATTTGTTTATTTGATGATTTAAATCATCAAACAAACTTGTTATAAAAGGAGAATAATGAATTTTAGAACGAATAGAGCCAGATCCTAGTTCTGAAGGGAATAGGTTCAATGACTTATCAAATCTGATCTGGATTTGCGATTTCCAATTCAGATCAACAATTTTTTAAATCTTGATTTGGAGCAGGGCCATGAATGTTGCTTTCGAATGTTAAACGCATTCATTGATTTGAAAATTTCATCAAAATGCGCATTATGGTATCATTGTATCATGAAATTGAATTCTTACTGGATAACAATCCTGGGTTTAATGAAATAAGGAAGTTGGGCTTTGGTGTTCATCAATTTGCATTATGTCATGTTGAGTGAAAGCATAAGGGCCATTTCTTTGATCATGGGCAAGCAATTTCATAATGTTTTCATGGAAATGGGGGTTCTGAGTTTGTAGTGATTCGTGTCTGTTAAGTTTTTCTGTTAATGCCCTAGAGGAGTGTTGTGTCTTGCACTAGTGAATTCACTCATTTACTCAGACCATAGTAGTTTTAGAGGGGTTGGAGCTTTTCTTTAAGGATGGTTTGAGAGTGCATTCAACTCAATCAATCAGTTCTTGCTAGTGTTTAGGATGGTGCTCCACTTCCATGATTTGAAACAGGGGATCAAAGATTATGGGTTTGCTTTCAAATTGGGTTTCAAATTAACTAAGTGGTGGGAAATCTTTTTTTTTTTCTTCCATATCTATACATCTTGAGGTCGAGATGATGGCTTAAAGGTTTTACCTGTATCAAAACAACATTTCTCGATGGGTTTTAAAGTACACCTTATATCTACGGCACCTAATTGTATCTCTCACTTCAGTAATTTTGCAACAATTGTACTACTAAGTGCGCCTTATTTCTACAGGACCTTAATTCTTGATGGGTTTTGAGATAAATTTTCTAAAGGCGCACTTTAAATGCACTACAAAACCCATTTTTTTGCACTTTAAAATCATATGATTATTTTCAAATAAAATTCTAAATCATCAATTTAGAAAATATACTTTTTCTAAGGATTACACGATGTGCTCTGCACAGCATGTATGTTTTCCATTAGGAGCCAATGAAAAGATCGGAATTTGAAGCTCTGAAAGGTTATTTCAACGGGATTGCATACCTTAAAACTGCTTATATTCAGTATAAGAAAGCCGCAATCAACCTTACAAGATATGAAATCTGAGAGCTTGGGATTTGTCGCATAGTTTGAGATGGATCACTCATAATTACCTGATTTCCCCGTTGAAAGTTATTGTCACAGCCTTGTAACCAAAGCGAAAAATCTTATGTATATTGTCCTATTTCAATTTGCATCCAATGTCCAAAATTTTCTATCTACATGAATATTAATCCACAACACCTTAAAATTAAGAGAAATTCTATTTGAAACGTAAAGTAGGAACGTAAAGAAAAAGAAAAAGAAAATAAAGTAACCTCTTTTTTTTTTCTGGTCAATAAGATTATGAAATATTTTGACTTATTGTTTCACACATCATGGATTTACTTGGATCAATACATGATATACTTTTGGTATCTTTGGGCTCAGGCATTATATTAAGAAGTTTAGGAGTCGTACTACTTACCAATCCTATTTATTCTGCCTTTTCATCGGGATTGGTTCTTGTTCGTATATCCTTATTCCACATTTTATCAAACTCCTATTTTGTAGCTGCTGCACAACTCCTTATTTATGTAGGAGTCATAAATGTCTTAGTCATATTTGTTATGATCTTCATGAATAGTTCATAATATTACAATAATTTCTATCTTTGGACCGTTAGAGATGGGATCTCTTCAATAGTTTGTACAAGTATTATTTTTTCACTAATTGCTACTATTCTAGATACGTCATGGTATGGGATTATTTGGACTACAAGATCAAATTTTCTTAAGCCATAGAGAAATCAATTTAGAATTTGAAGATCCGAACCCCAACTATTTAGAAAAAACCTTGGTATGGAACTTGAAGTTCGGACCTAGAGATACTCTAGAAACAATTAAAAAAAAAACAGATGAGCTTAAAGTATGAAATATTGAGGACATCTTTTTAATTTCACAAATTAAAAATACTAATAGCGTAAATTTCCCTTTGTATTCGATGTGTCCTAACATATTGGCCTTTTACGACAAGAGTACCAAATACGTTAAACATAAAAATGTGTAATGTGTTGGACACTGATACGACGTATCTTAGATATGTGATCTCCAAAATCACTTTTACGAGGAAATCTTATATTATTGAGATTGATAATGAAGAGTTTCTTTTTATTGGTATTCTTATTTCGTAGGATGTGAGATATCTTGTTTTTAAAAAACCAAATTGTACATGAAATAAATATATAGCCTAAGGGTATAAGGATTTCTCTTTGTAATAGGATTCATAATCTTATATATATATATATAATGAGTGAAAAAGGAATACATGTGCCCTATTTGGATACCTCATGGGAAATGTGGACTTTCCACTAGAGAGAGATGAGCCTCTAGAGAGAAGTGAGCTTCTAGTGAGAGAAACGGTTTGCATGTGCGTCGTTTAGAGAGAAAGGTTTGTTTTTTATAAAGAAGTGATTCCTATCAGTATTTTAGTTAGTATCCTCTTTGTAGAGATAAAGTTGGTTTCTTGTTGTTCTCGCATCTCTATCTAGAGTGTCGGTAATAGTTGCCAAAAGTTAAAAGAAAAAAGAACGGCATGTGATGTTGGTCGGAGAGTAGTTTTAAGGGTTGTTTAACTGGTTATTGTCGATAGTAAGATTCCTTTTATATCCCAAAATCTGTAATGTAATTATCATTAATATAGTGAATTTCAGTTTGCCATACCCGTAGATGTAACCCTTTAGGGTAAACAACATAAAATTTTGGAGCTCTTTTTTGCATTATTTCTTTCATGCTTTATTTTTTTACTTGTAATTTGCTTATTGTCAATATTTTGTTCGCTATTTATTTGTCAAAAATCAACCTGTTAGGTTTTAGAACTTTTGCACACAAACAAATATATAGGTAAAACACAAGAGTGCAGTAGCTGCATACGGATGCATCCGTAGCTGTAGAGGTAAGGTGCACCTTCAACTTTTATCATGGTATATAATTTTGATGTAAAATGTTCTTAGAATTATCTCAAAATCCATTTTATATGTAATTATAAAATTTTATATTTAAAAAATGGTTAAAATCAAATAGATCTATAAATATATGAAAATCTTGAAAATGGACGGTGTAGATAATATGTTGTAAAATGCACTATTTCGGAGATTCAAAATCTTTTTATTTTTCACGGTCATACATCTCGATGTCGAGATGATCAATTAAAGAGTTTTTCAACATTAAAACTACCTTTTCCGATGAATTTTTGAGGGGCATCCGTAGTTCTACATTATAAGGTTGCATCCTTATATAAACTTTTTCCAAAACACAAAGTCCTGACCTCTAGCAAAGGAAAACGCATCACACAAAAACACTGGATCTGCAATGAAACCAAGAAATCGAGAAACGACACCCAAAAGCAAAGCTTTGGGCTTCCTGCAAAAAAAAACCTAGATCTTATTAGAATTGGTGTCCTTAGCTTTGGAGCTTGGGTAGGAGCTATATTATATTTCTTTTAGTATTGGTTGAAAGGATATCAAATATTTTGTAAAGAGAGTTCATAGCATATTCCTACAAGAGCACATTTCATACTCAGCTCCTTCAGGTAAAAGACCCGAAAAAATGGGCTTTTTTATTTTCTTATTATTGAAATTGTGAGATAAACTTTACAACCACGAGAGAAATATTTTAAGAAAAAAATTGATTTCAAGTTTTAAAACATTTAGATCTCACCATTCAAAAATTAAACAATCTTCATTCAATCTTATAAATTTATTTTTTAGGCACAAATAGCTGTAAAAATATCATTTTTTTCCCCTCTGGAGTATATAATCTTCATGTAATCTTTAAGCTTCCTAAAATCTGTTTGCATTCTCTTCTGATCTTCACCTTGTAGCATTCCACTGCACTAAAATGGAAATCATCAGGGAACATAATGTAAGGCATACCATGAAATACCACGAGAACATATTCTCTCCTTTCTCAATAAAGAAAGGTCTAGGCTTTATAAAAACAAAATAAAGCTTCACCTCAAATCCCCGTCTGAAAAGCACTTTCAATAACGGAAATCTCCATAATTGCTCTTACTTCAATTTCCATCACCGATTATAAAATTCGAAACTCAAAAAATAATACAGATGTTGTGGATCTATGAACACTTATTTTTAGGGTGAAATAGACGATATAGATAATTTGTAACAATATACATTATTTTTAAAGCTTGAAATTTTTTTGTTTTTACAACCGGAGCATTCAAACCAAGAAAATTGATATAAAGGGTTTCTAATGCTTGAATTGTAATTTTTGGTGAATTGTGAGGTGAGGCGGTACTTGTTTTGATACGACAGCAGCCCTATCAAACCATTGAAAAAGCTATAGTCAACAATTGCCATTTGTCTTTTGGAAATGATGCACCTATGGTGTACCATAGAACGTGCACCAAAATGGTGCATGATATAATTTTACCTCATCAAAATAGGAAAAACCAGCGTTTAAAAAAACGTCAACTCGCCCGGTTCGACTCGGGAATCGCCATGGACGGATCGAATTGGCGAAAAAAACGGAAATCGTCCGGTTCTAGAGAGAACCAGACGATTCTGTACACTGACTCGCCGATTCACTGTACGAAATCGGCGAGTCCGTACAGTGAATCAACTAGTCCCGTATGGAATTATTATTTTTTTATTTTATTTTTGTATTTTTGTAATCCATAATAGATTTTTTTGTAATACTTGATCGATTTTTTTATAATCCATGATCGAATTGTTTTTTTTTTGTAATCCATGATCGAAATTTTTTTTTTTTTGTAACCCATGATAGAATTTTTTGTAATCCATGATCGAATTTTTTGTAATCCATGATCGAAATGTTTGTTTTTTTTCTTGTAATCCATGATCGAATTTTTTGTTTTTTGTTTTTTTTTTGTAACCCATGATAGAATTTTTTGTAATCCATGATCGAATGTTTTGTAAT